>PKRV01002337.1:67956-94507 GCA_003709505.1 Hyphantria cunea
AAAAAAAAAAAAAAACAACAAGTGCTTATGCAAATATAACTTTCTCAAGTGGTATATCCAATGGCTTGTTGGTTTGATCAATATTATACAAATAATTTTCATTTCGTTGAATTGACTCACTGGTTTAAATTTTTAACACTCGACGCAAAGAGGGGGTGATATAAGTTTGACATCGATGTCTCTCTGTGTGTGTATCTGTCTGTCGCATGGTAGCTCTCAAACGGATGGACCGGTTTCGGTGCGGTTTTTTCATTTGAAAATTCATTTTCATTGAAAAAATAAATACCGTTCTAAGCTGTTTGGTTAACATCGGTCCAGGAATGTAAGAGTATCAGCTCTTTTCCAAAATGATGAAAGGCATTTTTGGCGTATGATTACTCGATTAAGTGCTCATAGGGGGGTTTTATTGTTTTTTTAATTTTAACTTGTTATTCTTTGATATTATTATTTAATCCAAAGTAATTATTTACTTAAGGATCGAAACTTTACTTTCATTATCATTTAATCAAGTGCCTTTAATAGTCCACTGTTGAATATTGGCCTACAATTAAGACATTATTTTAAATTAGCTGAGCTCCGCAGTGTTCCTCGCGGTACAACAGTAAATCCGGGTAATGCCGCGGGGCGAAGCTAGTCTAAAAAAGTCAACTACTCTTAATATCATCATCATGTAGTTACTCCTTATATCATCAGCTATATGCCTGTGAAAGTCCCGTCGAAATCGGTACAGCTGTTCCAGATACTAGAAGGAACAAACAGACAGACATACAGACAAAAATGGAAAAAAAAATATTTGGTATATGTACCGTGTATAGATACAAATGCATTTAGCAAAAAGTGGTTATTTTAGTATTATAAACCGATACTCCAATTTATTTATTTGTATAAATTTGAACATTCGACCTTATTTTAAGTATGGATTTTGTTAAGATGTTCAGTTTCATTATATAACAGTTTAGTTACAAATTATTTACATATTTAAAAAGCACTTGCAGTTTTTCTAATTTTATATGTGACTCAACTACTACAAATACGACAATTTAACCACTCGTGCCAGTAAGTTAAGCGGTAACTTACTGACCTGGGTGGTTCTATTCCTATATTAGACAAATAATTGTGAATAAGCACAACCATTATTGTTGAGTCTGGGTCTAATTTGAATATGCCTTTATGTGATTAGATACATTTAGCTGATCTTCATTTTATACGTGGAACGACTGCTATCAGTTCTCAAAAATACAAGTACTACGCGCTGGACTATTGTTCGACTTCTTTCATGCCTTCAACTACCCGTAAGGATTATGAAAGATGTTCTTTTACTAACTGGGACCGACCTCTTAACATCATCTCCGAGGTATACCTGTACTGGTGTGTGAAGCGTTTTTATTATGTATAAGCTGCTAAAAACTCTGCCCTGTCTGATGGAAAGCATGAGCAGAATCCAAGAGTGGTGGTCACCATCCTCAATGCGAAAAGGAATAATGTAGCAAGGTGACCCACACTATGGCGGGCTGGTGAGATGCTTTTTCACGCCCTGCTTAAAGGACCCGTGATCATAGTGGGAAGGAAACACGTGCGCTGGTAGTGAGTTCCAGGTTTTGACCGCTCGGCACAGGAAGGAAGCACCGAAGCGATGAGTGGGAGAATTCTTATTGTTACTTCCAAATAGCCAAAATTCATCAGATGGCAAAGCCAAAGTGTCAATACAAAGAGATAAGAATCTTAGTTAATTGATAATACATACACATAATTTATATATTACTGTGTATATATATATTTATTAGTATTTCTATGTATATGTGTAACTTCACGTATAAAAATTTTTTCCCACCACAGTGCACCTACCTCACAAAATTTCTACACCACCCAAAGGTTGGCTGGTAGAGAATACCTTGGGCATTAAGCCCGCCGTTGTACATGTGTGCACGAATTTCCAAAAAAAAAATTAAATTAATACAGATAAGGCATGAACGAGTTTGATAAAAATCTATGATTTCTCAGTATTTCGATTAGGCACGGTTAATTTATTACTGTTGTGAACTCGATAATACCCGTCACCTTCAGGACGGTAGTTATGTGATTATCATAATAGTATTACTATATAAACATAATGTTCTGTTACTGGTTTTTGTTGACACACTTTAACAACATCGGCTAAGGGTACTTATGATTTCATAATAGACTGCCTCCGTGGCGCAGTGGTAGCGTACGCGACTGCTATCCATGAGGTCTCGGGTTCGAATCCTGGGTTGGACCAAATGTTTGAATGATCTGCAAAAAATTGTTTCGAAGTTTGGGTATTTTCTATGTATGATATGTATGTTTTTACAAAAAAAAAATATGTGTTCATATCAGTTGTCTGGTACCCATAATACAAGCTCTGCTTAGTTTGGGACTAAATGGCGTTGTGTGTTAAATGTCCAAAATATTTATTTATTTATATTATACACGTATTAAGATCAGGATTAGAACTGAAGTACATTTATGATGTAGAAAAGATATAGTTTTTTAAGTAAAGCCTGCATGGAAAGCTTGTATAAAATTAAAGATGTCACCTTCCTCATTGCGAATGTTAATAAAGCCATGGTATACCCACGCAGATAGTACCCACGGCGTTATATATGACCGAAATATTATTTTCATATAATGTGTCGCAGAATAACTTGCACGATTATATCAGGGTTCTGCTCTAGTAAACCTGATGCAGTGAATGTGAATGTATTTTGCACACCAAACAACTCCTGCAGTAAAACGACTTTTCTGTAGACATTTCTGAAGATATGAATATAGCTTTCTAATTTTAAATATTATTGGAAACGGGTAAAAATATTCTGATTGTGGACATATTCTAGCATAGAACGGGTTGAAACGTCGATCTAGTTTATTACATATTTCATAAAAACATAATACCTTAGTTTTTAATACTAGATCTCATATTCTTCTAAATACTTATTTGAACATGGGAAACACTTCAAAACACTAATTACGTCAAATGTCGCCACTTGGAATGGAGAGGTGTAATACATAGTCAAGTTTATCTGTATGTAAACACACACATATGCAGTGTCCACGTGTGGTGATATATAGAGGGTAATATTGCCGCGAGCGGCCAACAAACAATAAGGTGTGATAAGGAGATTCGGCGGTGCTTTTCATGTGTCGCCTTTGTCCGAGTTTAATCCACCGCCTGAACTCGCTCCGCCCGAACCGAGGCGCGCGCGCACTTGAACGGCAGCCCCGCCTACGCGCTACGCTACGTAGAACTAAGGTTTACGATATTCGATATTTTTATATAAACTTTAAAAATTAAATTCATTGCTTAAAATCGTACGTTTCATTGACAGTTGATGTATTTTTACTAAGTGATAATTCACTAATTTATTGCCGCTGGCTTCTTCACCGTAAAAGTAATGTTCCAATCCTCAAGTCCCGACAATCAAGAGTACCGATTTGCTGGATTAAAGGTATTCAATCTCTGGTGTTGTACCTTTGACAATGTACGAATTAAGAATTCTTGACCTGAGGGCAGTGTATGAAATGCACAAATATACATGAAAAGGTCTAATTCAAGTATTTTTAGGTACATATTTCATAATTAGCTCCTTATTTATTAGATTATTTTTTCATTATTAGCTTTCATATAATATAAACATGCGCAAGTTATATAACTTTTAAGTGATGTAAATTCATTTTCTTTTCTTCATCGTCATTTTTTATTCTAAATTAACAGGGAATGTGTTTGAAAAATATATTTCGGAGATTAATTATTCCTTTAACTTTATCATAATTTCCATCCTATTTCTTAGAATCTGCTCGTGTTTTTCATCAGGTAGAGTGGAGTCGTCTGCCTACCCTACCCAGTAAAGTAGGGTAGTAAACCTACTACCTAGAAACCAAATGCCCAAAGCCAAAGTAATAAAATAAGTATGTCGGCTTAGCTTAACTTATTTGAGACAGTGTAGTTAAAGAGATATTGTAAAAGTTTTACGATGTGCAGTGTGTCTTGAACACTTAGTTACAAAGTATTTAATCGATACTTATAATAAGCGAGAGTTCTAATAAAATGTTTATTATATATATACATATGTATATACTATACATTATAAGCCTCATTGGTAAAGCGGTTGATGTATGCGACTGCCAATCAATAGGTCTCGGGTTCGAATCCCGGGTCGGGACAGAAGTGTTATTGTGTTTTTCTGATTATAAAAATTCTTAATAACAGCTCGGAGTTTGGAAGTTGGGGTCTGAACCCCCGTGCCTCGGAGAACACGTAAAGCTGTCGGTCCTGCGCCTGATCTCTCCCCGGCCGTCTCGGTTAACCGTCCCATCGGATTATGAAAGAGAGGGAATAGAGAGTGCACCTGTGTACAAGCACACACTTGTGAACTATAATATCTCCTGCGTAGTTCGCTGTACTCCGTTGAGACTGGCCGCCGTGGCCAAAATCGGCTAGGATTACATCACATTATAAACCTATAACATGGGTAAAGAAACTGCTTCAGCCATTCAGACAATCTAAAAATAGTTTTTATCGATTCAGTCTTTAAAATTCTTAATTTTTTAGTGCCGATAGAACTCAAAATGTTTTAGTAGTAAAATCGAAACAATTTGATTCACAAATGGTTGTTTTGGGTCTAAGTGTACTTTGTACATCATCATCATCATCATCATCAGCCTTGCGCAGTCCACTGCAGGACATAGGCCTCTTCAATTGTACGCCACTTAGTTCGATCCATGGCTTCTCGCTTCCAGCTCCTGCCTGCTCCTGCCTGAGTGTACTTTGTACGACACAGAATAATATTCTTAGGGCGAGAATTGTTTTGTTTTTTAAATGTTAGTTTTATTTAGCCCGATTCCCGACAATAAGCTTGACATCTACTTCGAAAGTGGAACAAAAAAATCTGCTCTGTAATTATTGAAAAGAATGTGAATTTATATATATTTGTAGATATGCTATTTTTAATTTCCTAAATGTGACTATTAATTTAAAGGGAATTCTTAAAAAGCAACTTCGACTGATGACTGCATGGTTGGCCTAGCAGTTAAAGCGCTGATCGAAAAGTCGTAACCTAATCAGGAAATTTTGTGCATGTAATAACATTACAGTGATATGACCAACACAAACGGTATCGACATCTCGCTGAAAGAGAAAAAAAGAGTCACTTTTACCATGATCTATGGTAACATCTGTATATCGTAAAGAATTTCTATGCCATGTAATCTACCCTCAAATAGTCAACACCATCATCATTATTATCATATCTTTTTGATACTCCGAAAACAGCCAGCAATAGATTTTATTTGTGCCTATCAAGTAAACATATTGTTACCGCCTTGTGTTGTTCAGACCATCATGAAGGACAAAATCCTACCTCAAATTCGGACATTTATTAGAACATTTATTACACACAACGCCATCTAGTCTCAAACTAAGCAAAGCTTATACCGTGGGTACTATACAACTGATATAAATACATATATTCTTTTTTCTTGTAAAAACATACATATAATATAACGAAATCACACAAACTCCGAAACAAATATTTGCAGATCATAAAAATATTCGGTGCGACTCAGTATTCGAACCCGAGACCTCATGATCAGCAGTCGAATATGCCAACCGCTAGACCAGCGAGGCAGTCCTTAGGTCAAATTTTTGAAATGCAAGTCATCAGCGGGAGGTTGTCAGTTACCTTCAAGTGACCAGCCTGTTTTCATGCTTATGGGAAAAATGTTAAATAAAGAAGTCTGGATCTCTTTCAAAGAGGACTCCTAGCTCGGCTGTGGCCCGTAGTTATGTGCCCGACAATGGCTGCGGAGCAAAAGTAATTTTCTACAATAGGTGGCATATCTAATTCTCTTGTTTTTACTTTTCATTAACATAAACAAATAATCTGCGGTCGGATCATATCGACATGAATTAATAATAATAATAATATTTATTTTTCTCCCACAAAATTAGTGTTACATGGATATACTATAACTATGATTTACAATTTTTGTGGAAGTCAGGAAGCCAAACTAGGATAAAATCCTGTGCTATGGATTCCTGACCCCCCCACCCCCTCACGGAAAAACACAATTTTTTTTTATTATTTTTAATTATATTATGGAAGTTTATGTAACATTATTTTATTCTCAGATGATCCTGAGCTTTTAGTAGCTGAGCTGAAGTAATTTTAGTGGGTCTCACTTCTAAGAGACCATTTTCCTTCTTCTTCTTAACTTTATACCTAAACAAATAAGACGATTAGATGTAAAACGCATCTAATAAATTACACATGTACCTCAATCTTCCGAATGACATTTATATAGCTTCAGAAATATATTCTTTATATTACCACATTAATTTTGTAACTGCGACCTGTAAATGTATGCACTAAAGCATTCATTTTCATAAAGATTTTATTGGTTTTTAATTAGCGATGATATGTGAACACAAAGTCAAAACAGATAAGAACACCAAACAAATCAAGTGTGTCAAGGTGAAACTTCTACTAATTTTGATATTTTATATTGAAAATGGAATTTCCCAAGTTGTTTTTGGATGTATATTGAAAAGGATGATATTATCTATTTGTATAACTGTTATATTAAACGATTGTACGATATCTACTTCTTCTTGTAGTGGAGACCGATATTAATAGTGTGGAATCATAACTATTCCTAAACTAAACTATATCAAAAGTTCGCATACTGGTTCGTTTATTTTTCCTTTCTTTTTTCCAACCCTGTTATAATATTTCATTAAAAATGTAACCCGTAGTTCCAATAGATACCATTACAGTTGGAGATATGAACCTCTTGATGATGCATTATTTAAATGTTCTGCGTGTAAGTATAGAAGACGAAAAAAGACAGAACAAGATAAACACAAATAAAATAAAATAAATAAGAAAAGTACTTTAAAATTATAATAGTGTTTTAGGATTAAGTCTGAAAATATTCTCAATACGCTTTATCTGCTAAAGAGCATTCTCAAAACATGTCAACAAAAAAATTCAAACAGTACTAGTGAGTACTGTTTGAAATATTTAAATTATAACTTTTTTTTGACCTACATTATATTCGTATAATCTTTTGATTTCTATGGGAAATACCCCGTTACCCGGTGAGGTACTGCGTCGCTAAATCCCAATAAATTTTGATAACTCATAAATTTCACGGTAAGTATATCTGAGACGATGCTGATTGTTTAAAACTAGGCAAGGTATATCGAAACAATGATTGGTGTGCACGGCAGTCCATAAAATCAGGTGACGCCGTTTTGTTCCGAGCTGGCATTTTATTGTGCACTGTATAAATTTATGGAATCATCATCGAGTTGTATGGACTCCTCTATTCGTTCAAAGCGTGGGTCCATAACCATTACGGATTGTATTTTGATACACTTTTATTTACACTTGTTAACATGCTGTAGACATGATGTCTTTAGACCATGGTTTAAATTGCTTTATGAATGTAATACAGAAGTATAATTCTTTACTTATGTCTGTCATTGACCACTGACAGTTACCTACCATTGGATTTTAAAGGGTTAACGGTATTTTCACTGACCAAAAATATGCTGAATATTCTGTACTTACTGGTAATTAATGTATTAGTAACAATTTTTCTGTTCTCGAGTGTGTTAGTATTATGGAAATTTTAAAGCCTTTGAGGTAACACATGGAATACTAATCCTTTCAGTTTCTAGTGTCGAGTGTAGAACTTTTATATACTGTGACTTTTTACATATTCCACTATAACGGAGAATACTATTAGTTCCCATTATTCATAAAAATTACTCAATTTAAATTAACTTTCAAACTTATAAGGAAAGAACTTATATGTATGTACTAAGTTTTCTAGCCGAGTCATTTGATGCTTTTGCGGCTAACATAGTTAGCACCAATTTTACTACATATATATATTCAAAGGGATGTCATCCGCAGTGTCCAGTATAAAGCATTTTGTCACATTTATACATACATATAGGTAGGTACTATTTTAAATTCTATTTAAGATAAGAGAGAATTACCTTTAAAAACTATTTGGACTTCAATGAGCCTACATAAAGAAAAATTGTAATGAGCTGTGTGCTTCATTAGTATGTTTTTTACCTACACTCAGGGGTAGTATTTTTTTCAAGTTCGAATGGAACCAAACTAAAACCCCAAAAAAAAAGAACTTTTTAAATCAGTTCATAGATGACGAAGACCCGAAGTAATAAACATAAAAATACAACTTCACTTTTTTAAATCGTATAAAAATTAATGTAATGATTTCTTTATGATCCTTTGCATTAAGTAACGCTATACTTTGTGCTTTGTCGCTCGATGCGTGCTTTGCCATAATGCGATGCTTTGACAAAGCACAAAGTATAGCAAAAAATCGGAATACTTATAGGATCACTTTGTTTTCCGTCTCTCTGCCTGTCTAGACCCTTTTTTCGCAGGGACGCGTGGAGGTACCAAGCTGAAATTCATATCGAATACTTTTTGTCTACTGTCCCTTAGAGCCGAAAAAAAATTGCGAAAAGCTTAAATTTTTAGAGACATCATTTAATACGTCTTTTATACTGCAAATTGTATGGGCACACACACACTAATCGCGCAAAATATTCGAGAAATAAGAATACTAATTGGATCAATTTATGCAGAAAACAGCTATGTCGCTACTTCGACTTATGCAGAAAACAGCAACAACAGCGACATGCTATAATTCTGCTTAAATAATTCGAAGTAGTGGCTGTTTTCTGTAAATATCATTTATCAACAACCCATAATGCCCCACTGCTGGGCTCGGGTCTCCTCTCAGGAGAGGGTTAAAGACATACTATGTATATACGTATAACTCAATGCAATTACTAACTAGTTTGACATGTGATCACTCAGAAGACATTGAAGCAATAAAATTGCCTCAGTTATACTGTTAAATATAAGATTCAAAACGCAGTTTATGCAACCTTCAAGGCAAAGAAACATTTAAATACATACGTACGTAGGTATATATACGCTACGTATTATACATATATATCCGCTTGAAATAAAACCTACGATATACAAATATTCGAAAATCTATAAAAGGAAGGTGTGGACACTTTAGATATGACTGTATTATACGGCCTTAATTTTATTGCAACAAAAATATTTCAATGATTTGTGATTCTTTGAATGTCATCATTTAGGTGAGCTGTTTCAAGTACCAACTTTATTATTTTGTATTAATTATAAACCAAAAATTAAGCGTATGGATCAGACAATTCATCCATCGATTTTTCGAGTGAGTATTGTCAGTCCAAAAAATAAATTACTTTATACATAATGCCTCTTTAACCAATTATAAAGTACGGACTAATTCGTATGTGGAAGTAATAACAACAGTATTAGTATCGTAATCTTGACTCGAACATAGAACTTAGATATTTAGGGTACTAATATAATAAATAGGAGTGAAAAAATTTTATTTTGTTAGACATGAACACCCTTGCCGAGACGAATTCGTTAGTTTAGTGATAGTTTTGTGTAACTTTTCATACCGGGCTTGACGGCCCAGGTTTTGCTATCTTTATGACTTAAGTGTATCTGTATCTAATGCATTATTAGCAAATAATTAATTCAAAACTCATCGCAACAATAACTGCCACCGTGTGTACGTTTTGATACGTCCTAAGGTTGCCTGGAAGATATTGCGTTAGGCAATAAGGCCGCCCTTTGTACACTCCGTCTTAAATTTTATGTATTCTCTTGTTACTCTGTAATATTGTAATGAATAAATAAATAGTTTTCTATTCTATTCTAACTATTGTTGTTAGATATAATTTTATGAAATTGAAAATTCAACAAATATTCGCAGTTACATAAATTTCTTCGTCTCAATACTTTGCGTATAATAATATATTATAGAATAAGCGTATCGTTCTGGTTTCATGTTTTGTATGTTTTACCAATAAGAAATGTTTGTAAGGTATTAATTAAAACATTAACTTAAGTATCTATTGTCCTATAAAAACACAACATAAATAAATTGCAATGAATCCGAAGAAAAATTCCTCAGGCATTTTCATATTAATGTTCGGATATGTAAAGTGTGTAGAACCTATGCCAGTAATATTACATAACTCTTTTAAATACTTAATTTGTTTAAATAAATATCTTAGAAGAATAATAAATAAATGCCACACGGCAGCTGTATATAAAAGACATATGTGCGTATAAGCATAGCCGCGGGCCAGAGCTCGTTATTTTCTGGTCAATTGCCGCTTTACAGCGCCCGCGCATCCTCGCTTCCAATTACTGCCCAGCCGCCAACACTATAAAATACGGTCCCATATAAAAACGGTATAAACACCAACTTTGAACAAAATATCTTAAGCCGTATAAACATTTTGTTAAGAAACAATTTCCTAAGATGTTTGAATAACATATAGAAGCTTAAAATGAGTGAGATGCAAATTATGCTTAGGTAAAACGTGTTTGTTGTCCGTCCCGAGTTTTATTTTTTACAATTATATCGGCTTGGTTACTTGGAAATGCATTCACGAGAAATCGGAGAGGGTTTCGTGATGTTTAATAGGCTTAGATTAGAAGTTAAAAGCCGGGCCGTGGGCCGGAGCCATTAAATGGTTCTCAGGACACGGGTACACGACTTAGCTCTCATTAGGTGAATACCTTAGCCCAGAGCAAAAAAACGTGTTTTCACATAAACTTTATATACTACAAAATTACCCGTAGCATTTCCATAATATATGAGCATACGTAATTCTGTATTCAAGTAAATAATAGGTAAAGGGCCATGAGTTTTTATTACGTTTGTGTACGAAGCAGTTTCACAAAAACTTCGCTAATTGCAATATAATGGGATCCGCTAATTATATAAAAAACTGAAACGTTTATACAGTTCAAAAACGTGCGCATTTCACTGATAACTCGAATTCATTACAGAGTCATATACATCCACGGTTTTGCAACACAAATTAAAATGAAATACCGACAAAGGGCTCCATCGCTTTGAAGACACCGACGAACGGCGTGCAGCATCCGCTTTCTCCTGGTAGATAAGGACGGATGTGACGTGGCCTTGTGTCTGTGCGTCTAGGGACAGGGCTTTTCACGACAGCTTGATACATTCCAATGAATAAAAATCCCCAAAGAATGTCAACAACTTAGAAACAAGCGCATGAGTCATCTAATGAAAGTAACAGAGTGGTCACTTTTGTACCAGGAGTATCTTTACAGACGGCATGATGTTATAACGTATATAAAAGTTAATTAGCAGCAAATATAAGTGTCTTATTTATCATTTACCATCTGATTCATAAGTCTATGCTCATATTCCATGCCACTGAATTCGTTTGGGATTTATAACTCTGCTAGTTTGAATTCGCTATCAGTTTTATGGAGCATTAAATTATTCGGTTTTAGCGATGCACTTTTGAATTGAAACTTGTTCGGTGCAAGGAGGGAAAGACTTAACTGTAAGGGAGTAGGAAGGGCGGGGAGAGGTGGGGGCGTTCGTAGCGGGCCAATAAAGGTACGCAGTAAATCCACGTAATTTAGAGCGGTCGTAAATTAAAGTTCCGCTATAAAGTCGGGCCGGCCGCGTACCTGCCGCGCCTGAACCGCGCCGCACCAACTTGCCGCGTCACGCACCGCACCGAGCCGCATCGGCTTATAAATCAAAAAGTCGTGTGAACTCCGCATATGTACGACTCCTGCCGAATAATATAAATTAACATTCTAGTCATTATGTAACCATACTAGTCAACTAAGTTGGCATACGGTACCTACACGACACAGGTTTTTGGCATCGATTAAGATTATGCCTTTGATGTAATAGAGCAGAAACTAGTTTCAGACTACTTGTAGGTATATTTTTTTTTGTAAAACCACATTTGAAAAAAAAAAGCATTTGTTTGTAATTAGTATCGCGACTATGTGCTAAGTAATAAAAAGAAAACAGTTCCCAAAGAAAAAAAACATAAAGTTAATGTGCCAGGAAGATTTGTAAAACATTTGGTATTTTTTTCGTTTTGTTTTTAACAAAGTTTTTTTATTTTGTTAGGAATACCTAACAAGACAAAATACTTTGATCATGAAGATTTTATCAGATTAGAAAAGGATTCCTAGTTTTAAGTTTAATTTGTAATTATTCTGGTACGCAACTATGAGATATATTATTATAAAGTATTCGTTTTATTTTACGAGAAGGATGACAATAATTAGGATTTTAGAGGTACGGTAAAAATTATCACAACCTGCAAGATGCATAATCTTATATCTCTTGATTTCACCACTGAGTAAAGACGGGTACTGGGGTAGGTGATAAACATCATTGTATTTTGATTTTGCGCACAAATAAAAAGATGTTGAGGAAGAACGGGTGTCATGTCCCTCCAACACAAAGAGAGGATCCTCCGATCAGGCGAGGTGATCATGCCTGGCGGGCCACTGCCCAACCGTTGATGTTAAGAAGTTGTATATATGGTATTCGCGTGCGAGAACTCCTATTGGGCGATATAGGATTGGTAGTTTTTTAGTTTCCTTCGCTACTCCGTAGTTCGACGTATCTTCGGCAGATGGCGCTGTAACGTATTTCTGTTGTTGCTTTGTTTGTGGAAGTCGCCTCAACGTCAAGAAAATAGATGAAATCTCAACTGGAACGAAACAACCAGGATGTTCTTTAAACATATGTTAAGACAGTTCAAATTACTTTATTCGTTTCTTCTAATGTAAAGTTATTGATTCATGTACAATAAATACTTTAAATCAGATTTAAGACAAAAGAGAAGCAATCGAAATTATGACACTTCACTCTACGTATAAATTGCTGTGTTAGTTTGAATGTCAACTCAGTTCTCCCCAAATTGGTGCTTACTTTGAAATGACAGCAGATCTCATGACTGTGGTTTTCACAACTTTAAAGACACTTTTAGCACCTTTTATGACATGTTAAGCTTAAAAACGATACGTCACTATGTGTTATTAATTATGCATAAACCTAGGTACATAGGCGACATGATACTCATTCGAAGCACAAGATATCAGCAAGTATAAATCCACAAAGCTATCTACGTTATCAATGATCAATGTTTCAGTTAAGCATTTTATTATCACGATAAAGACATTCTTTACGATTATCCCTCATGTTATATGCGCTAGGAAAACTTTAATGACTGTTGGCATGGGTGACATTATTGTTACTCTAAAGAGTTTAACGTTCGATCCCAAACATTATTACTGTAACCCCATGAGGCCAGGACATGACGCCGACCAGTGGATCCAATGATTACGGACATAAAAGAAGACATTATCTGCTTTATCTTACCTAAACCTACCCAACAAAGAGATAAAGGTTCTAAGTTTACCCGTCGCGTGTAAATAAATTATCCAAAGTATTGTGTAGAGCGGACTTGGATGTTCTAAAGTAAACTTTGGATATATTGTGGTCCCGGTCGTCGCCGTAAATCACTCACGCTCACATCACGTGTTACGTAAAAAGGGTTTTATTACTGGACTTGCATCTACATGCAGAGATAACGTATTATAATGAAACCACCTAATCTTTATATACTTCGTCAGAGTATGTAAATAGAGTGAGCTCGCTCTATTGAAGATGTCATTTGTTTGCAGTTAGTGAAGTTATTTGCTGACGACCTCGTAGAAATGTACTGGCACCTTGCATATTGACAACTCTATGTATCAAATATTTTTTGCGTTGTCAGAATGCTTAGAATTTCTTTCACGCAATTTAAAAGTAAAAAATATGAAATTCAGTATAAAAGTCAAGTACCTACGGCCAAACTGGAACATTAGGCAAGATAAGTATTTAGTATTTGAGCTACAGCAACATTAAAGACGGCTAAGATAATTAAGTTATTGCGAATTATAAACATTAACAATAACACAAGGTTTTAAGGGTATAATAGAGATGTATTACTATTAAAGTGGGAAGTTAGTATTTAGTATTACCCAATAGCTCTATCTACAACTTTATGATCTACGTAGTAGTAATTACATACTGACATACACGTGTACTATATATACAAAAAGTACCAATGTTTTTTGGATCTGAAATAATGAATTCCAAAATAATTTTGTTAGTCTGTGACACTATCACGGCTAAACTATAAGAAAGGACAAGGGCTATCTTTACAGCAATAACCGACATACACGCGGACGAAGCCGGAGGCAGTTGCTAGACAGACAAATGATAACAGATTCAGTAACGAGGCTATTTTAAAACTTTATTCATCTTTTATTAAGCTACTACGACGGACACTATCACGGCTAAACTATAAGAAAGGACAAGGGCTATCCATACATCACTGCACTTAACACACCCAGAGGACTAATAATACACACGTTATCTTAGTTTTAAGTAATTGTTTTGTTTTGTTGTTATTTCATCGCCAAATATATTTAAAGTTAATTTAAATAAATAAGATTATGTACTGGAACTATATTAGAAACTGAAGTTAATGTTCATGAACGACACGTAGAGGCGCCGTATGCCGAAGCACAGGTTTCCAACCTAGGTCAGCAGTGGAGGCTAATAAGACAAAATTGGTAGATTGTAATCATGTATTTTTAAGATCTTATAAAAATTGACAATTTGTTCACACTTTGTATGGATCAATAAATATTATTATTATTATGTTATTATTATAAAAGTCACAAAATTATTGATTTTTTATCTTTTGGCTCAACCGCAGTTTAGCATAATATCCTTTGAAAGTTTATCTTTCAAATATATATGGTGTTGGCGAAATTGCAGTCACTCGCCACCACGAAGTCTTTAATCAAAAATTGAAAATTAATTTTAAATTTCGAAAAAGGATCAACATTACAGGTAGATAATATAACACATTTAACCTTTTGGGATGGTTTCTTCATGATCTATATGAGTCTTCCTACTTATATTTGAACATTTGAAACATTTGATCCATCCTAAGGTTGCCTGGAAGAGATTACTTTTGGCAATAAGGCCGCCCTTTGTGCACTACACTTCGGACATTTTATGTGTTATGTTACTTATTTAACAATGTGCAACAAATGTGCAAATAAGGAGTTTTCTATCTATCTATCTATATTATAAATACGAAAGTTTGAGAGGATGTATGAATGTTTGTTACTTTAACATAGAAAGGCTACTGAATGGATGTAGATGAAAGTTTACAGTATCTTAGCTTATACATAAGAATAACACATAGGTTACTATTTACCGCGATAACCGATATATATGTGGGAAGAGCTGCATGCAAAAACTAGTATTCTATAATAATCTTGTACCTACATTCTATAAGAATTTTATATTAACTTCCTTTCTGCAAAAATTATAAACACTTATTCATCTGGAATAAGCATGTAAATTACTTTTGCAACTTCTGTTATACAATTTATACTGTTTGTACCACAACAGCACCTAACTTAAAATGTCATTAATATGTTACCATGGTTTACATCTAAAAGTTGGTCTTATTAGTCTGAACGAATATCTACATTTCTGTTTTATATATCACAGGAAGTCGCAATCATCTGAATTATATCGAAAAAACTTATCATAGCCATCAGAAAGACTTCAAAGCGCTTTAGTATATTTCGGAAAAAACAAAGCTCAGCTATTAAAAATTTTCCAGTTCATGTAGTATAGGTACTTTATGTTGCAATAAGACAAGAAGAGAAGATGGGTCCTTAGTCCGAGCCTTTTACTTTTATAATCAGACTACTTATCTAAAACTAAGGCATAATGAAATACAGCATTTATTATTCATTCCATTACATAAAACAATAAAGTACCTACATCTATCTAGCTATATATTGGTATAAAAGAGGAAGGTGGCCGACTTTAATACCCAGAGATCGACGCACAGCCCAAACCGCTGAACCTAGACTCCTGAAATTTTGCACGTAGGTTCATTATATAACGTAACTGAGCATTAAGAATGGAATTTTGGAAATGCCACCCCTAATAGGTTGTAATAGGGGATGAAAATTTCCGTCTCGAAGGCCCGAGGGGATTCCACAAGTAAAAAAAAAAAAGAAAAAAAGTAAGAAGCGGCAATGTGATTGATTGGCGTAGTGGTTAACACTACGCCATTTTTGCAAAGTGCAATTGTTTAGTTAAAAATAGGTTTATTTACTCACCACACACTATTAATCAAACGTGTTCGGATGGAATACTATGTAGGAGGAGTTCATTGGAGCACCCCAATCTATTCCTGCCAGGGGCGACTAAGGAATAAACTACCCTGGGGGAACATCACTGCGAAAAAAGGAAATATTGATACAAACCTTATTGATACTGTGGCGACTTCCACATACAGCGTCAACATAAATATATGAAAACGCCATCCACCGAAGATACACTGTACTACGGAGTAACATAGTGCACGAAGAAGCTACCAATCCTGCATCGCGCAATATAAGTTCTCGCATCCATTAACATATATACAACTTCCCAACATCAACCGTTGGGCAGTGGCCCGCCAGGCATGATCACTTCGCCTGGTTGGAGGATCCTCCCAATGTGTTGGAGGAACATGTGGCCCGTTTCTCCACAGATGCCGACCCGCCTGACCAGCGCGGTATAGTAGGCCATAACCTCAGTATTAAGGAGAGGTATATGTCCAGCTGTGAAATATTAAACATTGTTGAAGATTATGAAGAGTTTATAGATGCAACAGTTAAGAAGTTACGAGAAGTATTACCAGTGAAGGTCATGAAAATTCAATAGAGGTCGTCTTATAAGAACACTGCGCCGTTTATTGATACCGTCTTCAATTGGTTCAGGTAAAGGATAGCCTATTTGGGACTGGTGCTCGATAGCCGGTGGGATTTCGGCCCCCACTTCCGGCAGTTAGCACCCAAGTTGTTGGGCGCGGCTGGGGCGCTATCAACGCTGCTTCCCAATGGTTGGACCCAAACGCCGCCTGCAGGCGGTTGTATGAGGGGATCGTGCGGTCGATGGCCCTGTATGGGGCCCCGATTTGGGCGGCTGACCTAACGGCCGGTTCAAAAACCGTTCTGTGGAAGCCGTAGAGGGATGGCCGTCAGAGTCATTAGGGGTTATCGCACGATCCTGTGAGGCGGCTTGTGTGCTGGCCGGATCTCCGCCCTGGGACCTGGAGGCAAAAGTCCTCGCGTCGTTACATTGGTGGCGTGAGGACGCGCGGGCTCGCGGTGAAGGACTGACGCAGCGAGTTATCGAGCTGCGTCGGTCACAGCTACGCGAGGTCCTGTTGGCGGAATGGCGGGACAGGCTTTAAGGCCTTCCGCCGGCCTAGTCAATGTCGAGGCCTTTCGGCCAGAGCTCGACCTGTGGCTCGGGAGAAGGCACGGCTCCCTCTCGTTCCGTCTGACGCAGATCCTCTCGGGGCATGGCTGCTTCGCGAGGTTCCTGTGTCGCATAGGCAGGGAGCCGGACGCTCGGTGTCACCACTGCGTCNGGGAGAAGGCACGGCTCCCTCTCGTTCCGTCTGACGCAGATCCTCTCGGGGCATGGCTGCTTCGCGAGGTTCCTGTGTCGCATAGGCAGGGAGCCGGACGCTCGGTGTCACCACTGCGTCGACTGTCGGGAGGATACGGCGTGGCATACGCTGGCAGAGTGTGCCGCTTGGGAGGGGCCGCGCCGTGCCCTCATCTCTGTAGTAGGCAGTGACCTCTCGCTGCCGGCCGTAGTTCGTTCTATGGTCGACGGCGAGGAGTCCTGGGACGACTGACTGACGAGGACTGGGACGGGTGGTGTCCTTCTGCGAAACCGTAATCTCGCAGAAGGAGGCTGGCGTCGGAGGAGGGCATACGCTGACCTCCACCGGCCTCCCTAACTGGGTCCAGGCGCGGTGGACTTGGGGATGTCCGTCGCCCCCAACCAACCGGACCCGAGGTGGCGGCGCTTAGAGTTCCTGTGCGCCCCTCTTTGAAGTCTCGAGGGGAGTCAAATACCTCACTCCTCTCGCTGACGAGATGTGGTCCGCAGCAGCGGGCCGGCACCAGTCGGGGATTGCGGGGATGCCTTTTAAGTTCCCGTGATCCCTGGCGTAGGAGAGAGACGGAAAACCGGGGGGTTTTAGTCAGTAAAAGTCTGACAGACCCCTTCGCTCTCTCCCCAGAGCGGAGGACATCCATGAGGATTTCCCCCCGTTAAAAAAAAGAAAGAAAAAAAAAAGGTAAAGGATAGCCTCTTTTATAAAATTGGTTATGTGTAATATTCCTATGATTCATATAACCGTTTCGTATTGAACATCAGAAAGACTTCGGATGGAATACTATGTAGGAGGAGTTCATTCGAGCACCCCACTCTATTCCTGCCAGGGGCGACTAAGACTACCTTGGGTAATATTCATATGATATATGAATCATATATCAACCGTTTCGTATTGACTTTGTTTTGCTAACTGTTGTTATTTTCTTTTTAGTACCCTTTGTTACCTTCACCTATATGTTTGTTCGTTTGTTTTGTATAATTGTGTTATTAATACATATATACATTTTTTTTCTAAATACATACAAATTATACATAGAAAATACCCAAATTCCGAAACAAATATTGGCAGATCAACCAAACATATGGTTCGACTCAGGAATCGAACCCGAGACCTTTAGCACAGCAGTCGCATACGTAACAACTGCGCCACCGAGGCAGACCTGAAAAAATTGAATGATGTTTGTGGCAAAACTATTAACATCCCATTTGAAGAAATAATTGCTTTAGTTAGTTTAAATTTTGATTTATTTTAAGTAGATAGATCCATATAAAATAAGTGCAAGTGTTCTTTTGAGATACTAAAACTTGTTATAATGTATTGTTTATTAATGTTTATACTACTTTGTATTCGTAAGCAAATATAAATCAAGCAAAACAAACATAAATGGATGTACTTTGTTTTATATGCACATATATTTCCAAGATAATAATACGGTAACAAATTTTTTATTATTGTTTATACTATTCTGCTACATAAACATTAATCAAAAATATGAAATATACTTAAATAATACTGTGATATATCATTGTAAACCCCTATTTTGATTATCCAAGCTTTAATTAAATTCGTTCAAGTCTTTTAAGTAATTAGTTCCCTCGGCAACAGTCAAAATGTTAAGGTGCAACCAGTACGATAAAACCTTAGAGAGCAACCAACCATCGTGATTTTATAACACGTATTATATGTAATTTAATTTTGTCATTTTGTTTTAATGAAGTGTCTTCATAATGGCCAGTATAGAGCTGACGTAAACACGTAGATATATAAGCATGGGGCAGGGCAGTATGGGTAGAGGCGAGGTATCGCGGTGAGGAGCTTTGTTATCTGTGATCGAAGCCCCGCCCTGCCGGCGGTCGCTCGGCCGGAGCCTCAGCACACAACATGGCGTCGGTCGCAGTACCGCCGCACGCCGCCCGGCTGGCGCGACGCACGTTTATGATCATAATGAAAACCACTTTAATTAATTCACAGCAATCTCATGCGCTGCAGCTTTTATGTTTATTGTTTCCATATCATTTTAAAGCACCACATTTTGATTTCTCAAGAGTGTCACCGCTATTATGTTTTGTTTGCGAATGACTTCTGTTTATTAGTGTTATATGACGGTTGTCCAATGATCATTACGTCCATACACAAGTTCTCACTCAATTGTATTACAGTTATGCTAATAGTTTATTGTTGGTGCGTAAATAAATTATTTTAGAGCTCTCGTAAATCGTGTATTTAATCTAATAAATGGTTTACTTTAGAAATTATCTAATCAGTATGTCTATTTTGGTCGGTACTGCGAAAGCCAATCATTTTAGATTTAAAATAAGTACGTTACGATTCCTAATGAGTATGTGGGTTTACAGTAACTGGTAACTAGCGAGGTTTAGCCATTTATTAAGACTGGAAACAACTCGTGTATCTTCTGGTTTGACTATGTACTTGATATACCTGTTAGAAGTATTATTATCTTACTGTCTTCATAGCGCAAAGAGCAGACGTATCGCTGATGGTAAGCCATTACCGACGCCCATGGACATCCGCGACACCAGAGGCAACACAAGTGCGTTCCCAGCCTTTGGGGATAGGGGGGGTTTGGGGTATGGGCCTTGGCCATGGTATCATTCCGGTCGAGCCGGCTCTCCCACGGTAAATTATCCCACTGTCTAGTCATGACCTGGGCGTCTCCAATTCAACTTGATAACAGTGCCTGAAAATTTAGTTTGTGGTAATGATGAGATGAAAGTGGTGTCAGAGAAAAGAATACATTTCTAAAATTGCACCAACGTAATATTATCAATATTATGTATGTATTACCTAATAGCCCAATTTTAACATCTATTTTAAAACCAAAAACGACTTAACCGCTAATTCATACGACTTAAATTTATTTTACTCTCCATTCTTCTGCTACTAGGTTTGGTATTTATTATCTGCAGGAAAAAATGATCGTTTATGACGAACTCGTGAGCAATTAAACAGCTCGTGACTAAATTTTTATTTGAGTTATTATAAAACAATCAATGCGTATAAAGCTAACGAGTAGTTATTTATACTTGTTTGTAAGTATTGTTTTAGAATATAAAGTTTTGAGAGTGACCCTTGGGTCTAGTGGTCATTAACCCTGATTGGTCAGCGATGTTTCGATTCCAACCTAGGACAAATGCCTAATAATGTGATGAGCACGGTCATTTGCTCTGTTATTTGGATGTGATTTCTCTATAGTATGTTTGTACGTATTTGCAGATAAATAGGTATCTTTATTAGTAATCCGATTATCTTTATTAGGGATCAGATGGCGGTATGTGAGATGTGTCAAGTTATTAGCCATTCAAAAGTGCATTTGGGGGGTAATTATCTATGTCAGGCAGTTATGGTTCACTGCTTGAAATGGGGCCATCAGAACCGAAGCTAGTCGAGTATCGAGCATCCTAGAAATGTACAGATGCGGAAATCTTTCTTTCGTCTATACCTAATTAGTTTTACGTTTTGTACTTTGAAAAAGCTATCTCGTAAATGGGGAGTGGGGACTTTTCGATATAATTTATGAGAAAATTTTCGTTATGATGTTCACGATGTTCTAAGATCACGCGCTACGGACAATGCTAGACGCATATGAAGCTGCGGGCGTCACCTAGTAGTAAAAAATCGGCCAAGTGCGATTCGGACTCGTGCAGGAAGGGTTCCTTGCCATTATCTATATATTTTAAGCGTCTACCTGTTGCCGTTATTAATATCGAGCATAAATGAGCAAAAAATCACGGTTGCCCATACAAAAAACGTGATTTTTTTGCTAAAACTTATGATAAATTAAATATTTAAGGGAGCTTCCATAAGCTCCCTTGAATATTTATTTCATTCCGTTTTTTTTTAGTATTTGTTGCCATAGCGGCAACAGAATACTGTCTAACTATCACGGTTCATGAAATACAGCTTGATGACAGACGGGCGGACAGACAAACTTAGTAGTTTTAGTAATAGGGTCCCGTTTAACCCTTTGGGTACGGCACCCTTAAAACTACTAGTTCAATTGACAATACTTTCTAAAATGAAATTAAAACAACGAAGCATTCCTGTTCTTTTAACAACGATGTACCTACAGTAAGATAATAGATAGTTAAAGATGGTACAGATGTATCGCCTGATGGCAAACGACTACCGCCGCCCACGGACATCCGCAACACCAGAGGCGTCACAAGTGCGTTGCCGGGCTTTGGGGGATAGGGAGGGGGATAGGGGGAGGGATTGGGGTATGGGCTTCCGGTATCCTCACTCACTCGATGAAACACAGCGCAAGCGCTGCTTCACACCCGTTTTCTGTGAGGCCGTGGTATCACTCCGGTCGAGCCGGCCCATTCATGCCGAAGCTTGGCTCTTCAACGGTAAAAAAATTATCTCCTGACGAGATACATTTAATGAAGTAACATGTTAATGAAACCATTTTGTTATATGACGATGATGCGTTTTGACAAAAGTACAAAACAAACGGCAGCCGTATCAAATTTCAAATTGCTATCAAAACGGTTCGCATTCATATTTAGTAGGGTGACCATTCTGATTCCGAACTCTAAGACTTGATTCAATATTCTGCGTTATTAAAAATACGTTATTAATTTAAAACAGTTGAAGGCTTAAGTAATAAGTTATAGCAAACTTATTACTTTAACATAACCACTGAAACAAACTATCGAAATATGTTAATATTTCGATAGTTTGTTTTTGTTACAAAACATTTTAACCATACATATTATTATAATTATTTGACATGAAATTTGATGACTACTGGGTAAAAAGGTATGATTTCAATAATCATGAAGGATTATTGATAGATTGGTTCTTAGAGACAAAGCAAAACTATTTAGTCACGATTGTATCTTTACCCTGATAAGATTTAGACTTTGTCATTTTATAACAAGCTAGTCTGTCTGCTGCTTAGTAGTCAATATTTTAATACGATGTCCATCTAATAAATTAAAATAATAATCGATACACTTGAAGTTTAATCCTCGTTATTAAATGATTAAAAGTGTATTATTAAAAGTTTCTTTTTTATTTCTAAAGAGATTTCTCACACATTTTTAATAATACAACACACACAAACGCTAAACACGTATATAATGAAAACTCAGATTCATAACAGAAATAGATCACACAAAATGTTGTCGCATTCGGGGATTGAATCCACAACACTCATTGCTACAAGAAGTGGCGAGGTTTCCGCTACAACCAATACCCATCCCACCTATTTATTATAACTGTGTATACGTTTATACTCTAGTTTACAGTTTTGGACATCATGGCCAATCTAGTCTTTTGTAATGGTGTGCGAGTTGTGAGATGCGACATCTCCCTGGCGGCCATTTGTCGCGGGCGGTAGCCCTCCCCGCGGGCTCGTTACCGCACCGCGCGTCAACGCGCCGGCTGATTTATTCCACTTTATTCGCATTTATTTAACTCTCATGCCTCGCGCCGGAGCTCCCACAACTGACACATAACTGTCGCTTTTGTTTCTCTTTACGGAATTATATGAATGTGTGTTATACGCAAAGGGACGATATTTATCTGAGGCTCTGTGAGACTTGAATCTTAAACAAATAACAATCTGATTTGATTTAATATTGAGAGCCAAATCTGAATGTGTTTACTTCTAAAAAATATTTGACTAGATTTATTATTCGAAATAGGTTATGTAGGTACTATTACATACTTTGTGATGGTGTTTCGTTGGTGAGTGCGAGACCGGAGGCCTAATGATTATTATTATTATCTAATATTTATTAATGATGCAAAAGTATCACTTGGCAGCCATGGTTTGGGTCACCATGCTGCATTGTTGCATTGTCTCCATTCGCAATGAGTATGGTGACCACCACTCTTGAATTCTGCTTATGTTTTACATTAGGTATTAATTTTAAAAAAAGAAAAATTACGTACCTTCGCTGATTAGACTGCAATCAAACGTAGGTAATCTATACCATTGGTTTCAATCTACAAAAAACCATAGTATTTACAGGTGTAGATACAGGCACAGGTATATTTTTATAAATTAATACAATGTCTGTTAATTAATATATAGAAAAATATTTGGTTCACTTGCATAGTGTTTAAACTAACTGTTAATTGATTTTCTGGAAGTCAGATGTACCTCTCAGATTGAACTAGATTACTAGACGGAATTAGCGACCGCAGACATTGCAACCGCCAAATTCGCCAATGACGCAATTAACGATGCATGGGCGTACTGAGCGATGACCAGTGTAGGCGACAGAGTAACATTAATTTGTCTCTTAATTATATTCTAATTATTTCGGGCAATATGGCAGAACGTATTTAGCAAAAAACTTTCAGGATCAAGGTAAACCTTGTACCTATTATGTATGTATGAGATGATTAGAAAGTTCATTCACCAATTTTTGGTATCGGGTTGGAATGTCTCTTCGGATCGGTTGCCAAAGGTCGTTATAGCAACCAAGAGTATGGAGACGACCGGCCTTATACGTTTCTGCTTCAAAAATGACCCTAACTATGCGATTTCGAGGTCCCCTCCGAATCGAGGACGCAGTCTCTATCTTGGAGGAAGCCGCAAGCTTTTTCCCGCCAACCGGCATAATTACAGAGTTGGGGACCTTTACGTAATTTTTATCTGTGGTAGTATTATATAAACTTTAAAATTTTATCATAGATACATAACACACGTTACAAATAACACGATAACAAGATAGAAGAAAGCAAAAGTTTTGTTCTAAATATATGTGCCTACGTCAATTAAAAGCCATTATTTGTATTAAGTTACAAAGTTACAGAAACATAAACACAATACAATCGAATGTAATATAAAATACTTAATTTATAAGAATAAATATAAAATAACGTCATACAGCAAACTGAACTTAAACTTACGTATTTTATTATTTTCTATAATCTATAATCTACGTAACAAGCTGTTGATAAAGAGTTGAACAAAGCTTTGCTTATGTTTTTTTAGACTAATTGAGAAAATACAGTCAAGGTAGTTCTATATTCATTTATTACAATTTTATGTACAAATTATGGATCGACAGTCTTTCAATTGGACAAGATAGAAAAATAAATAAGTATTTAACATACCTAAGCAGGTAAGTTTGGAGGATTAAATTTCAATGTGTTATTAAAAAAAAAAAAACTATCTGCTAAACATAGATAAGTAAGACACTAACAGTTTCTTTTTAAAGATTCAGTCTATACTCTCAAGGTACCTAGTAATATTGGTCCGAATTAGAAATAAATTAATATAGTTTACTTTTACAGAACACCTAATGGTCTAAAAGTGCAGATAATCTTTGTCTCGTTCTGAACCTACAAGTTAAAAAATATTTACGTAAATATTCCTCATTAGTTGATGTCGTAATGATCTACGAACGACGACGATAATGACTAAGATAAACAACTAAACGCAATCTGTTGTTCCTTTTCTAAATGGCATCGTTTTAAAAAGTTATTCATGTTATATGAGATGTTAGTACCTGTTGTTGTCATAATTTAGGTTTAGGTAGCAGACCGAATAAGTACCTACCTATTCCTAAATATTTACATATATCATAAGTGCTAAAGTTTTGAGTAAAATTTTTATTTAACAAAACACAAAAATTAGTGTTAAATCGATTCAAAGCGCATAACTAGTAGCTAGAATATTGGACAGATATAATTAAGGGCATAGGTATTCAATAACATGAATGATGGTAAAAATTATGTATTTCTATGAAAATATCCGCCAGAAAATCAAGCAATGAAATTATACGGTTTAACAAAATTTGAATTTAGCCCCAGTCGACCGCTATGCGATTTAAATTTACTATTTATCGCTACAGTACCAGTAAAATACGTAAATGAAAAATATGAAAACAAATTTCACCAATATTATACTTTTTTATGGTCATCAATAAGAAAACGAAGAGCAATAATGAAAAATAGAACATTATTTCTAGCCTAATTATTAAATTACTTCGATGATCAGTATCATCAATCAATTAGGCAGGTAATCTATTTTTTGACTATATACGACTTGATTCATGTGTGTTTTGCTATCGGTTTCCACGAGTTTTAAAATTAATATTACGTAAAGAAAGGATTTTTAATTTTTAAAGTCATTGGATTACGTATTATACAGTATTATTTTTCTAGAAAATTACAACAGTACATGGCTCTACTTCTTCCCGAGAAACTGCGCATTTCCAAATTTTGTGAAAACAGATGTCCCAAAGTTCCTTTTTCTGGATTTCAATGTTAGTGTCCATTAAGGTTGTGTACTATAACGAACCCTATTTCTGTTCTATAGCGATGACATTGTTCATCAGTAGCCTACATTAGTCACCACCATCCGCATCATATTTCTCGGGAACATGAACGAACCAAATTCTGTCTGACGTTAAAACTTCAGATTGAAGTAGACTTACCCCAATTTAACTCTCTAAAGACACCAGCTCATAGACCCATTGCCAAAAATAGACCCCTTGTCAGATCGCTGACAGTATTTCACTAACTGATAGAGCCAGCTGTAGAATCCATGGGTATCAAGGTGTCGAGCGGTGGTAAGGATATAACGGGGTCTTTGTAGAATGCTGTGCAGAAACGCAAATAAATACAGTATTTTACTCTGGTCCGTCAATTAAAAATTCATAAAGCGGAGGTTTGACTAGATATGGAATATTATTCTCATCCTTGGACACGGACACAATAGTAGCAGCACCTCCTACAAGACCGCATTCATCGTATATGATCCCTTGGCTTTTAATTGTAATAATGCGGTTACTTTATTCTACATTCTCTACTGCTTATAAGACATGAGGCATTCTAAGTAATGGTTCAGGTTTATATCGATCGAAATTTTTCACCATCTATCAACGCCATAAAATTTCTATCCCCTTCTTGTTACGACCTTTTTTCTAAATTAGTTGGGATTGGCTTCTACTACTAAACTTACTACGTGAACCGATTATAATTAGATCTCCACAAAATAGGTATTGGATATAGGTGATATCGAAGTTCTGTAGAAAGACTGTTATCGAATAGGGAGGTTTAAGTAGCCATAACGATAGCTTAACAGATGGGCCAGCG
>PKRV01002337.1:94550-220906 GCA_003709505.1 Hyphantria cunea
CCCGTGGTGTTTCCCGCTATTATAGTTGTTGCCGCGAGTTGATAAATTGCGCTAATGATAAACTTTACACTAAGTTACTCCTTACATTGGTACTAACCTGGTCAGAGTTGCTTTACTTAGTAATGTTTTAAATGTTAAAATTACTATTTTCAGAACTTGAATAATTGACACTGTGCGTATAACATCCCGCACAACCAATCCGTAAAATAAATAACTGCTGCGGTATGTCCGAACTTATAGGACCATTAAACCTTTACAAAAGTCCGTTCTCTTACCTCAAATGGTGGCCGCGAAAAGTGACTTTTAACAATTTCTATGGGTAGTGAGTCACTTACCAATTACCATAAGGTATCGTTACGTTTTCCCATATACTCGTGTCATAAATAGGTATATAGCGATTATGAATTCCCGTGGTCGTGATCCCAAGGATTATTTTTAAATAAAAGACAGCCTGGCAAACAACGTAACAACGACATTCTAACTAAATAAGTTCAATCTCATGACGTTCTTTATTTATAATTATTGTAATTATGGACGGACGTATAAAAAAAGTTGTATATATACGAAGTCTACTTATAAAATTTCGTTGATTGTTGTCAGTCTAAGCGTGGTATATTAAAACTGGTGGAAATTTACATTTTATTTACATCAATAATAGAAAAGTGTTTAAATAAGTAGCTTCTCGTTATTATCGTTAAGACGAAGAATAAAGAGTTAAAAGACTAGATGAAGGAAATGTAGAAAATACGTTTCCATAGTTAAGATAGAAATAAGGTATTTAAATAAATAGTAATAATCAGTGTTTGTTACAACACAAAATGCAATCAAACTCGCAGACTGAATTCGCATTTTTGTAATATTAGGCTATGCAAGTTTGAAATGTTATTTTTCAAAGCTTTCTACTGCTACCTAGCGACAACGTATTAAACTATTACTAGCTATGTTACTTTATTATGGAGTTTCAATATATAGGCGCTAGATGTCGTGAAAGAAAAATATTTCGTTTTGTCTATAGTTCTACCCTAAAATTGTAGAGTGCTAGTAATAGACATCATCCTCAGGCAAGCAAATGAAATGCGTTTTTCATAAATATACCTTACTAGCTAATGTTGATCAGTAAACTTCGGCCTTTCTACGTTTCAGTGCTCATGAAAATTCAGCGATAAAGTAAATTCTATTTCAACTGAACCATAAAATTTTCTATGACCTAGAAACGCATATTTATTTCAAGGTAACAATCATTGTTGGCACTAATTGTAATCAACCTGGCGTAATTATAATATACTAGCTTTGACCCTATGTATGTTACTGCTAATACCTCCAAGAATATGTGTACAAACTTTCATGATGATTGGATAAGTAGTTTTCGCTTGAACAAAAAAACATCCACATTTATACCTAATATTAGCATGATTCGGATTGATAGTCGTTTTTTGTTTTTACCAAAGACTGTCTCCATTTCATCCCATCCACATTTTTTATATTTTGTATCGACTTTAAATATAATAAATAAATATTTCGGACATTGAACACACAACGCCATCTAGTCCCAAGCTAAGCAGAGCTTGTATTATGGGTACTAGACAACTGATACAAATGCATATGACATTAACAGAAATAGTTGATTAGCTGGTTGCCATCTCATCAAAAGAAAAAGTAATTTTATGCAACTAGTGCTCGCCAAGCTCAGAGGTCGCCATTCGACCTTAATCCATAAAATTTTCCCATTTCTCAGCTTTCTGCACTCCTTCACCGTATAAAATGTAACTGTGCCTAATATAATATGAAATTGCTCCGTTCGCATAGTATTCGTACAAAGTTTTTGCTTCGCTTATTAATATAAATCTTTGACATAGAAAACGTCGTTTGACAAACCAAACTTATTTTAGGGATTTTTGGGTGGTTTGGAGTTTTGGAACGACATAATTAGTACAAACGAATAAAGCAACTGGTCTTGGTTGATTATCGAACCAAGTGGCGTGCAATAATGCGATAGGCTGATGATTTTTTTTTATGAATAGGTGCAAACGAGCAGATGTATCGCTAATGGTAAGTCATTACCGCCGCCCATGGACACCCGCAACACCAGAGGCGTCACAAGTGCGTTGCCAGCCTTTGGGGGCTGGGGTATGGGCCTCCGGCCTCCTCACTCGCTCGGTGAAACACAGCGCAAGGGCTCACTCCGGTCTAGCCGGCCCATTCATGCCGAAGCGCGGCTCTCCCACGGTAAGCGTGGTGAAGCTTAGTGTGGAAACCGTTGTTTAATTCAAACTTACATCAAAAAGTAGATAACAACAGGCTTATGATTATATAGTAACAGTTGTAGTTGCAATAGCAATAAAGTTCCAATCCCGCTTCCTGTATTGCCAAGGCAATAGTTTTGCTGTTGAATTCTCTCTTTAATAATAGTAATAAATCTCTTTATTGTACCAGATTAGTAATAAAGTAAATAACAAATAGGAAAACTTAAACTAGGGATTACAATTTATAAACCATACTTATTCAGTGGGAAAAGAAAATGAGGCTAACACTACTTTATGTTAGTTAAATCAATTTTTATTTAAAAAAATTATGTTGCTCACTACAAGCAAAATTAAACCTAGTTTATAGAATACCAAGAGATCGTTCTACAACTGCATGTGGTTGCCCAGCTACTTCACAATATTCCGGAGTGTTGAGGATATCTTCAAAACCAATATCAAGATGTTTCCCGGTAAGAACATCATGTTGGAAGTTTGATCGCTGCAGGAATGGTAGGTGGCCAATCTGAAAATGATCAAATGACATTTTAACGATACATGCATATAATGAACATATTGTAGTAGTAATTATGATCTATTTACTGCTAATATCTTTAATAAGGTTTTAAAACACTAAGCTCGTACTTTAAACTACTCTGTTAACTTCAACGCAGCTTTGTTACGTCATTCAAAGTAACTAACTATATCTGTATATGGTTTACTATGATGGGTATCTGACGACCCGAGGTAATCATTTTTGTTGCCAAGTGTTTTTATGTTGAAACCAAGTTCTATCTCGTTTTTAATTATGTACTTTGTTTAGAAAATCATGCTGCATACATTTATTAACCATTAGCATTATAAAGTCGCAGACTTTGTCGTCGCGCTAATTTTCATATTTAATTAAAAAAAATTTTTTTTTACAGCCTCAGTTTTTGGAATATACATTTCTGTGTCACGGGGATCTTTACAAACACAGAAGAAACCAACACTAAGTACACCCAGACTTAGAACAACAAGTTATGGATCACACAGTGTTGTCCCATGTAGGATTTGAACCCACAACACTTGGCGCCGTAGCGGTGGTGACCACTGAAACCGCTAGGTCAACCGTGTAGTCAAAATTATAAAAACTACTGGTTCCGATCGAAGAAATAGGCTACATTAGTACTAGTTTGTCGCCGCGCTAATCTCAAGAACTTCTGGTTCCGATTGAACAAATAGGCTACATTAGTACTATGTAGCATTAGCTACTGCTAATAAGAACTGAGCTTCAGAAAATCGAAGTTGGAAAATGTATATCATTTTGAAGTTGCAAGGACTAATAGTAAATAATTTGCCAGTGTTCATGGTATTAAAGTTTCTGAAAATGACAAATTTTCATGTAAATACATACCTTACTGGTAAATTTCATTTCCATGGAGAGTTTCAGTGGTGCATGGAGACCCTGGACATTGCGGAGCATAGCCATGTTCATTTTTTCTTGATTTAAATGGAACTGTGAGTAAAAATTATAGTGTATGTATAGTACAGAACATCTTAGAATTTGACACTAATACAACATTCAATTGAAAGCCCTATTTAGTCATCTATATTAATATTATAAAGAGGTAAAGTTTCTAACTTTCTTTGTATTTAGGTGGTAATCTTCGGAAATACTGATCCAATCCTGGAAATTGTTTGACAAGCAGAATACAATACTAATAATTTTTATTATGAATTAAAAAAAATCAGTTTAAAATGAAGTGGGCATGGATCGGTTAGTTTTTAATAAAAGAGAATGGCATAGGTTTTACACATATAAAACAGTTCTGTGTCATTAGTAACTAGTTCTTCAAAAATAACTATCTATGCCTTGCGCCGTTATACATGTTTTATTGCTTGCAGTATTTGAATGGAAAACTGTAAATAGTTATTTCATTGGTTTCAATTTTTTTTGCATAACCCTATTTTTAACTAAAATAAAAGTAGCGTTCTTCTTGTTGTCACTCTTAATAACATCAACTATTTACAAGTGAAAGTCTCGGCAATATCAGTTCAACCATTCCAAAGAATTAGACAGTAAAAACAGATAGACCGCCAAAAAATTTTAAATTATAAATATTTGTGTAACACCTACTGTTGCTATTATGTTTTACTGTTGTTTCTTTTGATGAGTTTGAAATAATGTCAATGTTAATTTATAAGATGTTTGAAAAAATATTTGAAACAAAGTTTAATTTACCAAAATATAGTTGCCACTTTTTTCAATTACTTGTATCCTGTTCTAAGGTAGTATCTCAATCCTTATCTTCTCAAATTCTTATAAGTTTTGTTCAAAAATTACATTTATTAAAAGGCATATCAAATGGACTTTTCATAATTGTTATGTGATTGAAGATTAAAATATTTCAGGATGTCAAACAATAAACTGCGAGGGAGCAATATAAAAAGGGCAATTTAAATAAGGGAAAATATCCTACTGCATTAACCCTCTCCTGAGAGGAGACCCGAGCCCAGCAGTGGGACATTATGGGTTGTTGTTTATCCTACTGCTGTTTCCGTCAACATCATTCTTAATGTTATAGCATAAAGCTAATAAAAATAGAATTACTATGTATATATACTAAATAACAATGTAAAAGTAGGTATCAGACCTACTTTAACATTATTATGAATTGTAGTAACTAGGTAAAAGCGAGCTTTACTACTATGTATTCATAGATATATCTCTCAACAGTTGATCCCACATAGTAGATAGATATATAACCTCAATTATTGTAGTATTCAAATATGCCTGGCCTCTTTGTTAAGGAGAGGCCTTTGTCTAGCAATGGAGTAATGGACGCTATTGATAATGATGAACTAAACGTAAAGATTTTTTGTTAAGTCATTGGCGGTATGATATATCAACATGAGTATCACACTTACATTTCTTTCAGATGCTTCAAGAGGGTGTGAGACGCCAAGTTTGGACCTGGTAGCACTAAGACCTGCAACCAAAGGGTCTGGAACACCAAACGGGCCTTCCTGGTGTTTGATGTTGCTGCCATACTCAGGCTTTACTTTTAGGGCAGGTAGACCAAAACTCTGAAAGTAAATACATACATCAAAAATGCTAGCCTCTATAAAGAATACATTAACCTATAAATTATGTTTTATTTTACCATTTTTATGTTTCAGATATAACGTTCTTCAGGATCAATTAATGATTTGCTTTAAACAAATTTAATAGTTTTGCCGACAATCCAATCCAATCGGTTGTGTCAAACAAATAAATGTCAAATTTTGTTAAATCATGTTCAATGTTGCCACAGCGAGCTATATAATCTAGTCAGTACAGTTATTTGTTGTCTATTTTAACTTTAAAATAAAATAATTTAAATTAAAATATTTATTTGCTTTGAATGAAGATGTAATAACATCAAATAAATAAATAAGTTTTAACTTCCTTTAGGAAAAAACGAAGGATAAGGAAAATATCATCCTGGAACTGAAAAGTAAGTTTTGCATTTAGTAACAATAAATTCTTAAACTAAATATGGTTAAACTAAGAATACCGTGAAATGAAAAAAACTGGGTAGCTCGTACTTAGAATGGCGTATATACCCACATAATTCGTGATAAAATGCGAGAGATAAAATTAGAGATCAAGCAAATTGAATAATTAGGCTTAAGACTTTTTTACTCCCCACACAAGATACATTGCCGACGCGACGCGGTGATATATAATAATTAAGCATGGGCTATAAACTCCTTGTTATATACAATTTTAAATAAATAATTCAACCCCTACTGTTTGGTCATGATTTGTGAGTCCATAAACATTACAAATACTAGATTGTTTGTCTTGAGTAATTCTGTCAATTTATCAATATTTCTTTCAGCTTGTACTTCATTTATAGCAATACCTTAATTTTTTTTATTACGTAATAATAATTAGAAATAAATAAAAATGGGGCAGAAATCAAAAAAGAAGGATGAAAAAGAATTGGTAAGTTTCTTGTCAAACGTTTTATTAGGCGTCTTATATCATCATCATTAAGGTTTTTTCTATCCTCTCACCGATTTTATTTCAAGCTGGCGCAAAGTCTAATGTTGAGAAAGATTTAGCTGGTTAATTTTATGATCGGTCGCCTGACTGACGCCAAGTAACCTTGGAAGTATATGTTAAAAACATACTTCAGTAAATGCCCAGAATGGCCCGTGTGGTTAAAACAACAAAAAATGTTTTTAACATTTTTTTTTTTTTTTTTTTTTGCAACTCCCGCACTAGGAATATACATTCCTGTGTCACGGGGATCTTTACAAACATACATGAAACGGACACAAAGTACACCCAGACTTAGAACAACAATTTATGGATCACACAAAGTGTTGTCCCATGTAGGATTTGAACCCACAACACTTGGCGCAGTAGGAAGCAAATATTGTTACAATGATGATGTTCTCCTAGCCACTAGCCAGATTAAGACCACGGCGGCCAGTTTCAATGGAGACCAGCCAACTACCTATGCAGGAGATATTATAGTGCACAAGTGTGTGCGCAACCACAGGTCCACTCTCTGTTCCCTCTCTCTCATAATCCAATGGGACAGTTAACCGACACGACCGGGGAGAGGTCAAGCACGTGACCAACAGCTTTACATGCTCTCTAAGACACGGGGGTTCAGACCCAACTTTCAAACTCCGAGCTGTTATTAATTATTTCTAAGTTAGTATAACGATAAAAACTTTTGGCCCAACTTGGGATTCGAACCTAAGACCGATTGATCGGCAGTCGCATACGTCAACTGCTAGACCAACGAGGCTGTTTTAGTTATAGCACTATTCATTAGCTAAGCAGTAAAGTTAAAACTTAAAAAAAATATACATGAAGAAATAGCTTGATCGTCAATATATTGCAAGACAATGAAATCATATTCCTATTGTGGGCCATTTGTTTTTGTTTATGCAGGGCGAGAATTGACTCAAAATAACAACTTTGTATGCATCCGAACTCGGCACTTGTAACTATAGATAACTAGTTGTTGTAAATCCTAACGAAATTAGTAATTAATATGTTAAACATATCTTTGAAATTAAAGTTGCGATACATTTTGCCAGAGTCCAGAAGAAGAAATGAAAAGAAAATTTAAGGCCAAATGTCGGTTTCGAGCACTTGCACGGATGGTGATGGCAAATACATACTGGTTGATTGAAGCCGCAGAACAGTACGAAGGCGTTGAAGATGTCAAAAGGCGTGTTGCACAAGCTGTACGCGGGAAGGCCAAGAAGAAACGTTTGCTAAGCATAACGGTTTGACAGTATTTTACTTATGACAATATATGAAATAATTAGGAGACTAAAACTGCCAAATTCAAGTAATCAGTTTCATTAATCTGTGGTATTTAGCTAATCGAATCTATTGACCAAGTGCGCGAATGAAAGAGTTCAAAATTGAATGAATATATTTTATCTTAAATTGATCTGTTCGCAGGATAAAGCTCTTCTAAATAAGCCTGCTGCGGAAAGGACGGAATTAGAAAAAAGGTATATTTTTCGCATAATAGGCGGACTGAAGTGTTTTAAGCGGTACCCTAATGTAAACTTCTTTTTAATAAATAAATAGACTTCCTTCATGTAGCAATTATGGTATTTAATTGTATTTTTTTTTGTTGTTTGCAGCATGTGAAGAAGAAATTAGCAGCTGTAACGTATTTTAAGTATTATGGGCCGGACCGTGTGATAGTTCGGCAACACCAAGAAGCGCATGCATTATATTTCATAGTTACAGGTGACGTGATCGTCAGCCACTTGGTCTACGACGATCTATTGCAGCAAAACGTATCCGTAAATATTGGGATCATGCACGCTGGAGACATGTTTGGTGAAGTATCGCTGTTGCATAACATTCTACGAACTGCAACATGCACCACTGCTGGTTAGCATATAATTAAAATTATAGTATGACCGATATTAACGGCCAATGCCTTCTCAACAACTTGGACTCTGGAAAATAATTACAAAATTAAGATTTACAATAAAATAAACTCAAATAGCCGTTCATTGTCGATGACATTATAGCTACGTTTTAGTTATTCAAGTCTTAGCTACAAAGAGGCAATTCATATTATACCGCGCATCCAGCGCTTATTGGGTACAAAGTCAGCCAACAAGTTTGCTAACAAACTGACTAACAAATCGTACTATGATTGGTTTACTTTACTGAAAAGTTAATTATTGAACAAGCATGTTACCTAGTAACCATTTAAGTTACTGCTAAACTGGGTGAGTTCCAGTGTTCTTCGGGAATTTCTCTTTGCACCTATCACGTCATATTTTTACATGGATGACAAGGAGTGAATCCCATATGGTATTAAGCCTGCCTTTGTACAATACGTACATAAAGATTTGAATATTTTTTTTAAAAACATCGTTTTTAGGTCATTGCGAGTTACTTATGCTAATGAAGGAAGATTTTAAAAATGTCCTTCAAGCAAGTGTGCAAAGACAATGGGATGAAGTTAAAAACGCAATGTCAGCGTTCAATTATTTCGATGGTCTCGACGAGGTAATCTTTTTATAACAATAATTGGAATTTAGTTAATTGTGTCCGTTGATGTATGTCCTTTTCTTACACTCCTCTCGTAAAATTAAGTTTTAATAAAGAAAGAAAATTAAATCATGGTTAAATTTTGACCATTCGGTGACCACTACTTAATAACTGTTATATATTATGTTGTTGTAACATGGATAAACTAACATACAAAAGAAAGTACCAGTTTACGTAGTACTACATTCGATTGGATTAAGAAGAGAAAAAGACCTGATGCAAGTAATTAGCGTCAATTTTACGCGTCTATTATCTCATTTATCCTGTTATTATTTTATATTGACCACGCGAATTTAGCGTGGAGATGACCTCGCCCCATACATTTGTTAGTTTTCTACTAACGTTTACGTTTGTAGAATGTCTCGTCTTGGCTACTTGGCTAGGGGGCTGTTCTCTGAATGACTTATTCTATAAAGGCCATGTTCTCGAATGGTCTTGTTATCGATTTTTCGTCAAGGGTGAGGTGTGAGTGATAATTATAACTCTCTTACAGGTTGCTCGACGCGAGGGTTGTATAGTGGCTAAAATGAAATCATACGATGTTAATGAGATCATACTCGGAGATGGTATTGGAGTGGCTAACTTTGTATACTTTATATTGACTGGACGTTGTCAGATGATAGAATCTTTACAAGTTTGTGCAACCACTCGATTGGGCCGTACTACTTACAAATTATACGACCCTTATGTATGTGTTCTTTATATTTATAGTTTTTATTTAAAGCCTATAATAGGCTTGATGTATATTAACTGTCCTTCATAATTTTTGTAACTGTGGGTTTTCTTAATTGAAGTAAATAAATAATTATTGGTATAAATGTATATATATACATATACAGATAGTTCAAAACCTTCCTTTATAACGAGAGTTCTATGACTTTCATATAATAGAATCAGCTTAAAATATAATAGAAATCAATGATTGTTTCTTCGTTTTTCATGCGCACTTACCGTTCTTACCATCGTCATAAATTTTTCCACCTTCCATCCAAAAGAAAATTAATTATTTAAAATATTGCAAAGTTAGTAACACGTGTGCGTATGACACGCATGTGTAAATTCTAAAAACTATTAAAATTATCTCGATTTAATCAAATAATGGGTATTTTTAACCCCCGACACAAAAAGAGGGGTGTTATAAGCTTGACGTCGATGTCTGTGTGTGTGTCTGTCTGTGACATCGTAGCTCTCAAACGAATGGTTCGATTTCGATGCGGTTTCTTTTTTATTTCAAAGTCAGTTTGTTTGCGGTGGTTCTTAGCTATGTTTGGAAAATATCGGTGCAGCCAGTGTAAGAGTATCAGCTTTTTTCCAAAATGATATAAGGCATTTTCTGCGTATGATTACTCGATTAAGTGCTTGTGTAGGGGTTTTTAAATTTAGCTTGTATTCAATTGAGATAATTCTTTTAAGGTCGAAGAAGAAGAGAGTGAACAAGATATAGATAAAAAGTATTTTGCTCATTATAAGAATCTCAATAAAAGTGATACTACTAGTTCTTCGAAAGGCAGCAGGGAACAGCGACCTTCAGTTGAGGGTCCTCAGGACAATGCTACAGAAAATGTGCCTGAAGAACCTAAGCGTCGTCCAAGCATATTAAAAACATCAGACAAACCAAAGTCAGCTACACGTGAATCTAGTGAATCAAATGAATTGAAGGTTACACTCGCGAGTAATTCATCAGTTATCGAACCGAAGTTTAATCCACTTGCAACAGTCCAGGAAATTTTAAAAACAACCGCTGAGCAACGCGATTCTACGAGGTAAACGTTTTAATATCGTAGTTTGACAACAGGTTGCTATGAAATTTTTCGGTTTGTAATCAAACCTAGGATACTTATTTACAAACACTTCTTATTTTAACCCCACCATATTTTGCACTAAGCTTGTACATTGGCGAACTTAATGTCCAGGCGTAATGTCTTAATTCTCTTTCAGTCAACTTTCAACATGTTGTGAGGTAGGTACTCAGAGGTTTTATATTACACATATACATATAACACAACATAGACACAATACTTAGACATATAAAAACATATATAAACAACAGTACACATCACAAATACAAATATAAACTTACATATATAGGAATAAATAAACATATACATCACATCTATACACTATGAATATCGGAATATGGGGTGTGCTATAGATGAGATAGTTCTGTCAGTTCATTTAAAAGGAGTTCGTGTACTTTATTTTTTAATGTAAGGCGAGTTGTGGATTTCCTGATTTCAAGTGGGAGCGCAATCCAAAGTAGTACTGCTTGAACAAAGGACGAGCTGCTCATGAAGTCTACCGCAAAATGAGTATACACAGCCATTAGACTACAAGACACTAAAAAAAATCATGTTTTTTTGTTTTTATTTCTTTTCAACCGTCTAATAACCATAGGGTAGGTAGTAGGTAGATTATATAGTAGGTATTATCAGGATTATCTGCTTGTAATTGCAGGTTGAGTGTTGAATTAAAGATTGCCACACCGCCACCCAATCTTCAGACTTACTTTATGCAGGTACTTGATTTATTTAATGATAAATGATGATTTAGACGCAATACCATCATGACATGCATTCAAAAATGTACTCTATTTAAGTCCTTAAGTTTAAAGTGAGCCTTTTAAAAACGTATTTAATACGTTCAACAAATTTATGACATTGGAGTAGAAACTCAAAAAATACGAAGAAAATTTGAAACTTCATAGTCTAAAATAAAAAGCATTTTAGCTCAAAAAAGCATTCTTTATAATTGTGTAGATATTTAAGAAATGTACAGTACCTAAATCCCTCCTGATTGATTGAAATACATGCTAGTAAATAGTTTCCCTCATTTAAAAGATTTAATCATTCTTTACTTAGTATTTTACTATAAACCTTTTTTACTTGTAATTTCGTATTGCAAGATGGGAACATAAAGTTTATGAGTAGCGTCCGCGTACCGGGAAATGAAGTTTTGGCTGGCACCTCACAAGGTGGTCCTACGATCTGGTGCAGGTCGCGGGAAGCCCTTGAATGTGGGCAGCAGAGGACCTGTTGTTGTATAGAGCGTTGAGGGAGGCCTCTGTCCAGCAGTGGATATTTTTAGGCTGAGATGATGATGAATGATGATGAGTACAGTCAGTCATGGCACATCAGCATTTACCAGCACTAGTAGGTATACCTACTGACCATTACCTTAAGTATTTAGTTATAGCACTGAGGTAACTTAAGTTAGTATATTGAAATTCAATAATAATTAACAATTTTTATGTTTTATCTGTATTATAGGTCTGCCAATTTAACCCTGGATCTACATTTGGTTTCGGCGAAAACATGCGCGATCGTCGTATCGTGGCGTTAACTAAAGTTGACTGCATGATGTTACCCAAAATTTGGCTCCTGCAACGTAACACTGCGAACATTTGGTCCCGCATAGAACATTATCTGAATAAAAAGGTTAGCTTTCAATAAAGAGTAATATTCTGCAGCAGTTACGTATCCCATGGTTCTAGATCAGTTTTTTTTAAAATATACCTATTTGGTATTCTGTCTGTCTGATTAAGAGGACTGAGTGCCACCATCCCGTGGGTGTCGTAAGAATCGACTAAAGTAGCAACCGATACATGACCACAGCACAAGAGCATAAAAATTTTAAACAAGCCCTATAACAACTAGTCTCAGCGTGGTATAGTAAAAGCCGATTTACATCAGACGAGCGAATGCTCATTCTATTAAATTCTTTTAGTGTAAACAGACATAGACCATTCTTTCGTTGTTCTGTCTGTATTCTAAAAGATTCTATAGAATATTCTAAGAGTGCTCACTCGCTTTATGTAAACGGCATTGGAGCGCGTGAACAGTTGCATCTTCGTGAGAATTCTGGTTCTTGGTTCTCATTCTTCGTGTTCGCATTCGCGTTTTTGTTGTTTACACTAAAATATTAAGAAAGAACGCTCTTGTTCTCGTTCTAGCTCTTTGTTCATTTAGTCTAAATCCCCCCTTAGAACAAACTTCCTTCCTAAGGCTGGATTTAGAAGAGGTCCATTTCCAGCAGAGGAGTTTGACTAAAGTACCTATGTATATTTCTTTCAGATACCAACAAAGAAACAATTATTTAAAGAATTTGTGACTGAGCGTCGTTGGCTTGACTTCCGTGAGCAGTTGGTAGAAGATGTTCTGTCTCGTTCTAACACTGTCAACTGGACTTTAGTTAATGATGTACCGTACTCTATACGCATGGAAGAAATGATAGATATTTAATTATTATTGTTTAGAGTTCCAGGCCAAAATTTCTCAAACAAAAATTACTTGATGCATATTTTCCAATCTTGAACTAAGTTACTACGATTATTTGAATTTTAATCATTTATTTTAATATACTTAGATATAATAGGTAAAAAAATAGATGATTGGTGAAATGATAACTGGTTTTAGTACGATTTTTTGTTGTAAGAACTTTTGTGTTAATTTTTAGCATTTATTATAATTTTTATGATTAAAACTGAGCTTCCTTATCTCTTCATTTGAAATAATTACTACTTATGGTATGAATTATAAATATTTTACTTTATTACAGTTGTTATAATCATTTAAAATAATTGTTTATTTTTAAATTAATAAATTTAGTTAACATATTTATACTTTATTTATTAATTAATTATTATCGTATTGCCCTAACTTTCATTAGAAGAAACAATGAATTATATTTTATAAATAAAGACAATTAAGCGTCTAGTATTATTCCCTAAATAAGTTAAAAAATCTACAAATTTTAAGTTTAGAAAAAGCTAAATAGTACTTATATTAAAATATTGTGCAAAAAGAGATTCTCGTGGGTAAGTTGTAGCCCAGTACCTTAGTCACGGAGCTTAAAACATTGCAAAAGTTAGTCAATCCTAGCCATGTCAGTCTATGAATGGGCGAATATTCTTCACACATTGAGACCACTCCTGCAATCCTCCTCTCCATAAGAAAAAGCACCACAACAGTCTATCCATAGAACTTAAGTAACGCCTAGTACTTGACTTGTTGAGATTTAATTGGCGATTGAATCATTCTACGTAAAAAATCGAAGTTTGTATCAAAAAGGAGCCTTGAATGGAAGTTGTAGCAGAGTACAAGCCAACCTTAATCTATTTTCGAGAAAGGCTTTGAGGATGATGTTGTTTAATACCAAAAATACGGCCAAGTGCGAGTCGGACTCCCGCACCTAGGGTTCCGTACAAACCTGTAGGTACCATATCATGTAAATAAAATTTATGCTTTTTCCTTTATCTGTGTTAAAAGACGTTGCATCGTACTAAATTTGAAGATTTTGAGTTCACGCAAGTCCCATGTAGGTTTTGATTCCCTTGCGAGTGTCGAAAATTTGCAGTATAAACGGCTGTTTTGCGTTGGCTTTTTTACAGCTTCAAGGGATAGTAGACCTGAGTATTTCATATGAATTTCAGCTTGATACCCCCTCATATTTCTGAGAAAAAGAGTCTTGACAGAAAGACGGACAACAAAGTGATAACGGTTCCGTTTTTTCCTTTTGAGGTACCCTAAAAAGGTTAGGTTTTCGTTTCTTGAAAGTTGTTAAATAAAGGTTCGGTAAAGGTAGGCTTCGGTAAAGATTATAAATTAAACTAATTACAGTGTTTGTGCCTAATATATTTTAGGAGATTCAGGCATCTAGGAGTAAACCTTTTACTAGTGTTTGCATGACAGCAGCAGACAATATGGTATGCAGACAGCAGCAGCAGACAGTATGGTGGTACAGCCGTCTTCTTCTTCTTTTAATGAGATGGCAACCAGCTGGATTAGCTATTTCTGCCAATTTCAAGTATTTAAAGTCTCCAATTCTAAGTCTTTGAGTCTTCAAGTTTTCGTCATGATGAAATTAATGATAAAAAATATAAAAAATATGGATGACATGAAATGGGGACCGTCTTTTGAAAAAACAAACAACGATCTCCCGCCGTCTATTATTATTACAATATTAGTATAATAGATGAGTTTTATATGTTGTCAAAACGTAACATAAAAAAAGCATAGAAACCTTTATAGATCCTGCAAATTCTTTTGTGTTTCTTTGGTGGTTTGAGGCCATATCATAATTTATTGATATTTTATCTCTGAACTTAGTATTGTTTACAATTTATTGTGTTTGAATTAGTTTATCAGTATACTTTTGAAGTTATTTTACAAATATTATTAAATTGGTTTTATCAACAACCCATCTGCGCTGATATTTTTTTGTTATTCCCAAGAGCGCTGATAATATTGTAAAAACATATTATAATCAAAATATTCAAGGTGTAAACATAGCTTATGTCATAAAATAAATACTCTATCAGAGAATTAACTTTTTTAGGCAGGCAGAAGGTACGTCATATTTGATATTTGTCACGAAAAATATGTACGGACTATTAGAATTTTATAAACTATCTATTCTTTTCTAACTCACATCTATTTTGTATGAATCTTATTATTAGTTAACCTTTTATTTATACATTTATTATAGTTTTGGGCTGTAATTTTAATATTAATATTTAAATATGCCACCTAAGAAAAAGGAAACCACAGAACCGGTAACGTATAGCACAATATTACCTAATTTCTTTAAATAAACGTACTTACGTTACAGGAAGAATGAAAGTCCCATTTTATTGCGTAGGGCCTATTTTATTATGCTTGTTTGTAGTAATTTGTGATTCTTCATTAAAGTGATTAGAACAATGATGGAAGTTTTCCCTCTTGTCCTGGGAAACAGCATCAAATTTCTCCGAAAGGTTCATTTCTCTTTCTCTTTTCTTATATTACTAAGACTGTCTATGTATATTAAATTGTTGTATAAATTTTAACTATGAAATAAATGTGTTTCTTTTGTAATTCGTTTCTCTCTGTAACCACTTTACAGTCTTTACAAAATATGTCAAACAAACATTCAACTAGAAGTCCAACTACGAGAAGATATATTGTTATAATATATTTTATTTCCATTAGGATCCCGCAGTGACATTGCAAAGGAAATTCCACGTAAAATGCTTATTTCGACGTATTGTACGATTAGCATTGGCAAACGCCTATTGGCTTAATGAGTCCGAACGTTATGAAGGTGTCGATGACGTGAAAAAACGAGTAGCTCAAGCCATGCGCAAGAAGAAAAAGCAAAAACAAAAGACGTTGTTAACTTTAGCAGTAAGTATACTTTAGGCATTTTTTTCCATGATCGATAAGCCAACAAACAGGTGGGTTACCTTGTAATAAGTGATTAGCCGTGTCCATAAATATTTGCGACTCAAAAATCAAAACAGTATTGTCTCTTTTTCAGTCCATCCTGCCAAAGCCAGAAGAAATTCCTTTTGGGCTTCGGCAACCTTAATACTTACTTGGTAAAAAGCAACAAAACAACTGCTTACATCCGCTTCGGTCGAGACTGGCCCATATAAGGTGCCGACGGTTGGCTTTCACACGAATACCTGTAATATTAAATCAGATTTTCGGAGTTAAACTATGTTAAGCACATAGCTTAACTCCTCAGGCATGATCAAGTTACTGATGGGATTGCATCTGATAAAAATTTGTTTTGCTACGACGAGTGTTCGGTGAGTATGATTTTCAGTTTAAACAACTGATATGGCGATTTTCCTTTTAGGACAAAGGGCTTTTGAATAAACCAGCTCAAGATAGAACTGAACAGGAAAAGAAATATATTTATCGTATTATAGGTGATCTCAAATGTTTCAAACGATACCCCCATGTAAGTATTTATTTACCAACACTTGCAGAAACAAATCATAAGACCTAATAAAAATACTCTTACTACACATCAAAGCTTTAAAATATAAAGCTATTATAAAAAAATCGATGCGTTTCAGGTTTACTTCATGTCCCAAACCACATTAATAGTTTACCGACTGGGAAAACTTGCTTTTAGTTATTTAAACGAACCAAATGAGCCAGTCCATGTTCCATTGGTCTACTTAGACTTATTTTGGGATAATATTGACGATAGAAGATTTGTTCTAGTCATATTATAAAAATCCATCTACTCACAGATGCCCGAATTACCCCGTTCTAAGCATATTAAAGAAATAGTTTGAATTGAGCTCACCACAGGTGGTCGGTTGGATTTTCCACAATGTTCTCCATACGATCTTCCAGTAATCCTAGCATAATTAGGCTTAAAACTAACCAAATTTTATGCTCTTGTGTTATTTGATTTTTGCCTTTCAACTTTTAGTCAAGACATGGAGTTTTCAAGAGAGATTTATTTCCCTGTTTATGTTTCACCTTTTAGCTTAATGATTGTTTTGTGAGGTTATTATTTATTTATTCTTGTCATTAGCACGTGAAAAGGAAATTAGCTTCTTTCACCTACTTTAAATACTATGGACCAGGCCGTGTTATAGTCCGTCAACATCAAACCGGGCATGCTATGTATTTCATATTGACTGGCAAAGTTTCCGTCTCACATCTTGTCTACGATGGATTGTTGAATGTTGAATTCCCTGTTGAAATCGGCGAAATGCAAGCAGGAGATATGTTTGGCGAAGTGTCTTTATTACATAATATACCCAGGACAGCAACTTGTACTACAACAGGTTAGAGTAGTTTTCATATTCAGCTTTAATCTTCTTAATGTAGGTACCTAGGGTCTGAGCGTTTGAAGTTCTTATATTATTGAGACTACAATTGAGTTAACAATTTTTGTCATCGTTTGACTATAAATCGGTTATTCAGTTAATAATACTTGCGTAAAGTAAGCTTTTAAGTTGAAACTACGATTATAAAAGATATAACAATCAGCAATCAATACCGAGGAAGCCGTCACGAAAATTTATATGAATATGTTTGATGGTTAATAATGGCAAATTTTACTGACGCGTGACAAATAAACAAGGCGACCCCAATATCATGTTAGAGAATTTGCTCGGATCACATCATTTTAGTCCTTATTTTCCTCAGATAATAAACAACCCGACGCCTAATCACACTCAGCCAAGTACTTATCGAGTTTTTACTTTCCACTTAGTGGATATTTACACATTGTTGTTGGATTGAACTAAGGCGTCAAGAATCATCATTATCAAAAGCGTTTAAGAGTTACTACTGGATTTAGGCCTAACCTTAGAAAGGAGGTTTAGCTTACTGTATCACGCTGGTTGAACGAGTTTATATAGAACTTATTTCAAGCTTTTCTTTCACTTTGCAGTGGTAGTAAGTCCTACGTAGTTTCCTTACAAAGTCGCCTCTTTCGGCATCTATCGGATGAACAGGCGTGGTGACACTCCGTATAAATAATCCGTCACCACATGGTCCACATGGTCAAAATTCACGACTACCTAATGAAATTATATTTATAACTTGTATAATCTTTGCTGTCAGATTCATTTTGCCTTTCATTTGTAACAACGGTGTGCCAATAAACATTTCATATCATCTTTAGCAGAAGTGTATTTAATGTGTTTTAATTATTCGTTACTTTGTTATTACTAGATCATTGCGAGTTACTTGCGTTAATGAAAGATGACTTTAAAAATGTTCTTCAAGCAACCATACAAGCTTCGTGGGATATTGTGCGCACTGCTATGTCCTTTTTTAGTTACTTCGATGGTCTAGATGAAGTAAGAATTTTTTTAAATGACGGGCTTATGTCCGCTTTTGTGTTTGTGATCTTCTTAAAAACTATTAAATTAATTTTGATGATATCTTCTTCGTTTAATCTACTAAGAGAAGACTTTAAATACTACTAAGATAAGATTTTATTCTGCAGGTATCACGACGAGAAGGTTGTATAATAGCAAAAATGAAAAAGTATGCTGTAGATGAAGTTATATTCGGAGACAATACCGGGATCCGCAATTTTGTCTACTTCGTGTTATCTGGTTGTTGTCAAATGATCGAGACTATGAAAGTTCTTGAAACCACACGCTTAGGACGCACCTCCTACACGCTTTATGATCCATATGTAAATACATTTTTTTGTCAGCTGAGTATTGTTTTTTTTTTCTATGTATTGTTTTTTGTCGTACCCTGAAGGTCAAACCGAGGCAACACAGTACCTTTTATTTTATCTAACTACATTATTCAGGAATTAATTGAAATTCGTAATCATATAAAAATTCAAGCACATCGGTGATTATGTGATTGTACCGTCGCGTCATTCGTATTGATTGGTGTTTGAGTTAATAAGTTCGATTACAATATCTTTGACTTTAATTTTATTCAAAATTAGAGTATTCTCAATTCTACCAATTTTGATTTAAATCCTTGTGTTTATACATGCCAGGTTGCGAAAGAAGAAAGTGATGAAAACTTGGATGAGAAGTACTTTGGTGGTTTAGCAAGAGATAGCACGGAAACTCTACCACTGTCTACATGTGAATCGTCGACAACAGCCGCATTCAAAGCTTTAGACGATATACACCAAATGGAGGAAATGACGACAGATGAGTCCAGACGCGTTAGTGTCGTGTCTGATGAGATGCGATCACAATCTAAAATTCTACGTTCCACTGGTTCCTTTAACCGAGGAATAAAAGATGGCGAATCATCAATTATGCGTGTTAAAAGCGAAGTTAACCCAACTATGCTTTATGAGCGTCATCAAGGTCAACGCGAATCTGTAAGGTATATCTTAAAATATTGTTTACAAGCTTTTTTCTGCGGCACCGCTGATGTATACGTCGCATATATCGGAAATCATTTTTAATTAACTTCAAAAAAGGAGGAGGTTCTCAATTCCAGTGTATTTTTAAATGTTTGTTACCTCAGAACTTTCGACTGGGTGAAACGATTTTGACATTTTTTTTTATTTGAAAGCTGGTGCTTCACTTGTAGTCGCATTTAAATTTGGTCCAGTAATTGAAGTTGGCTTCCTTTTGTTAAAAAATTGTATTTTTTTGTTAATTTATATCCCATGACACTGGCAAATAATTTCTTTGGTAAACTTGAGAAATCGGTTCAGTAGATCGAGAGATTACATAAACTTCTCAAACTAACAAACACTACAGTAATAGTAACTTCAAATCTCACATACAGTACTCTAACAATTGGGCACTAGACTTAGCCTCTGCTATTGAAACCAAACTGCTGAAAAACAAATTCTAACATTTTTAGATACATATGTGCACACACAAATGATGATAATTTCAAAGTTAGCTAGATAAAATCCTTTTAACTCCTTCTTATTGAGTAGCGAACACGAATACACGAAAGTTCGTGTCCTGACTAAAATGATTACGCCACGCTTCGGCATGCATGGGCCGGCTCGACTTCACTCGTTCGATCACTCAATCAATTCACATGTAAATTAATATCACTCTAGTTTTGTGAAAGTATAATATTAAAATCTGATTACATTTTCAGCAGTTAGGTTTTATATGTAACTCTCAAAGTTTTGTTTTTAACACCATAGGTTTAGTACAGACTTCCAGTTCGAAGGACCATCAGGACCACCACCGAACTTGCGAACGTATTTTATGCAGGTAAATACGTCTATAAAAATAAATAAAATTGAATTGATTGCAAATTACCAGCTTTTTACTAAAATTAAATGTATACGTACATTTTTTTGCCTGTATGTCTGTTTGACCTGGCTAATCTCTGCTTTGACGGGACTGCTTTTCACGGGCAGATAGCCGATGATAAAAGGAGTAATCAGGCAATTTTTTTGGAGTAGCATAACCGTGCTGCGTTACTTAGTTTTTGTAAAGGTACAACAACCACAGGTGACACTGTTGGTGTTGGACTCAGCTTTAGTGATTTACATAATTTTATGCTTTATCAACAAAACATAAGAAACTATTTCAATAACTGAACATATATTGAAATACGAGACATTATTGCTATTACCTAGAACGGTACAGTAATATCAAATTAAGAAGAGTGAAATACATTGTATGAGAAATAATTTGTGATCATAAATGCCAAACGCTTTAAAGTTAGACAATAATACAAAGTTAATCAACAATTTACTTCTTGGCAACTCATTGTTAGCCTGTAAGTGTCAGGCAAGTGAAACAGTTAATTTTAATAAGCTTCGATCAGAAATTAATTATTAGGTATTGCATAACCGGCTTGATCCGGCTTATCATTTTGTTTGCCCTTCATCAGAACATGGTACGATAGAATTTTTGGGCGAACATTGTCTTCGGAACTACTTTTAGCACATGTTGTATGAAACATGACTCAAGATTATTGTTTATTTATGTTCTCATGAAATTATGTCACAAAATAGGTTTGTTTATTCAACCCTGGCTCGACATTTGGTTTCGGAGAAAACATGCGAGATCGCCGTATAGTGGCAATTACGCCTGTAGAATGTATGTTGATGCCAAAAATATGGCTTTTACAACGCAACACTGCCAATATTTGGACTCGTATTCGTCACTACCTGGAAAAAAAGGTTTGTGTTCAATTGTATTTTTGATTGCTTGATGTAGCCATATTGAATAGGTATTTAGTGTGAAATTTAATTTATAATTTACAGTTCCTTTTACCTGACAGAACAGTTTTTGAATCAAATATTGGACACATTATCTATTTTCATTGAAAATATTTATATTTTTTACATTATTTAGGATTCTTTCTTTATTCACAGAATACATATGATGAATACATGAAGTTGTATACAAGTACAATAAAATATGATTTACTTAATTGCTATTCCGCAAAAACAAAGTAAATTTTAAATTATTATTATATTCACATTAATTATCGCATAAACCTACTCTTCTGATGAGCTTTGGGTGGTTTTTTCCTTTAGAAAAATTTAATCAATAAACCATTAAGTTAAAAGGTTTATTTTCTCGTATTTCCAATTTCTACGTTTACCTTTATTTTTCTTTTAGATTCCTAGTAAGAAACAATTATTCAAAGAATTTGAGGTTGAACGCCGCTGGGGGGAATTCCGTGAGCAGTTAGTGAATGATGTCGTTTCTCGCTGCAACACTGTGAATTCAACAACAGTACACGACGTTCCGTATTCTATACGCATGGAAGAAATGTTAGACCTATAACTTCAAAGTTTTTAACAAATTACGTATATTCAATAAATTTATGGATTTGAGAGAGATGCCATTTTAAATATCTAGCCGTTTAATACGACTCCGGGAATAAAACGTGATCGAGATATAAGGAAAAAAACAAGCGAACTTAATGTAATTTCGATAGTTTATAATACCTATGTATTATATATACATATATAAAAAGAATATATAAAAAGATATATATAAAAAGAAACTTATTTATCTGATCCCAATAAATTCTTTAGCCTTTAACATGTCGTTAATTGTATTTAGATTAGTTAAGAATCAAAACTAATATAAAATAAATTAAGAATAAGGCTTAATATACTTAAAAGCATGTTAAAGATTAAAGACTTTATTGGGATTAGATAAATAAGAAATTGCTAAACTAAATCTAAACTTTGGATCACCAGGAAACTAGTACAGGTACATAGTTTGAAGTTTAATATTTATACACTTTTCGATTTTAAAATTTCTTGGTTGCTTACGCACGATGCCAATGTGTTCCGTAGTGTATAGATATACCTTCCGGAATTAGAATAGTCTTGCTATGATTTTTTGGTATCATAAACATAAAATTTTGGAGAAGTGATGTTTTAATGAATCTCATAATGTCCTTTTCAAACTTTTTATTGTTTATTATCTATCTTGTCGATCTATATCTGGATGTGGAGGCGGAGGCCTGCTTGATTCGGCGTAGTTACGTCTTTATTAGGATAATAAGATGTCTTAGAAACAAGCACAAAGTACCAATCTTGTGCGACTTATAGGTAAAGATTAAAACTACTAGAAAATTCTTATTTTTTATTATTATTATGATTAAATTTCCTATCCGGCAATAAACATACATAAGACTAAGCACTTTATGTATTGTGTACCTACGTACCTTATGAGGTATGTATTTTAAGCAAAAAGAAAGGGTAATAATTTCTTTTCAACCATTAGTGTAAATCTGGCGCGTTTGTGTGAGTAGAAGTAATCAGTATGGGGTTGCAGTGAATCCGTCCAAGTCTCAACTTATTGTAGAAGGCAGTCCCAGGATGGCGTCATGAATAGACTGGATACAGCTAAACATAATGTTTAATGGTACTGATACCAGTACGGTAGCAATGAGTACCTGAGTTAAATTTAGGTTTCTACTTTGATAATATCTTAACTTGGGATCCCTAACTGCGAGACGTCAGTCGAAAGTTATTTGATTCGACGAAAATTACGGAAGATCCTTGCGAATACTCCGAAATTTTCTCCCAACTGCCACTAAAATTGCATTTGAACAGTCCCTTCTACTTCCTGTACTCGACTATGCTGATGTCAGTTATTTCGGTATCACGGAGGAGCAACTTGACAAACTTGAGCGCCTTCAAAAGTTTTGTATTAGATTCATATTTGGACCACGCAAATATGGTCATGTATCTGAATATCGCAATCCGCTTAAGTGGCTCCCAATTTGCCTTCGACGGAATGTTGATATTATTTTTTTACTTTATAGTATTATACTTTTGTGACCTTTCCTTTATATATTATATATATATCCGTACACTCCACCTTATTGAAAAGAACGCTTTGTTTTCCTCTGTGACACACATTCAAGATCCCTGAGGTCATATGAATCTCTGGAACTGCCAGTACCAACTAACTGCACCAGGTTTCATGATAAGTCCTTTACTGTACAGCCCGACTGTGGAATGAATAGCCAATGGCTATTAGGTATGCCAAATCTTTGCTCATATTCAAAGAACTGCCACCCCTGTCCTGTCCTGTCCTGTCCGGTCCTGCCCTGTCCTACTCTGATCAGTCCTGTCCTGCCCTGCCCTGATATGCAATGCCCTGATCTGCTCTGCTCTGGACTGCCCTATTCTGCTCTGTTCTTCACTGCTCTCCTATACTGTTCTATCCTGTCCTGTTCTGTCCTGTCCCGTATTATCCTGTCCTGTTCTGTTCTGTTTTGACCCAAACTGCTCTGTCCTATACTAACCTTCTCTGACCGGCACTGACCTGCACTGGCCTGTCTTGTGCTGTCAAATCTTTTCCTGTCCTGTTCTGTCCTGCCCAGTCCTACTCTGATCTGTCTTGTTCTGCCCTGCCCATATATGCACTGTCCTGACCTACTCTACTCTGTCTTGGCCTGCCCTGTCCTGCTCTGTTCTACGCTGTCCTGCTCTGCTTTTCTCTGACCAATCCTGTCCTGCCCTGCTCTGATCTGCATTGCTTAGACTTGCCCTGCCCTGCTCTGCTTCTGTCCTATCCTGTCCTGCTCTCTCCTGACCTACAATCAACAGTATCGATAGCATCGATAGTATTAGTTAAAAAAATCAATACTATCGATACTATTAATGAACACTATTAATTGTTAATTCGTGGTATTGACAGTATCGATAGTATCTATACAATCTATTGTATCGAGAATATCGATAAACTCGATTGTATCGATAGTATTGATAGCACTGTCGATATTTTAACTAGTTTTCAAGGTCAACTAATATAATGGGCAATTCTAGTAACAATTACATACGATCCACGTAGATGGAACCACAATAAAAAAACAGTTTACAGACCACTAAAAGGCTCGTTAACCTGCGCATGCGTGAAATGGAACGTCATTCGCGCGTCTCGTAACCAAGGCAACTGGTTTTGGCGGGAAGCGCCCACTCGCGTGTCGCGGCGCTCGTGGCAGCTAATCCATCCGTGGCGACATCAAACGATAACTAAATACATTACATTCGACCACAGTGCACCGGCAAGAGCGACCGCCGCGCTATCCGACGACAGCTACGGCTGATCGAAAATTCGCGACTGTTTAACATATATTTAATATAAATAATATAGCTTATATTTACACGAACAATTTCACTTCGATATTTACATCTAAGATATTCTTTGAGTGTCACCAGATTTCAAATTGTTTGGATTTAGCAGGTGAGTCAACTGATTATTTACACATCATGTGGCTACTTAAAGCTGTTTAAACTGATTTATTTTTCCTCAAATTTCAATGCAAGTTAGTTTAAGTGTGATTTGTTATAAACAGAATGTGGCTAATAATAATAGATAATATACGAATGAGTTACTTTAGTATCAGCTTAATTGACTAGGGAATATAAATAATGTCAGATATTGAATTATGAATTCTGATGTACTTGGGAAACATGTAGTAGAGCAGTAACCATAGTAAGAAATACCAAAATCATATCTTTAATGTTGTTTATTTATATTTGATGCTACTAGAAAATAAGATACTATCTACATCGGTTGTTATTTCTACATACATCTAGTCTTTTATTCGTGTGTTCTAGATCATTACGATTTAATATTAAAACAAGGAAGTGCTACTTAAAAAAAAATCACAGACAACAAAACTACAAAAAACAACACTGTGGGATATGTTTTGTCCCTTACAATTCAATTATAGAATTTGGTCATTGTTGATTTGTAAATAAATGGCGATCTTGGAATGATATGACAATTTTTCATAATTTCAAATATTTCACTTTTCTGTATGAATACATGTACTTATGTATTTCAAATTATACTCAATTTTATCAATGTATCATAGAACAGGACAGAACAACTCTTCAGGACCTTGCCCATTACTGTAAAACACATCCGTCAATCAATTACAGAAACGCCAGACTGCATTAGTTTAGCACTGGGTGAATAATTTCTGCATTTAGGAATTGTATAGGGTTGTGACCCTTTGCTTTCACTCTGCAGTGTTTAAGGCCTTTTGACTGTATTTTACGACAATTCATAAGGCACGGGTTCCGTTCCGTTCTGTTAATTCCATCGTACAGTAATGTTGTGGTAGTTAACAAACAGTTTGACCAACAATTGTACAATCTACCAAGTGAGCCTTTATTCGTAATAAGTTAATGACGCTATTAATATATAATAGGCCCTGATAAAGGAGAGAATAAGTACTCTAGTAGGAATTCGGATAAGCTGTTAAGATGTTAAGTTCTATTGATTATTAGGTGCTAACATGTGAAATTAGCGTTTTGTATGGGAGGAATATAAAGTAGTTTCTTATACCCTTTTATCTATGCACTTTTGCCATCTCATAGGTAATTCGTTGCTCCCATCATTAAAAATCCATGGGGGCGAGAATCAATCAACTCTCTGAAGACGGTTTGATCTGCCACATCGGAGATTTTTTTTCTTTGTAAGAAGTTATCCAAATTTCGTAAAAAATGTAATCTGTTGGAGCTAGGTCGGGGGAGTACGGTGGATGTTGCAGACATTCCAATTGCAGCTCCTCTAGTTTAGGGGCCGTCTGTTTTGCAATGTGTGATGGTGTGTGTGGTATAGCGTTGTCCTGAAGCAGCAGTGGCCTTGAGCGATTGAACAGCCTCGGTTGTATAGCAGCTAATTCTTCCATCATGGTTTGCACTTGCTATAGATATCTGCCGTAATCATTTGACCAGATTTTAGAAAGCTGTAGTAAACGACACCGGCATTAGTCCATCAAACGCTCACAAGAAGCTTTTTTGAGTTAATTTTCTTTTGGTGTAGGACTTGGCTGGTTTTCCAGAGTTCACCATGCTTTCATTATTGTGCTAACTGAGCAATATAACGCAGCAGTCGACGAGTGTTTGCTCATTCGTTTTTCTATTTCCCTATTTGCTTCAAGTGGTTTTATCACTCACAGCGAAGCATGCAGGCAACTGTGAAGTGGTTTGCGATGGTTCCGCTTCCACAATAGCCTTAAAGACTTCAGTATCCACTTTGATCTTCGGCTGTCCACAAGGCTGGTTATGGAGGTCGAAATTTCCAGAACAAAAACGTTGGAACAAAAAACGTAACATGTTTTCTTTTGAGATACCAGCGCCATACTCATCGTTAATCCTTCGAGCTGTTTCTGCAGCTCTGATGCCACGGTAGAACTCGTACTCGTAAATAAAGTGATATTTTTAGTTTTCCATTGTGCGAGATGAGCAACGGCAAAGAAATAACTAATGAGGAAAAAAGAAAAGTGTGTGTGTGGCCAGTGCAACAAAATGCCAATTTGATGAATATGGCCCTGATATAAACTCGTAATAAGTAACTAACTGGAAACTGGAAAAAAACTCTAATCCCACATTTTTTAACTGCAATTGTTTTAATAAGATGTTACATTTTTGTTAGTAAATAAATATATGTAATTACATTGTTATCAGTAAAGACTAAGAAATATCTTAATGATTACGAATTAAAGGTACACACACGGATTGATAAGACTTATTTGACACATATATGTATATAATGTATACATTTATTTTACAAAAAATATCTTTTTAATAAAAAGGCTTAATGCAACATGCTCTTAAGGATAATTACTCCCCATACTTCACTCAGGTGGAGAGCCTAGGTCACGGGCTTTTGATGTTCCTTAAGACTACCTATTTACTTCTTTAATACAGCCGTGGTATCGTATAAATCACCTAGCTTTTCCCTAGTGGTTTTGTGTCCTATATGCAACCAGACAAATAAAAAATCTAAATCACTTTTGCATTTATTCTATTAGATTGTGAAAGGATTGACTCCTTAATATATTCTAGTCTAGTCTATTACTGTATCAAATATATATAAATAAAAATGGATGTCTACGCTTAACTAAATTGTCAGACAAGCGTTTTAATAGAATAATTTTACAGCTCGTTGTGCCGCAAGGCTGTGGGCTGCTCAAACCATTTTAAAGTTACAATATCATGACACCTTCAATAACGTTACGGTATGTATCCAAACAAAAGAATGATTCGAAAATTAAATATAGTTTTTTTTTAATTTTCTTTCTTCTTTCGACCTTGTATAGTAATATGTTGATCTATTGAAATCCTTACTAATATTCTCTGTCTGCTCTGTTTGTTGCGCTTTCAAGTCAAAAGTATTGAACTGCTTTAAATATTTGATACACAAAAAGGCTAGAGCCTGAGTAAGGACATACTTTTTAATGCGAAATAAGGTTATAAGTGCTGGAAAGGGGGATAAAAGGTTGTATAAATGTTTTGGTTAAAGACAATATTCCATGTGAACAAAGTCGCGCTAGTCATATTATAAATTGGAAAGTTACTATGACGGGTAAACTAAAAAAAACAATTAAATTTAGCATGCAGGTACTTCTATTCTGAGGACGTACATTGTCAACTTTTTACCACGATAACCGAGGGCAAGAGCTAATACATAATAAATTGTATTTCTAGCGTAGATCAAAAATTGTTTGCACGCTGCAAATTTTGCAATAAAATTTAAAAGTTAAATTAAATTTAAATAAAAACAAGGATTTCGCCAAAGTCAAAGCAATAAAGTGCGCAAGATGTTGATGTAAACATTCGAATTCTTTAACAATTATTTTTTAAATATTTAATATTTAAATAGTTTAATGACGTACAAGACATACAAAGCAAGTTAGAAATCCCAATTAAGAGAAAAACGTTTAAGAAGGGGGAAGTAACAAATATTAGCAATTATTTGTCACCATTATGGAAATTTAAAAAAGGAACAGTTTGGATTTCGTAAAAATAGTACTACATCTTTAGCGCGTTATAATCTTATTAAAATAATTACTGAAGCGATAAACAAGAATAAGTCGTAACATAAATTTTTTTGGTTATGAGAAAAACATAAAGGGGAAAGGCTAATGCCTGGCTCAAAAACTATAAGATAGGAGTCAATGCGTTGAAATATTATAACTAAAATTAAAAATGATAAGAAAATTAACTATAGGCCATAATTCATATAGGCTAAAATCTGAGAAGAATACTTTTCCACGTAAACTGCTCACGCTTGTATCGATATCATTCGATGTATTCGTAATATCAAGTTTAAACAACTTCATATAAATTTTCATGTCAGTTCAAAAGATTTAGTCTATATACTATATACTACTTCTCCATATTTTGATAAGTTAGTTTGGAATGTGGAGAGTTTATCAATATCCTTGACAGGTATCTACTATCTATCGTTGCATTCTTGTTAGTCACCTGTCTTAGTCTTTATTTTGTCGATTGATTTTCCAGCATATTTTCCGCTTATTTTAGATAAATAAATGTCAGTCAAAACCTGTATTTTATTTTGATGAGGCTATATTATTTTTATTTAAAGTCAGTATTGTTTATGTGATTCACGTCATTCAAACCGAAACCCTGAAAAACAACTCGTTACTATTTATTATACTATGCTTATCCTATCTTAGAAAGTTTTGTTTTAAAGTGCCTCGGAACATCACGTGTTCAGGTTAACCGGACTGCGGTAAAGTTGACGGATCGATATAGGCGAAGAGCCACGGTCAAATTCCAGATGACCGCAGTTTATATTTCACAAGTAATTATTGTCTTTGGACAGCTCATAAACCCGCTACAGTTGATACTCAAGCTGTTTTGAATAATCATATACAGTTCAATTATTGATAACCTGTACGTTTTTGTTTGTATTGTGATAACCTACACCTAGTTATCAGAATTTGAACCATTGAACGCAAAGTCAGCGGAGAAAGTTCCAAACTAGCTTGAGGCTCCAACTTTGGTCCTAGATCTGATTGGTTGAAAACTCCGAAAAGTGAAACAGTTTAGATTTTTAGTATTAGTAAATTCAGATTCAAAAATGTAAAATTTATTTTTGGAATGGTAGATTAGTACAAGTAGTGGCAGTTCCTTAAAGCAAACATTATAGAAATTGCACGCAATGTTGTAGTTAAAAACTAATTAGTATTTAAAAAGTTAGCACAGACAAATAAATTAAACACAATACCAAGCCATATCAAGGTAGGTAATGAGTTTTACTCTAATAAGAATATATCTTTATACATAATAATATTCATACTTGAAAGAGCCATCATCATCATTACAACTACTGGACACAGCACGGCACACAGATCGATTTTCGACCTCTTACATCCATACTCGAAATTCTTACTCTACCCGGGGTCTCCACGTGTGGAATTCTTCTACCCCAAATAATCATGCTTTGGTAGATATGGGCTCGCTCAACCAGACTAGGTGTATCATAGCTTCAGAGAAAACCAGTGTTAAAAAATTCTTTCGCAACTGTACACCGAGGGAGCCAGGTTACCGGGGGCCTAACCTATGCTAGTTTCTGGGGATGTACACTTTTGTCCTCCGGAGGTCATGGGCAGCATATATCAATGAGCAGTCAAGTGACCCGTCTCACTCTTTCTCCCTTGTACCATAAAGAATAAATGTTTAATAAAATTACAATGGAGTAACTCATCCCATCATCTGCCTGCTATCTCTAATAGCGAAATGGTTTCAAGACTGGAGATATCGTTGGAACCACAAAACAAGCCAATATTCTCTAGCCTTTGTTGCCATTTTTACATTGAAAATCAAGGTCAATGTTTTCACTTTATCAAACAATTTTGTAATTCAAATACCTACCTAAAGGTAATTGATCGTGTTTGTGTAAACTAACGGAACCTTACTGGTATTTTGCAAAATAGAAATTGTAGAATTTATTAGGAGTTAAATAAATCTGAGAGTTTATAAAAAAAATACATTAAAAGTACAACCTGCTTCTACCAATAAATTAAAGTAAAACAGCAGTAGACAACCCTACTTTGAACTGAACCGGAACTCAATTAGAACTAAAAGCCATTAGCTTGAACTCCTGCAGACTACCTCTCAGGTTTGTTTAGGCGTAATAAAATATTCAAGATATTGAATTAAGATGTAAAACTGTTTACTACTATATAACACAACAAAACGGCTACACAGTTAGTTTACAATACATTGAATACATTGTTTGTAATCTATTTTACATAGTCACGATAATGAGCGAGATTGTAACATATTCTATTCACGTAAATGTTTATGTAAAGTTATACTTATTAAGTATAAAGTAAAAATAAACTCCTCTATTTTGGTTGAATAAATCTTTAACGATAAAAATGAGTATTATCCCCTAATAAAATTTTATTTTAGATAATGACTTGTTCATTTAAAAAATGTAAGGCGTAATGTTCGACACATAAACCTCTTTGCTATGATGGAGGTATGAATCGGATAAAATTGTAAAAAGATTTTTCATCGAAAATCGTAGATTTTCGGATCAAGGTCATTTATTTTTCATTACAAATTCCAATTTTTTTTTCCAATCGTATTGAGTTGTATTCTTACATCATAGCTTAAATTAGTTGAAAAAAGCAAAGAAAGAGAATATCAATCAATCAATCAATCAACAACCCATAATGTCCCACTGCTGGGCTTGGGTCTCCTCTCAGGAGAGGGTTAAGGCCATAAGTCCCCACGCTAACCAAGTGCGGGGTGGGGACTGGCAAGAATACGTTGTGGCTATGTAAATCTTGCCGTTGGACTGTTATCGTATGACAACAACCGGGACCGACTGCTTAACGTGACCTCCGAATCAAGAAAAGAATTTTATGAATGATTAATAACCTTATCGACACACATTGAGAGGTATAACAAAAAAAATCTTGTGTTTACATTTTTAAAGAGTTTAGTCATTACGGCCTTAACATGTCGACCTCCATAAATAGTTCCTGATGATACCTATGATAACATAAAATATATATACCTGTATGCATTCGTAGAGTACATTTTTGTCGATGACGACACGCCCGCTTCAACCGGGGCTAGCGACGACACAGGTTATCGGCAAATGAGCTCAATTGAGACAACGCTCCTCTGATAAAATACTGCAGCTAGACAACAAAACGTGTGACATTCAAGGGTAAACCAATTTGGGATAATGTAGTAACTGAGCATCTATTTTATGATGCCTAAATGTAGATGAAAGCTAAAGCTTCAATTCTACTTTTAGTATATATATTTTTACATATTTTTAGACGTATATCGAGGCTAAATAAAGTAAGGTTTTACTCTGTGTGCTAACAGCTGTTGATGTAATGTGAAGTTAAATACTTTTTGTTGTATTCACCAACATTGTCATATAAATAAATTAGTCATATCTATTTAAGAACAGAAAACTGTACCAAGCAAAGACGTTAAAGACTTAAATGTGATAGATTATTTACGTCTTATGATTTTAATAGTATTCTGTAATAGAAAAAACTGGTTCAATTCGAAAAAAATCAAGTAATTTATGTTAATCACATTTGATATTATTAAGTATTGAAGAAGGATATCTAACATCGATTTTCTTTAAGATAAATTTTTGCTATAAATGAGAATAGAACCAAATAGAACCCGTAAATTCTAAGCTTGAGATGATCTATCTCCGCTGAGTGCGGAGATAGATCATAAGTACTTTACATCAAATATAACGCCACTCGTTACTTGAGTATTTACATTCCATCACACAGTATTACCAACCTAACATAAATTTGGAAATATGTAAATATTTTTCGTACTTAGCCTGTTAGCTTGAGAGCTTAGAATTTTCAAGTTTATGTTAAAAATGATGACAAAAAAAATATATAAGGGCCACATATAGTCAAAGTATCATAGGATCGTCTTATATTAACATAAAAATAAGGCTTGACGTAACAATATTTGGCCATAAAACGTCATATAACCAGTTTATCGTATGACAGAAGGCGCATTCGTAGGAAAGTTTAGTCATTTGTGTAGCCTTCAGGACAGCGATGACCCAAATACAGTTTTATTCATTTTTCACGGCGACAGTGACTCGTACGAGGTGGCACTGACTTTTGCTGTTCTTTCAGCCTGTAATCGGTTTTTCTATTCGGCTACCTTTTTAACGTTAGTATTTACAATGAAGGTATAAATAGACGTGTCTTAGTAAAGGCTACGGATATACCCAATAATGTAAATATCTTGAAATATTTAATAAGTAAGATTCTGTTCCTAGTTTAGTGTAGGAGAACGCAATGCACGTTATTTACATATACATACATTATATCTACATATATGTAAATGTATTAATTAATTAGTTAACTACTACTATTGACTGGTAGACACGACATCGATTTTATTGTTTTTAGACATTTGATAATAAAAAAATAGTGTAATGAAATGAAATTTAGAACGCTATAAGCTTCACTCTTATTTAAGGTAGCAGGAATTTGAGGATAAACTAATCCCTTTTTGTAGTTTGCTTTATAAACAGTTGTTAGTTTTTTTCCATGTGAATAAACTGTCCTTGATTGATGTAGCTAACATGTGGTGTGAGTTGAAACATGTAACAAAACAAATCACCAGCGAATACACTTAGCTGTCACTCAGTTTTGAGGTTGTAGGCGGCATGTGAAGGCGTTTGAATGACTAACCTAACTAGTATTACCTTATAAATAGTTCATGATGGCTATTGATTTAGCGATATCATAATACCTATTGTTTGTATGACTCTATTTGCGTAGAAAATACATTAAGAGCCAAACGAAGATTAGTTTAATGACAGTCTAATTATTGATTTACGAATACTGTTCTTAGGAGTAATGCAATGAGACATATAGTTGGTAATGCATAGGTTGTACTTGACTATCTGTCTGCGTACCTACTATTTGTCAACAGTTCATTCGTGCATATGAAAGTGTATTTTTTTTCGATAATTTTCATGTTTATAGACAAAAATATCTTGTTGTAAATTGACTCATTGAAGACAGATACACTTGACAAAAACAAATAGACGATTATTGAGTAAGAAATAAAATTTAGTGACTGTCAAATTGTTGAAAATAAAAAGTAATCTTAAACCAAAAATCACTCAAAATAGAGTTTGTCCTGAGAAACGACGTTTTGAATGTCAAAATTTGGGTAAAATAGTTATATCACATTAAAAATAGACGTTATCTAAAACACACATTATGGGAGATCGTTTTTTGTTCTTGCGAAAGACCCTCATTTCATGTCATCCATATTTTTTTATATTTCTTATCATTAATTTCATTACGACGATCACTTGAAGACTCGAAGACTTGGAATTGAAGACTTTAAATAGTGACATTGGCAGAAATAACTGATCCGGCTGGTTGCCATCTAATTAAAAGAAGAACATACATTATAGATCGTTTTTTGTTTTTGCGAAAGACGATCTCCATTTCATGTCATCCACATTTTTTATATTTTTTATCATTAATTCCATCACGACGAAGACTTGAAGACTCGAAGACTTAGAATTGAAGACTTGAAATACTTTGACATTGGCAGAAATAGCTGATCCGGCTGATTGCCATTCATCAAAAGAAGAAGAAGAACATACATTATAAAAATAGCATTTTGGAAATCTTTTATCAACAACTGACCATTATCATTATCTTGTTTCTGTTACATAAAATTTGTTCAATATGTTAATTATTATTCAATAACAGTATGAAGTATCATTTAAAATTATAAAAATTGCACCTGTGGCGCAGGGTACTTTACAGACATTCATGAAACGAACCCAAAGAACACCCAGACTCAGTACAACAATTAGACAAATATTTGTCAACAATATAAATATTTAGAGTTGTATTTGTGCTATGACGATTTCGACAAGTGCTGAAAAGTAATACAAGTATCATACATATATGTACATACACATATACGACTTTCATTCAGTGAATTTTATTCAATGTCTCCTATTCAATATCTGCTGATGCAGATTGTACCTACATGTTTGTAATACATAAGTCGGCTTAAGGTACGCTCAGTAGATTCTTATGCATGTTAAATAATGTCACGCGAGCTCTAAAAGCCAATACAACTTTCTACGATACCTGGATTTTTGCGAAACTAATAAATAAAAATGTTCCATAAGTAGCTATAAATATGTGGTACGCCATTCTTGTTTGACTTTCTAGAGAATATTTTAAAATGTCTTTCTGGTTGAAATATTAATGTGACAATATTGAAACCAAAAATGCTGTTTTAAGTTAACGGGGCCTGTGTTTTCATATACTTACTACACATATTATGGGTTAAAATCTGTAAAATTACAGCAGTTTCTTATGATCTAGCAAACAACCCTGACAACATTAAAAGTTTCTTAAAATTTGTGATATATTAATTTCGAAACCCAGCCTGTTCCGGGCTGGATGTCATCGAAGACGATTCGTAATGAACCTCGAAAACAACTTATACACGTGGGTCGCAATAAGCAGAAGTAGTAGTATATTTACCTTCTTCGACGATAAAGAGTGTGGGTAGTTATTAGTGCAAATTACTTCCAAAACTTATCACAACCATTTCTAGTTTTATCTTTACTTAGAACGTACAACTTTTTTTCTAGCTCAACAACAAGCTTAATGTTTAATATTACTAAAATAGGTGTATGACGCCATCTCCGCTAGTGTGTTGTGTGCGTGCACACAAATGAATCGACGGAAAATATATACAATTGGTCCAGTAACTTCAACCAAAAGATCCATGTTCTAAGCTTTCATATACTATTAAAACGAACGAATGTGTTTTAATGCCCCTAGAGGGATTTTGTACCTTTTTTTTTTTTTTTTTTTTTTTTTTCGTGGTGGAATGCCTTTACGCACTTCGCTCCCCCCCTGCGGGTACAGGGGCTTCGCTTCGTGTGGGACTCCTGACTGACACCAGCCAGACTACCCACTAAACCACCACGGTGTGCCACTCTGCGCCTGAGAAGGGAGGGATCCAGGAACCGCTTTCTTACGCCATCCGGACCCAAGAGGGATTTTGTACCTACTTCAACGTATGCAGATAAAGGTACTTCATTTACATTGTTGGACTAAACGCTCGGGGTTTTATCTACCAGTCAACCGTGGGACAGTAAAGAAAACTATTCAAAATATGGTGTAAAAATATGATATAGTGTGTGAGCTATTTAATTTTAAGAAGCCTTACTCTTGTTTTTTGAGCCTACCTAAAATGAAAATAGAATTTGTAGCTTGTGAAACAATCATCGAGGGCAAGTAACGACGTCGCGGTCCGTACCTGGATGGGTGCCCGCTGGTGGCATGTTACCATGAGCGTCTCCGTGATTCGGAGGTCACGTTAAGCAGTCGGTCCCGGTTGTTGTCATACGATAACAGTCGTGAAGCTTAGTTGGAGGCCTTCGGGCGGCTTAAAAACATCCAACGGCAAGATTTACGTAGCCACAACGCTGTCTTGCCAGTCCCCAACCCGCACTTGACCAGCGTGGGGACGTATGGCCTTATCCCTCTCCTGAGAGGAGACCCGAGCCCAGCAGTGGGACATTATGGGTTGTTGATTGATTGATTGATTGATGTTTATAGTATTAAAGAATGTTCTCAATGTCATTTAAAAACGCACTAGAATAAATCACTTAAAAGGTAAGTTTATTCCGTCAAACAATATTCTAAACGCCGAAAATTTACGAAACTAGAAATGCACACTAAAAATAGAAGTTATCTAACAACAACAGAATTAGCAGCAACATAAAAATTACCTACTTCAAATAATTAATTACAACTGTCTGTGGTGGCTAGAAGATCAGTAATAAAATCCGGTGAATAATTTCAAATAAATATCTTATGTCAGGAACCGGAATGTTAATCTGGTTTTCAACCGGTAACTGACCGGCTGAGGGTACGATCGCTTGAGACTTGTTTGTTATTGCCTTGTATAGATTTTTTTAAGTAATATAAATAGGGTAACCTTGTATTACTTTAATTTTAAAATGTATGTGCATAGAAAATTTGTACTTGGTAATTTTTTTATTAAATTAATTTATAATCATATTCTAATACTAACTCGCGCACTTTTTCTTTAAAACTTCTCTAAACCTTTCTTTATTGGTACTTTATTAAAATATCTCTACAAAGTTAAGCGGGCCGCTAAGATTGTATAAAAACATACATATTTTGAATGCTGCTTTCTATACTACATTTTTTGTCATTCATTGGCCATTGGCCATGAGAGAAACAGTCCTGCCTTAAATCTACACCTGCGTGGGTTTAACCCTGTGATTTGATTATTGTCATGGCAAAACACACTTTTAGGGGAAATTGCAGTCTCCTAAATTTAAAGAGAAGGTCATAAGGAATCAATGGGATACGTGGTATGAATACTGTTTTAACCGACTTCAAAAAAGGAGAAGGTTATCAATTCGACTGTATTTTTTCATGTTTGTGTTACCTCACAACTTTCGGCTGAGTGAACCGATTTTGATGAGTCTTTTTTTTTGTTTGAAAGCTGGTGCTCCCCATGTGGTCCGATTTCAATTTGTTCCAGTTCTTGAAGTCGGTTTTGTCATCATCATCATCATCAAATTAACAAAGTTTTGGTGGTTTTTAATTTCTAAGTTTATCATCACGGGTGTATTAATACGCAAAAGGATTTTACGGTAAGGAAGACCCGGTGGGTTTAAGGAATTCAAAAATTCGAAAGTGTATCAAAGGCATCATCTCTATGGATCACTGTATCTAGAGGAGAGGCGCGGTGATAGGTCGTGATGAAAACATACTTATGTTACTTTAAAATCCCGTAAATTTGTAACCATTTGTGTAAATGTTTTGTATCTAATCTTGAACAGAACAGTACTTTACACATAGTTTTTATAATATAAAACTTTATTCTTCCGCGTCTGACTGTTCCTGCTTCTCTTCCGTCAGTATTACTGTATCTTTGTTGTCGTTATCAGCGATTGTCTCAATTAAAAATAAATTAGAATTCTTATAAAATATATATTAAATAAGCCTTTTACTGGAATATAAAGTTCCATATAAACTTACATCTCTATTTCAATTTTCTAGCTTTAAGGGTTTCACCTGTGCGTTAATAAATCAGTCGATCACTTTAGCCTTTAATAAATACACGCTAGATTTATGTAATTCATGACAACCCATAAATGGCGGGTGGTTTTTTAAGTAATGGAGTTGTTGTTGCTGAATGTCTTGTTAATTCTTGTTTGTTAATTTTCTCTTAATTTTAAATTTCCAGTTACTTTCATAGTCGGATGTTTTATAATCTTTTTAAACTATCATATTTTTGTTAAATTAAGTCATAAAAAATATACGTTTTTAAAGTGTTGGTTTTATCAGTTTTATGTTTCTTCTTTAGAACTAGTTTAACTATAAGCGCGTTTAATTCAAACTAGTTTTAGAAGAAACTCTAATTTAAAAAAACTTTCTATACAATACCTAATATAAAATAAATTATATTAGTGAAAGATCTCCCGTCATCATCATTAACAACAGCCTTTAATAGTCCACTGTTGGTCATAGACCCCTCCTTGTAAGGTTGTAAGTAAAATTACTCCCAAAATTGTCGAGTTCTACATTTTCTTTTAGATCCGCCCAATTTTTCATAGTTTTAAATCCTTACCTAAAAGGTACCACATTTTTCAACCCGCTTTTATTAACTTCACTTGTGTGTTTGTTTGAAACCGACTTTTGTAAGCGTGATTTTTAGTTATTTAATTTGAGCCTAACGTCATAATATAAATCAATTTATATGTAATTTACCAGAAACATCAATCAGGGTGATTCAATAGAAATATGCCGATGAATATTAACTATTTCATCACGTTGCGATTAAAACGAAGTATTTCCGTATCAAGTGGCCATGGTTATAACAGAAATTATAGTGTAATAAAACCTTCCTGATATCTTGGCCGAAACATTTTAATCGATACAGTCGATACAGACTTAGGAACTAGATTGCTTTTGTTTTGGAAGAAGATTGTTTTTTTCTTTCTCTGTTGTGTGGACTATTAAAAGCTTTATTACTAGTCATAAAATTACATCAAGAATGTAATTTTGATAACACAAAATAAGTTGTGGAAATTTGTCGTCACGGCACAGATTTAGTTGGGTCCTAGATAATGAGTGCCTAGTTTGTTAACAATTATCGTAATTATGTAACTTATCAAGAAGTATCGGATTCGATTCTCAGGTCGAACCATATAGGTGTTATTGAGTTTTTCTAATTGTAGAAATGCTCAATAACACTCCGATGTTTGGAAGTTGAGATCTCAACACATGCCCCGTGGTTCAGAGAACACGCAAAGCCGTTGGGCATGCGATCTCTCCCGGGTCGTGTCAGACAACTGTCCCCTTGGACTATGAGTGTGGGGGAACAGAGAGTGAACATATGTTTGCGCACACATTTTGCGCTATAATATGTTCTGAGTAGATGTTTGGACTCCGTTTAGCCTGCCCACCTTGGCCGAAATCGACTGACAGTAATCATCTTGTTGAAAAAAGAAACTAATGTTTTTGAAATTAATTCAATACCATTGTATATTTCTCTCTGTATGTTGATAAAATTCATTTTGGAACTTTTTGGTCAATAAATTACAGACCATTTTTGCAAACTATACTTACAGACTCTTAGATGTCAAAAAGATTGTCATACATTTTTTATATAAATTTATTACTATATGTAATATAAAATCTTACTTTTATATTTAACATTTAGTTGGAGTAATATACTTTAATTTTATACGTGTATGGTAAAATATTTCTGAAATAGTGACGATAAATATGCCTGGCTCAAATCCTTTAATAATATTAAGTATTTTCACATTATATTTATTTAATACTAACTTTCGCCCGCGGCTTCGCTCGCATTTAATAAAAATTATCCTTCATTACTTCTAATACCTCCAAGAAAGTGTCTACAAAGTGCAAAGGTGGTCGGTTAAGTAGTTTTAAATCGTAACAAACAAACTTACATTCACATTTATAGTATTAGTATGATATGCATAAATTTACTTTGTTTTACTTTAATTCAACATTACCCATTAATGTTGAATTTAAGTAAAACAAAGTTATATTTGTTGCGCTGGAGTTTGGATAAATGGTCCTTAATTGAACTGCTGCTGTTCCTCATCACCTTAGAATTCGCACCATCTGAATCCTACTTTTTAATCGGATATAGTACCTGATAATCTGATATTATACTGTAATTAAGTATTTAAAAATAAATCTACAAAATGTCTAAAACTTTAGCCCACTTTGAAATGAAATTGAAATACTAGGAAATGAAAACCAAACAATATTTGCATAAAAGTGTCAAAAAATTCCTCCGCATCATCGCCTACCGGCAGGGTTCCCAAAAGACCGAACTGACTGGCAATACTAATTCTCTGTGCTAGAAAAAAGCCGGCCTTCCAAATAAATTGTTTCAAATTTCCTGCTGGAAGTGCGACACGGTAACAAAGAAACGCGCACAAAAGGCAACCTTTATGACAGTAAAGTTAGTCTGCCAAAAGGTTTCGACGTCATAAATTGCATAGACTGCCTCTATGGCGCAGTGGTTGCGAATGCGACTGCTGTGCAAGAGGTCTCGGGTTCGATTCCTGAGTCGGGCCAAATGTTTGTATGATCCGCAAATATTTGTTTCGGAGTTTGGGTGTTTTCTATGTATAATATGTATGTATTTACAAAAAAAAATTATATAAGTATTAATATCAGTTATCTAGTACCCATTTTTTTTAACGTGTGGAATCCCCCTCGGGCCTTCACCCCACCAAGGTTTGCGGCGGGGCGGTGTGTCGGAATCGAACCTACTAAAACCACACGATGTGCCACTCTGCGCCTGAGACGGGAGAGATCCGGGAACCGCTTTCTTACGCCATCCGGACCCCTCCCAGAGTTATCTAGTACCCATAGTACAAACTCTGCTTAGTTTGGGACTAGATGGCGCTGTGTGTTAAAATGTCTGAAAATATTTATTTATTATTTATTTAGATTGCAATTAATTCTAGAATTGGGTATAAACATAGACACCTAAGAGATTTATGATATTATCTATTTACAGCCAGGGACAAATCGACAAAAGACCATTCGCACTGCATCATCATTAGCGAAGGCATTCGTATTGTGTACTGAGGGATCGATGGGAGTTCGTCAGAACCCTTGGACACCAACAAAACGTCGAGGCCCAATCGCCGCAGAATCTTCAAGCCCGGGTCCCGCTGTTGTATCCCTTCCCACCCTTATAGGTAAACAAGAAATTACAGACACATTTAGAGTAAGGTATTAAATATTAAGTCAGGTATGTACATTTGTTTCTCAGTGACTTTGTTGCAAAATATTGATGCGTCAGTGATATAAATAGTATAATCTAGAATAATGACATGTAACATTGTGATTTTTATCACGTACTGTTACTGTATTATTAAAAAAAAAACTGATGACATGCAATGCTGTAGTAAATACATATTATATTTTTGTGTGATCCAATCCTTGAAGCCTAGAAAGAGATTATATGTGATACCTGTTCGCTGATAAATACTCTTAAAATATGTAGCTATATATGTATTAATAGCTGGATTAGCTTAGTTGTTCATCAGTCTAGCTTAGTTTTTGGTCTGCAAGTCTTATAACAGTATATAACCGAGCGTTTCAATAATGCCCTTTGCACTTATCAAACTTCAAATAATTTTAATCTCTTCTAAAGTTTTAACTAAATAGTTTTTCGGTTTTTATTATATATTACGTTTGAAACATACAAATTCGTACTCAGAAATTTCGTTACTTTAATTGACCGTCAAACTTACTGCTTGTCTTTTATAACACAGAATTCCATTTTACTTTATTCGTATGCACGCTATCAGAGTTAACTTTATGCCCCAACTGGTTTGGCTTAGTTTGGTTTCGGCATAGTTCAATTTTTTAATCTGTACACTGTGTGTATCTGTGCAGTTATGAGAGTCTAGGAAGATAAATCATTGAGTATAACAAGACTTAAGAAATCATGATTGTACTATGTAATGATTTATCATGGCGTAAATCATATTGAGCTTGAATATTTTTCTGAACTAAATGTGAAGAATGATCAAGACTTGCGAATGCTATCACCTATGATAGATCTTATTTGACATCTTGATTGAGAGCAATTTAATAAACTGGTATAAATAAACCATGTGAGGAAGGAAAATTTTGATGTTGTATTATTCGGTGTCGAGGCTTAAATGTGCCTATACCATTCTAGTGACCATATATATGAGTCTGAGTGACAAATCTATGTTATAATTTTGTGACAGTTGGAGTGGGTTTATTAAGATATGACAAATCCTAATTGGAATGGAAAAAGGCAGGTCAACGGCGGTTGTCTAGATATTAGCACGTTTGTTTCATTTTGTATATATTCCTGCTACATACAAGTGATGTTTCTAGAACTGAAAGTATTGGTAAGCACACCAGTAACTGGTTACGATCAAGTAGGCCGTATGCTCATGTTGTCATCTTATTTAAATACAAAGTTGAATATTCAGTATATCGATGACTGGTAAAACAAGGACCATCAAATATATTAAAGTAATTATAAACAATGATCCTCATTCAGACATTACTCCTGGCCAATTGTTTACCTAAGTTATGATAACCTTAAACGTTTTGACCTTTACATATTGAGGTGAGGACCTGTGTTGCCCCTAAAAAAGATTTACCACAAAATAAATAAGAGAAAAAAAAATACAAATTAATTATTTTATCTTCATGTTCATAATTCCAAGTTTCTTCTATTATTGTACGATAGTTTTATTCGCATTCAAATACGTCATAAATATAAGAGAATTCAATGTAAAATATACATCATACCATCGAAATTGCGTAACCAATCTTGGAATTTATATAAAATGTACTGCTTATTACGAAATTGAATGGTTAGGTTGTGTGTTACGTACTACAAACAAACTCAAAATAAATAAACGATGGAAATTCCAATATTTTACAAGCATTTCTCACATAAAGAAACCTTTATTCATAAATGATCTTATTTTACTGGTGATTTCATGTGTGTGGCCGAGTACATATGTATGCACATGCACATACACATACTACATAATGAATGTTATTCACCGTCAATTCACTTCACTTCTTTCGTTTAATTTTCGACCGGTATTGTTCGTCCTCTCGCTCGCTAGCGGTTACGTCACCCATCCCACTCCAATGAAGTTATGTTTTGAGTTGTGAGATTAGCACTTGCGCACCGCAAGAACTGGCCTTGCTCGCTCGCTCTGTTGATACACAAAGTGACATCATGATGTTAATATTGTACGCTAAGTAATACCGCACTTACTGCTTTTATACAGAAAAATGAACATAAATGTAATAAGAAATCTTTAGAAAGAAAAACACGTGTTAGTATGATGTTTGTGTTGCCATAATGGTTAGAACAATTTAAATATATGTATTTATGTTCTATTTTTTCTTCTCGTCACATTCGGTGGTTTTTATTGCTTGTGCGTAGAACGTGGGTGAAAACATTGACCCTATCCAAGGTGAGCTCTAGCAGCACATAAGATAGCTAGTGTGGTTTGACATTGGGCAAGGATTGTGAGTGTATATTTATTTATATTCTTTTTTTATTGCATGAAGGTATAATGTCCTATTTTAAGCATCTTATACCGTCTTATGAATCTGTGTACTTTATAGTTTTATATATGTTTTTTTTATACAATTATTCTTATTATTGATGATTCATTTCCCATATTTTTTTTACATTATTACTGACTTACATAGTCAGTAGGTTTATGACAATAGGTTTATTATTTTAATTAATGTATTTTATAACTCGTTTTGTCAAAAAAATATCGTTTATCTTTCTGTAACATTATGAATAGGGCACCAAAATTCTTCATATATATATACATACATATTTGTTCATCTTTTATGTCCACTTATTTTTTATTTTCTTTGTTCCTCAGGCAAACCTCCACAAGAATCCCGCAGGGTACGTGCTCCAGCGTTTACTTTCGGCCATAAGCTTGAACCACCAGGTCTTATTTCTAAAGCTGGTCCTGGACCGGCTACCTACAACACGGAAGGAATGACTGCTAAAGGTACGTGTACATTGAAACTTCAATGTACTCTCTCTTTTATTACATGAAGAAAATCCTTTGTAAGTACCTTACCTACATTTGAAACAAATATGGCACTCGGTAGTGCTTCATATTTGGAGTAGATACCTACCTGATGTTTAGGTCTTTGGAAAAAACAGAGCAAAATTTGTATGGATATACCTAACTAACGAATGACCTTATTAGTTAGTTAGAATGTATGCCTATACATTCTAAAATAATAATAATGTGTATGAGGTATATTTTAGAAGATTATTTATATAATTAAGGACATTTGTTTTGCTTGCTGTCGAAGCAACAAAACCAGAGAACCATCAGGTCATTAAATTTTGTTTTACTGATTGCGTAGGTCAATAACGCCTTCATAGTTTGATGTTTAAGTTCAAAGATAGTCTTTAGTATAACATTCTCAAGTTATTTTTGCATTAAATTTATGAACCTTATTTATACTCTTGTATATTATATGTATGTACATAAGTAGTGAAACAAAACTGATTTAAAGATTTAAACGCGGATGTCACACATATGTGACAACGAAATCAGCGAAGCGGTCTGCCTATTTACTCTGTTCAGTAATTATATATACAGCACGTCACTACATCATCTTATATATTATGGTAATTAGTCGACCCCTTGATGCTATTGTTAAAATCTTGAATATGCTGGAGAAAGCTGAGAATATAGTTACCCAAGTTTCGTGCGGGGTTACAACTTTTATAATCACTTACGTACTAACTAAAACTACGTACCTATTAGAGCCACACGGATTTCAGCAGGAAAGTATCGGAGTCGGATCGATGGGGGCGGTACTATCCTCTCACAGAAGACCAATCTAAAATGACAGCATTCGTGTTTTCTTCAGCCAGGGAAAAGTCACTTTGGCTGGCTTTTAGGTAAAAAAAGTGCGTGCGTACAAAGTACACATGTCAGAAGTGAAACTTCTTTGGCGAACTAATTTATCAGTCTTGTCTATATTTATACAAATCTAAAACTTTAGATTTCCGAGACTTAAAGGAAGGGAAAAACATACTAACTAAAACTTGTAAACGCCATTACATATTGATTTTAACGTACTAGTCTCGCCCACTTGGCACATACCACCAAACTACTGAAGCACATCCTGATTGTCAATTGTATTTGTGTTGAGCAAGCCAATTTACTTGTTCTTAGCTCGTATAATATAATAGTGGGTAGACGTTCACAATTGTCGTTTACTGAATAATTGCTTGGGTTGCTTGAGTTGGGCTAAACCCGTTTGTCTTACTATAAGTAATTATACAGTCTATTGACTATTGAGTTAATTGAGAGAAAATTTGTATTTTTTTATATGTTTACACATATTGAATAATTTATAATAAATTTAATAAGTAATATATCGGTTGGCTGGGCAACGTCGGAGAAAATTCGCGTGACAATTCCTGGTCCCAAATACTGAAGTCTCTCACTATCTCACAATGGACTTTATAAGAAAGCTCAGTCACCCAAAGAGCAACAAAGAGAGCAATGTTCTAAATTTCTCTGCGGAAATATTAGTATTCCTTGTGATTTTTTAAGTCTTTTATTTTCAATAATTTAAACTTTTCTAATAAAAAAATGTTATTAAATCTACACTTGAGAAATACATTGTTAAAAATCTGAATGCTTCCCTTTATGAGAGTGACGATAGTTCTTTTTGAAGAGACTCATTGTTCTAAAAGTTTAATTACTATTACTGCGATTTTTTTTCTGCTCTGTTTGCTTTGTCGTTCGGTATCGTTGAATGAACGAATAGTTTCTAATACCTAATAAGTAATTTCACAGCGGCATGGTCTTCGAATTGAATACGAGGCGGAGATTATAGATTGAACACTTAAGTTCTCAAAAACCTTTAACTTACACGCTATAATTTGTTCAAGTAGCTGCTGTATTTACTTATGCATTAAAATTTAAGATTATAATTATGCATTAGAACACTTTTGTCTGAATTTGCCGTTTGAACAAATGAGTTCTGAGGGGGCGAAGCCTGCAGAGTATATTGTTGGAATCGAGTAATGTATTCTGATATTGATCTGTTGTCGTCTAGGTGTTGACGCCTAGCCTCGCAAGACAGCAACTTATACAACCTCTTAAATATTATACATCAAATGTAATGTGCTACTGGAATGCACGAACCTTATTACATTTTGGTATTGCCCTTAATTAGATCATTTTTAAAATTAGAATATAATATCCTTTTTTATTATGACTCACACTGCGACACATTATGAACACTAAGTGGGTCATGACTGCAGTCCGATTTACGTGAGCAATGCCGTCTGCATTGATTAATGTTATTATGGTTATTAACCTAAGACTATTTGCAATACTTTCATGACCTCTTAATTTATTACTTTTACTATTTTTAATTACATTCAAACATTTGACTATTTACTTATGTGTATTTTAATATCTCTTTTGAGTTGCGGATCCTTGGTTGTTTTGAATTGATGCCATACTTGAGGCTTTTATTGTGCTCATAATATAGTTTAAAGTTCCGCTTACTTTTAAGTACATGATTGACATAAAGGCTAACGTCAACATTCTACTATGAAGTAAATACAATTGTATATTTATATGTATGTACATAATTATGCTATACTCAATTTATCGGTAGAAGGCAACAGAACTATACACATTTATATATGAGACGTATATACACCGTGTATAGGTAAGTTTTTAATTGGTTGATCAGTATGGCATTGGATGTAACAGTACTAAGTTTCTCCAAGTGCGGCTGCATTTGGTCGATGTCGCCAAATAAGTCCGTATTTGCGAAGGTGATCGGCAGTGGGTGAGTCAGCGACTCGTCGTGTAGGTGCCCCGGATAGACTCTGACAATCGTCTCGGTCGAACACAGCCTCAGTCGCGCATCCACTTCGATCCATTCCCCTCTCTGCCGAAGTACCTAGAGCTTGTTTTATACCAAGTAGTGTTTAGGTTATTTAGTGCTAGAGGAAATTCTAGTGCAGTGCAGTTTCTTACAGTTGTACGTGATTATTTGCGGTAAATATTACAATAAATTTATTTATTATTGTCATTATTTTTATGATTCAATGGCATTGAAGTAATGTTTATGTTTCAAAGAACAATAAAATTGGTAACTATATTTAAAAACTATTCTATATCATCAGGTAATTTGTTAATCCGTGGCCTCAAGTCGTTATTAAACCGAATATTATTTTTAGTAACCCTATTTGTTAGTCTATTTTAGCTAATTTCATGTAAATAAAACAGATGTGTTATATATGTATAGTATGTATTATAAATATTTAAAGTTAAGACACCGTCCTTTCGTGACTTCGTTTTTTTTAACAGGTTTACGATGCTATTTATTTTCTTTCAAGCTTCGGTCATATTCAAGTTTAATTTTAATAAACGCCTGGGTATTGTAATTACGACGAAAAATATATTTTAATTAGATACTTGTGATAAAATGCACAACATTCTTATCATTGGTTTAAGGCATTCCATCCAATTAAAATATTAAATATTAAAAATTTAGCATGTTATTATGGTGTCACTCTTGATACTAGTTTCCTATTCTACTGCGATTGACAGCCACAGTTGCGGTTAAAAGTTACATAGTATAACATAGTTGTAAAATAAAATTACTTTATACTGTAGTTTTAAGTAAGGTGTTCTATGTATATAGCAGGTATCAAAGGTATCAGTTTTTTTTTATTATAGTATATGAACACCTACGGTATTATTTATTTGTCTTACGACATAATCTGATACTTACGTCACACTTCAATAGACAGGTAATGATTTATTGTACGTATAGTTGTCATATGTTCTTTATTTACGATTGTCTCACATGGCGGAACAAATAGGGCGTGCAGGGGCGCCGGCAGCGTCCTTGCACGGGCGTTGGCCACCGCCCCGTGTTGCACCAACCCCTGCACCCTGCGACTACGAGCCGATCAAAGCAGTTCGAGTGGTCTACGACCACGCTCCAGCCTTCTCTATCGGCCTAAGAGTACAACCACCGAAGCCCGGCGGAAAAACCCCAGGTCTTCTTAAGACTGATATATGTAGCATGTGGCTTCTTCCATTCAGTTTGATTATGTCCTTTCATTTGCAATATCAGTTATGTTTTGCTGTTCACCGAGACACTAGTTTCATTGTAACCTGTAGTATGTCACTATTGTTTGATTTGCTTATATCTTTTTTATTTTTTAAGGGTTATGCGGAGATTTCGAATGTCTATGTTTCGTCACATTATTTCTCAATCCTAGGGCCTAGTTTCTAATAATTGGACAATTTCAATTCATAAGACAAGACTGATAATGTTATATGTGTTCCTTTCAATTCTTGCTAGTTTTCTTCTCTTTTTTGATATGTTTGATTCGGTTCTATAAAGCATCTTTTTTTAATTAAATTGGGTGATGATTTGTCTCATTCCCTCTCCGTGAGTGCTATTAATCCTAAATGTGCTTGTATGTAAAGGAAAGACTTTGTGCCTTACATTCTCCATTGTTCTCTATTCACTCTAAAGGTTCGCTGGAAGAAAATTCAGGCTGACGGTTAAAGTTGAGCTCATCTTTTTTACATGTAATTTCCTTGTCACTAAATTGTTTTCATTTGTGTACATTAAAAGAATACATTAAAATTAATTTAAAAAACTTTTTTTTTTAAATTTGATATTTCTATTTTTTCAAGGTTTCCTTTTTTTTTTTTTTTAAGTGGGATGGGATTTCAACTTACTAAAACGTTGCGAGTGCTTTACCTCTGCAACAAAGAATGTGAAATGTTACTATTGAAGAAATGTGGTTTAAAATATACTCTCTGAGTTATAATACTCACTATACTACGGTTTGGCTGTTTACAATTTCTTTCTAACAATTTTTAAGTGTGATTTTTTTATTATTATGGTTTGTTTAGAGGCTTGCCATCTACCACCAATCAATCACATTTTGATATTTGTTATCTTAGAAACTCATACTGATAGTTGCTTCATGAACTGTAAATCCAAGTAGTACTCCAGTCGTATTAAATATTTTATTTCTTCTTTTATTTATTTTGTAGTTGCCTATATTAAGTTACTCTCTATTTAGATAAGTATTACGACTTACAAGCCTAAGACGTTGTTCTACTTACCTACATACTCACATAAATAATTCATGTAAGTGATTGACAGAACTTGTTGTAACTAGTGGATTATGTCGTTTCCAGCGCCAAACACATATTCTATGCCACCGGTTCTCGGCGAGGCCAAAGAGGGCGGTAAACGAGCAGCGCCAGCCTTCAGTATCACTGGTCGTGGTCGGGCTGTGGAAACTAAAGGTCCCTTGCCTGGTCCTGGTACCTATACAACAGATAAAGCTTCAACGGCCCTTAATAAAAGACCTCCTGCCTACACCATCGCACCAAGACGAGAGCTCAGGCTTCCATCTGCCGCCGTACCCGGGCCTGGGGTCTATTGTCCCGAAAAGGTATAAAATTTTTATTTACAAGTTGTTTATCAAATCAAACATGATGTCATCAACAATAACTCATCACTATCCTTGAACGTTTTATATTTATGACTTTTCATGTTCATTCTTCATAAAATAATGTTTGTCCATTAATTGTTAACTGTTTTGTGGTGTTGTGCTTGATATGAATAAATCGAAATGAATCAATGTATTGAATGATGTCAGCGGTAAGGAGAAACATTGAACAGATTAAATGCTTCCTAAATCACTCCACGCGGATATCTGTCGCATTGCCGTATACGTTCGTACGAGGGTTGAATAACCGCGTAGGTGTGACTTGCAATAAACTTTCGTCATTAGTTTCGGCCTTCTATTAAAATATATTTATAAGAATATAATTGATTGCTATTAAAGATTTTTGTTTGCACACGTTTTCTGCAGAACATTTAGGAAACTATATAGTGCATTTTAAGCCTATCATAACCTTTTGTACAAGACTCGCAGTACAAAGCTGTGATTGAAAATTATAATTAACACATATAAAACTATTAAAAATCGGAATATAGTCAATAATCTGAAATATCTCTTCATACCGTTTAAACGTTTCAACCATTTATTTATTTCATATTTTTGCCACCACAGGTATTCATTTGTGGGCCATACAAGCTTAATCTTTTACGACTTTTATGTTCTTTTAACATTTATGGTGCCATAACATTTACTAACAAATGTGGTGGATGCATGACAGGTGTGTGTGAACTTGCCGTGGGCCCCGGCGCACACATTCGGAATCCGGCACTCGCAATACTTGGGCAAGGCAGTACACTACCCAACGCCAGAAGGAATCGCCGCCAACTAAACAATCATAATGTCTGTAACAAGATCGTCTATTAACCATAATTCATCGCCATGCTTTTTCAGGGCTAAGGTTTTTGTATTGTTTTAGGGCTTTTGTTTTGTTATGTATATAAAATTTGCTAAAATACTTTCTAATAAAATCAGTTTAGTAATAAATATATTATGTATTATCATACGACTTATCTCTTTGGTATGCAAGAGGCGACTTTTGTAGCTTTATTTAGTTTTAACGCATTCACCCTTCCCACTAGTCTACTATTTAAAGGTACTGATCTAATTATTTTTTACTGTTTATAAGTAGGTAGATGTAGTTTGGATAATGGAACATTGTTTATTGCTATTGTTATATATATATAAATTATTTTAGAGCCAAAAAATAATAAAATCATTTATAATTTCAGAAAATTACAAAAATTCACGAGAAATCCACGAAAAGCAGCTTTTCAAGAAAAATGAAACTTGAAAGTACTGAACAAGTTCCTGCACCTAATGCTTACTGTCCAGAAAAGGCAGATAGAATGCTAAGAGAAAAATCACCAGCATACTCATTTGGCACTAAAAGAACTATTACTAAAGTGCAAAACGCTCCCGCCCCTAATATGTATTCACCTGAAAAGTCTATAAATTCATTTAAAAGTGGCCCTAAATATACTTTAGCTGGTAAAGGAGTAGCTGAAAAACTTGAAGTAACGCCTGGTCCAAATTACTACAGCCCTCAAAAGGCTGATAAAATATTACATGAAAGTTCCCCCGCTTACACGATGCGCTCAAAGGAAGTTGTTGAAAAAATCGAACAAACACCAGCTCCGAACATATATTCACCAGAGAAATCTATCCATATGTTGAATGGTGGACCAAAATATACTATGTTAGGAAAGAATTCACATGTTAAATTATCAAAAACACCAGCACCAAATGCTTACACTCCCGAAAAGGCTGACAAGGTTTTACACGAAACTTCACCAGCTTATTCATTTAGGACAAAAGAACTTGTGACAATTAGAAGTGAATCACCTGCGCCAAACATGTATGCGCCAGAAAAATCTATGCATATGTTAGACGGTGCTCCGAAATTTAGCATAAGTGGTAAAGGTCATTCTGAAAAAATAGAATGTACTCCTGCACCTAATGCTTACTGTCCAGATAAAGCTGATAAAATATTACATGAATCATCACCATCTTATACTTTTCGAGTTAAAGATCACATTATAAAACCTGATAATACACCTGCTCCGAATGTATATTCCCCAGAAAAATCAATCGAAATGTTACATAGCACCCCAAAATACAGCATTGCTGGAAAAGGTCTCTCTCAAAAAATTGATGATGTTCCAGCACCGAATGCTTATAATTTGGATAAAGCTGATAGTATTCTTCATGAATCAGCACCTGCATATTCATTCAGACCTAAAACGGCAACAGAAAAACCGAGTGACACTCCAGGACCTAACGTATACGATCCGCATCTAATTGATAGTGCTCCTAAATTTAGTTTGTACGGAAAAGGTCACGACGTTAAACCTTCAGATACACCAGGACCTAATGTGTACGAACCTCATTTATTAGACGGTACTCCTAAATTTAGCATTGGAGGGAGACCTCCCTCTGAAAAACCATCGAGTGTACCAGCCCCTAATGCGTATGATCCGCACTTACTCGACAATTCTTTAAAATTTACCCTAGCTGGTAAAGGAATTGACACGAAACCCTTTAATACTCCTGGACCAAATAGTTACGATCCACACTTGCCCAGTAATGCTCCAAAGTATACTATTACTGGAAAAGGTCACGAAGCAAAACATTCAGACGTTCCTGCACCAAATTCTTATGATCCTCATTTACCTGACGGAACGCCTAAATATACGATTGCTGGTAAAGGGCCTTCGGATAAGCCATCTAATACTCCTGGGCCAAATATGTATGATCCACAGTTGCCTCACAACGCTCCTAAGTTTACAATATCGGGCAAAGGGAAAGATCCTAAAATTAACGATGTGCCTGCTCCCAATCAGTACGATCCCCATCTTCCTGATGGAACACCAAAATTTACGATGGGTGGGATAGGACATCCTGAAACAATTGAAAATACTCCAGCACCAAACTCTTATAGCCCAGAAAAAGCTAATGGAGTATTATACGAAAGTTCTCCAGCTTATACATTTAGAACTAAACATCAACATCACCAACCAAGTAACACCCCTGGTCCTAATTCCTACGATCCAAGTAAATATGAATACATGTTAGATGGTACGCCAAAGTATACTTTTGGTACAAAAGGTCCCGCTGATAAGCTACCCAATAATCCAGCTCCAAATGCTTACACTCCAGAAAAAGCTGATCATATCTTACATGGACACGCCCCATCTTATTCGTTCCGCCCTAAAATAGAAAATGGTAAGGTTATAGACACACCTGGACCTAATGCCTATTGCCCAGAAAAAGCTTACAAAGTTTTAGATAAATCGCCTGCCTACACTATTGCTCCTAAAGGTAAAGATGATAAAGTAAATGATACACCAGCGCCTAATTTATACTGCCCTGAAAAAGCTGACAAGATTCTTTTAGACAGTGCACCTCGATATTCCTTCAGAATTAAGAATAATCCGTACAAACCAGATAATGTACCTGCACCTAATAGTTACAATCCCGATAAAGCTGACAAAGTGCTGTTACACAACGCTCCTCAGTATACTTTCCGAATCAAAACTAATGAAGTTAAGACTGTTGATACTCCTGGTAAGTAAAATTCTAAGTATGTTTGTATATTTTAGTATAAAATTATTTATTTTTGATATATTATTGTAATACATGTATTTTAGCACCGAATTCATACAATATTCCAACGAAAGTCGAAACACCATTATATACGATTTCGGGTAGACATAAGGAACCTATAGATGAGCGCCTCAAGGTGCCTGCGCCGGGGACTTATGACCCCGAAAAGGGCTACAAATTCATTTTGACTTATTCTCCAGAACATACTTTTGGCATTAAAATACAAACAAATAAATTCGCCGACACCCCTGGTGAGTTTAGTAACAGAGACGGTAAGGTTAAAAATAAAATAACAAGCATGGTGGTGCAACTAATTAAAATAATTTAACACAAAATGGAGGTTTTAAAATGCGATAACATGCTGAAAGGAAGGCTAACGAATATTAAAAAAATAAAATAATCCGGGTGAATTTAACCAATGAATGTACTACCTTACTTGTTATTAATTTCAGCGCCGAATACATACCGAATTCCATCTGTACTGGATACTCCGGTGTACACAATGTCAGGACGTCATAAAGTGCCCGTTGATGACCGCTCGCGAGTGCCTGCGCCTGGCACCTACTCCCCTGAAAAGGTAAATAATTGAATACCCGACTATGTGTACTACCCATTTTAACTGAAAAAAGATCATGAGTAATAGTAACTAATGTTCTCTATAGCTCATAGCCCAGTTGCACTCGGTGATTAGAAACAATCATCGAGGGTAAGCAACGATGGCGCGGTCAGTACCTGGATGGGTGACCGCTGGTGGCATGTTACCATGAGCGTCTCCGTGATTCGGAGGTCACGTTAAGCAGTCGGTCCCGGTTGTTATCATACGATAACAGTCGTGAAGCTTAGTTGGAGGCCTTCGGGCGGCTTAAAAACATCCAACGGCAAGATTTACGTAGCCACAACGTATTCTTGCCAGTCCCCAACCCGCACTTGGCCAGCGTGGGGACGAATGGCCTTAACCCTCTCCTGAGAGGAGACCCGAGCCCAGCAGTGGGACATTATGGGTTGTTGTTTGTTTGTTTGTTTTATAAATAGTGACAACTCTCCTCAAACACTTTACTGTGTGGAGAACTCATGTGATTTCAGGTTCCCTCTAAGCATGCCCCATCTGGGAAGCCAAAGACGAATTACCTTTGCCAATCGCAAAATATTGCGTCCCGATAATTTTTTTGATGTGATATCACTTATCGCAGTAATTAATTAATGTCACCAGAATTCTCCACTATTTTATGGCCCGCGGTCCCACAGAAGTGGAAGTACGAGCGGCTGATAGGATCCTCTTTCTAGGGCTAACTTAGTAGACTTACCCTTGAAGGCAAAGATATTGCCTTTAGCAATAAGCATTTTATACTTTAAAAGTAATAATTCTCTGAATATCATACAAAGAGCTTAATTAAGTCATTTCACTTTATTAAAAACGATAAAGAAAATAAAATAAGTATACTAATTGTTTGATCAAATTAATTAGTTGAAGATATAGCTACAAATATGACGATGCCTCATTTTTATAACAATATTGGTTTTATCTATATTTTACTTAACCATATTCGCACATATTAGTTTATACTAGCTAACTATCACTATAATAAGCGATACGAGATGGCATAGCGACAATGACATAAAACGCTGTGCCCAAGTGGTATTCAAAAATAAACTAACAATAAATACATTTCTTTCGAAGCTATTCATTTTTTTATAATTGATTTACAGGTGCAGAAAAACAAAACACCAGAGATTACATTCGGTATCAAACACTCCCCCCTGTTGGGACAACTTAAACCACTGGCTACGTCACGTCCAATGGAGAAAAAAGTCACTCATTTCAATGACAGTACCAATGAAATTACTAAACATGTTCAAAAGATGGTTGTAAACGAAAATGGATACAACGAAGATACACATATTGATCGCAGAAACATTGAAGAGTCAAATGAATGTACCGATATCAGTCGCACTAATGTGACTCATATCAGGCACAACAACGATGTTAGAAGTACAACAGTTTCCCCTGAACCAATTCATAACCAAGAAACACTGACACAAGAAATTGTCTGGGTTCCCGAGCAGCCAATAGTACGTCGGGGGTCTTATACTATCGACAAAACGAATGAGAATGCATACTCTGAAAATTACAAAACTAGTGATGTTGTTCCAGTTGAAAACGGAGTGATTAGAACTGCAGAGCAAGGAGCAATGAGCGGTAAATGTTCTGAGGAGAGCAGTAGCAAAGTGATAAAAAGAGAAGGTTTTGAACAAAATATTAACAGGCATGTAAAGAACGCGACTGCTCATGAGAACAAACAAACAGCTACTGAGGAAGTACGTAGTAATACCGATGTCCAAAAGCTAGAAAACGGTGGCTTTTCGAAAACGACTACTACTACTACTATTAAGAAGTTCGGTACAGCTGCTAAAACAGCTAATGCTACTACTAACGTCACTCGCACTGCCACTGTAGTAACTTCACGTGACATCGGAGTCAAATAATTCGTGGATATATGAGAAACTTATTGGTTCCCTTGGCTAACAATACTGATTTTACCAATACTAACTTATGCAGGTGAACCAATCAGCTATAACCAGCGCTTGTAGTCTATTCAGTTCTAAGAGCTTTACAATTGCCACGCTAATTATAAAAGCTATATTTATTAATTTATTTACAAAGTTACAGTTTTTTTTTATATATATATTTTTACTAAGAGATATGATCTCTTATTGAATGTTATATTAATTTACAATTGTATTTCATTGATAATTAATTAATGTAAGCGAAATGTTTTTGACAAATAACTTTAAAATACTAATGTTGTTACCTGAATATTATATTAATAAAGTTTTTATTACCAATGTTTATTTTATTTACACCTTTATTTTACAAATGTATTCATAAATGGAATAAAACATTACATAGACACACAGAGACATGTTACTGTTATTATTATCCAAGATTCGTCTGTTTCCCGCTTGCAAAATTTTGTTTTCATATAATTGTCTCACACACGAAATGTTCTATTCTACTATTTAGCTTTATTGAATTGCCAATTACATCCCTTCAAAACAATGACTTGTTTACTTGCCAAGTTTTTAGAAGTCTAGGCGTTGTTTCACTGTAAGTATATGTGTAACCGTATCTAAATAGCAAGGTGTAGTTTTAATCGACCTTAATTCTTTGTTAGCAGAGTGACCATCGTATTATAAATCTATTAAGTAGCCATTATTACAATTCTATTGATATCTCATTCATTGAAATCGGTTCAGTAGTTTAGGTGGTATATAAAACATATATAGACTGCCAAAACTGTTGCCTTTCATTTTGGCTTCGCCGTGGTCGACCAAAATATAATAAAGAGTTCAGAATCAATTTAATTCGTTTGATGCTTTTAAAAATACTGACAGCATTTTATAATGCTAGAAACATGTCACTTAATTTAAATAATTTTACAGAGTGTAGTAATATTTTTCATGTAGTATTATTGTTTTTTTTAAACGGTTTATATATTTAACTTTTTTTATTATATTTATCTTTTTAATTTCTAATTAGATCGTTTGTTAATATTTTTCCGAACGAGAAGCCGAGGGTCGAACAAAGTGATGTGCATTTGGAGAGGAATATGTCCAGTAGTGGACTGCGATAGACTGATGATAAGAAATACGTTAGATCGCAGATACAGGAATGTCAAGAATCTGGGGAGAAATTATTATATTAATATGAGAAGTAAAAAACTTTTCACCTTTTTTTTTTAAAGTTATACCTACGAACGGATGAGTATAATTTATATGTTGTGTATATGTGTATAATGTTTGGCTATTTAGGATCACATTGCATTTGGGATCATTCAATTATTATATTTTAATATTTTATTTCACTATACGTATGGCCTAGTTTTTAAGAGGTCGCCACGCCGCTTCCTGCTACACCAAGTGTTTTGGGTTCAAACCCTACATGGGACAACGTTTTATGCGACCCACAGATTGTTATTATAAGTTGTGCCCGTTTCATGTATGTTTTTAATAACCACCTCCACACAGGATTTATTCCTAGTGCGGGAGTTGTCTTTTTAAAATTATAATTTTTTCTTCATGTATTTATATAGGCTTTGACGTCAGTACTTACTTTTACTTACTATTTACTACTATTTGCTTTTGATTGAAATTTATGTTTTACCGTGGGAGAGTCACGCTTCTGTACGAATGGCTCGGCTCGACCGGAGTGATACCATTTCCTCACAGGAAGGACAACGGAGGCCCATATATCAACACCTCCCCCATCCCCCATAGGCCGGCAACGCACACTCCGGTGTTGCGGGTGTCCACGGGCGGTGGTAATCACTTACCATCAGGTGATACGTTTGCTCGTATTCCCCCAATTCCATGAAAAAAATGATTAAGTTAACCAGTTCTCTTTCTAGTGAGGCTTAACTGTTGAATTTGTTGCTGCACTTCTCAGTGGGACATTTACATCAAAGTGTTGGTAGGAAAAGAGATAATAAAGTGTACTCATGAATGCTTGATTATTTGAGTTCGTGGTAAGTAATACTATCATAAAATATTTATACCTACAAAAATGTATTGTTTTGAAATATTTACTTATCGTATAAAAATATTTACTGTAGTATTGTTACATTTTATCTGAGGCATGTTCTCATAATCAGAAGCGGATGTGTGGTCGTGTTCACTCGTAAACGGAAGCTCCACAACTGTACTCTGGATAAATGGACAGTGAACTATATTGTGCGCCTACGCATCAGTAAATGATATCGCTGTTTAATACATTTTGTTACCAAATAAACTAGAAATCTCACAAAAACTACTGTATCTAAAGTGATAACATTATCTTGTCAAGCTGTCACTACGGCTGATTTATTTTTGTAGGACTAAATTTTGATAAAAAAGAAAACATGCTATTATTGGTTAGATGTAAATAAAAAGACAGATATTTATTTTTATTATTTTTCTATCTAAAACAAGTTCAAACAGACAGAGTTGATATAGTACAACCTGTAGTTAGTTTATCTTGACAGCACGGTTGTCTTAGTGGTTTAAGCGCTCGCCACGCCACTTCCTTCTGCACCAAGTATCGTGGGTTCAAATCCAACTTGGGACAACATTTGTGATTCATAGTGATTGTGATTCACAAATTGTGGTTCGGCGTCTGGGTGTTCTTTGCGTCCGTTTCATGTATGTTTATAATGCCACCCGCGACACGGGATATATATTCCTAACCCCGGATTGTTTTTAAAAAAAATAAATAATCTAAGCGTGTTATAAAAACATCATAAACGTGATGATTCAAATTTTTTAACGTTCATCTAAGATTCTAAATGTTGTTATGATCATGGCCATGGGTTTTAACACCATGCCTAACAACGAATTTTATCGCTGGTTTTGATCCATTATGCCAACATTTGGTTCAATTAAGATGAACAGAAAGATAATACAAAAACTATAACGCGTCTGTCGGTTGGATTGTCTAAAATAAGATATTAGAAGATTGTCCATTAATGAAGCGTGATTAGTTTTCCATTATTACTACCAACACAGAAACACAAAAAATAAGACCAGCGTTCGTAAAAACATTTCGAACAAAAAAATCGTCTGAGTATTATGTCGATCGATTGTAGAGTCATTATAGCGAAGTATGTTTGTGCGCGTATTTAATAAACTAAACAGTCGATAGCTCTTGTTCAATCTTTACAAGTCCATTGTTGGACATATGTCTCTCCTAATGATATGTTTAGGGATTACTGCAGATTTATTAAGCAGTTTCTGTCTTCTTCTGGCCTACACGTAGGTTTCTTACTTTACTAACTTACGCTTAAAAAATAAATATTGGTAAAGCAAACAACGGTCCCACACTATCTAGTTAAACTAGTAGCTAGGCAGTGGCTCTAATTGTCAATTAAGTGTAACCATTCAGCACATGACAAACTGTCTGTGTAGGTTATTGAACTATTTGAATCGGCCTACATTTACATAGATACGTGGGCGATGATTGGTATCTGGGATCTGTAACACAGTGTAGGAGTAATTAAATTGACTGCCTTGATGGTACAGTGATAGTATATGCGACAGCTGTGCTTGAGGTCTCGGCTTCGATTCCCAGATCGGGCCACATATTGATCTGCAAATATTTGTTTCGGAGTTTGGGTGTTTTCTATATTTAATATGTATGTATTTACAAAAAAAACAATAAGTATTTTTGTTGTTGTTATATGTCCCTGACCCCCATTCCCTGACTATTGAAAGAATGTTAGTGAAAACATAATTGGTATAAGAATGAAGGGTTACTGGTACAGTAAACCTGAATACGGTGACGAATTAAGAACACAGGGTTTCACCACCCCTATCTATCTCAGAGGTGTGCAAACTACGTAGGCCAATATCACTGCAAAGACTTCTCTCTTATAACTTGTAATAACCATCTGGCTCCACCCAGATTAGGCAAAAGTCGCCCGAGGGCGGAGGCAGTGTCGACCAGCTTGGGAGCAAGCTGCCGGAAGTGCTCGTCGAAGGGCCACCTACCGTCGAGGATCAGGCCCAGATATTTCATCTGGTCCTGAACCGGTATGAGAACCGAGTTGACCACTAGAGGCGCCGGGGGCGGCCCATGACGGTGCCCATGGAGCAATAGGGCCTGGAGGCCAGGCACGCCGCCTCGTGGAAGTTCGCCCCCCAGGCTGATCTAAACTAGCGCCCTGTACTAATGACATTCGAAAGGACGTGTATATTCAAGGAGAATGGGCGAGATGTTTCTGTGACTCACAAACCTAAGAAAAAAGACCTTGTTTTATTAAGTTTAGTAGTGATTTTTAAAAAAAGAATAAAACTTATTTTATCACATAAATAAAGAAGTGATTCTCCAAACGTAACATTCTAATTATAGTTTAAAATACCATGTATCATAATCATAGATTCCTTTAGATATGATATTCAATTTAAAATTTAACATTGACATCACTGTATTTTGGTCATAAGTGTCTACTAAAATATGATGCACGAAAGCTCCATAACATTTTATTTTATATAAGGGTAACTCAGAATAGTAGGTGTACATAAATGTTTTACTTTATGCTTCATAAGGAATTATGATGAAGAAAGTCCATCTTAAAACATCATAAAAATGTAACATTTATGAAGTAGCAGCATCAGTATGAAGATCTATACATCTATTTACCGCGTACCTTCGTAAGCTACCACAATTATCTCAATTATCATTAATGTTTGACTTTAGTAATAAAATATGCCTGTCATTCGAATGTCATGGAACTATTGGCTAATAGCTGAAATATCCTGACGGATCACTTGCCCACCAGCCGCAGGAGAATGCGAAACTGCTTGTTGATCTCTTCGCGGCTAACTCCCGAATCGATGACCGCGGCATACCCCCACCTACCATCTCATCCTGCGACACTACTATGCAAGATATTCGCCTCCGGATGAGTGATGTCCGTGCGGAGCTTCTGTCACTCGACGTCCGGAAAGCCAGTGGACCCGACGGTATCCCAGCGGTGGTTCTTAAGAACTGTGTACCAGAGTTGTCCCCGGTATTGACGCGCCTGTATCGCCAGTCGTATTCCTCGGGAGCTGTTCCGGAGGCTTCGAGAGAGGCGAATATTCAACCCATCCCTAAAAAAGGCGATCGCTCCGAACCTGCCAACTACCGTTCGATAGCCGTCACCTCCGTCATCTGTAAGGTATTTGAAAGGATAATTAACAAACAACTGGTCCATTACCTGGAAGATCACTCCCTATTAAATGATCGTAAATATGGTTTCAGACCGAACCGGTCCACGGGTGATTTTTTAGCGTACGTCACACATCTTTGGGGTGAGGCTATTGACAGGCATGGGGAATCCTTGGCCATCAGCCTCGACATGGCCAAGGCTTTTGATAGGGTTTGGCACCGTTCGCTTCTCTCCAAGCTACCAGCTTTCGGTTTGCCCCCCAAACTCTACAATTGGATTGCCGCGTTTCTGCACCAGCGCCGCATCAGAGTCCTTTGCGACGTTGCGGCCTCCGAGTATCAGCGGAGCCAAAATGTCTCCATTCCTTCCTCTTCCCACTTTTCAGTGCACTCAAATGCTATTACAAAATAGGCTCGCTATCCTGGGCATGGATATCTGCCGAGACCTCAACCCACGCGAATACGTTGAGAGTATCACTAAAGCGGCCTCACGGAAGCTAGGTGTGTTAAACAGGGTGAGACGGTTCTTCTCGCCCGGGCATCTGTGTCTTCTTTACAAGACCCAGGTTCGCTCGTGCATGGAGTACTGTTCTCACCTTTGCGATGGTGCCGCACAGTACCTGTTTGACGCTCTTGACCGGTTGCAGCGGCGAGCAATCCGTATTATCGATAGTCCCGAAGCCACCGAGACCCTTGAGCCTCTACAGTTGCGTAGAGATATCGCCTCCTTGGCAGTCCTCTATCGCCTTTACCATGGTGAGTGTTCTGAAGAGCTCTTCCAATCGATCCCCCCCTCTCCCTTCCTCTATAGAACAACACGTGCGGGCCTTAGAAGTCACCGCTTTAAAGTGGAAGACATACATTCTCGTACTCATCGCTTCGGTAATTCCTTTCTGTGCCGAGCGGTCAAAATCTGGCACTCACTACCAACGCACGTGTTTCCTTCCCACTATGATCCCGGGTCCTTTAAGCGAGGCGTGAAAAAGCATCTCACCAGGCCGCCATAGCGTGGGTCACCATGCTGCATTGTTCTTTTTCGCATTGAGGATGGTGACCACCACTCTTAGATTCTGCTCATGCTTTCCATCAGGCAGGGCAGAGTCATTTTGGAAGATTAAAAAAAAAAAATAGACTGCTTTTTTGGTCTACCGGTTAGCGTATGTGGCTGCCGGTCAAGTTTTCAAGACAGTAGAGCCACGCTGATATCAGCACGAATAGGCCTGCTCGACCGGGGCAGTATTAGCGTAAAATGACAGCATTCATGCTGTCGTGTTTCGTTGACTAGTGCGGTACCGGAAGCCTAATGATGCAAAAGCATCACTATGCCATCATGGCCACCACGGTGTGGGTCACCATTCTGCATTGCCTGCATTCGCAATGAGTATAGTGACCACAACTCTTGGATTCAGCTTATGCTTTCCATCAGGCAGAGTAGAGTCATTTTGGCAGGGGCATACATAAAAAAGAGGTCTCCAGTTCGATGTAGGGGTCGGGTCAAAAAATATTGCTCGATTTTTGGATATATATATTTGGATAAAAACGGTTTAACTAGTAGACGTCCACAAATAATCTTGCGACTAATAAAGGCTAGAAAGATAAAAACTAACAGCTAATACTTAACGATAAATTAACTTTTCATTTACTTGTTTGGTGAAGATAGATAGGAATATTTAAGCCTCATAACATCTGAGTAGGAACAATACTCTTCCAAGCGTGTTCTCTTAGAATTACGTTATTGTCAGCGAGGCATGCCTGTTTAACTGACTGATTTTAGTGGACGAAGTATTTGCTATATTGCTTTCTTTGGACTGCACGGAGTGGGTTCGTTGTTTTGTGTTTGAGTGTTGTGGATTCAATTCCCACATGGGACCACGCTAGTTTAAACCCACAACCCTCAGCGTAGTAGAGAACGGTGTCTCGAGTACGCCATCCGTGCAGTCTAAAACATGCTACAACTGCGCCAACGAAGCCGGCAGCAGAGAGTAAGTGTACCATTAAGAAGATACAAGGGAAGTAATATACAAGTAAACACAAGAAAATCTTTAAAAATTAATAACTCGACTGTGTAACAATTTGTGATAAAATTTAAATAGTCTATGTCACGCGGGGTATTATATCGAATTTATTGACATATCATTCATTAAAATTGATTCTGTAGTTTAGACGCTATGGTGGAATTTACATACATACACTGCCAAAATATTACCCTTCCTTTTGGCTTCGCCGTATTCGGGTGAAAAAGAAAATTAAATAATGCTTAGGAGTTCTGATCTAGTGTTTTCAGCCGGAATTGTGACTTGCTAGTTCTTACGGACACGCTCACATAAAACATTATGTGAACGTGTAACTTCGTATTGTACTGAAAAGGTCCTCATAACAGGAAAATGATAAATCTAATTACAATCAAAATCCGCATCCATAGTTCGCCAATTATAAAAGCAAAAATAGGAATTAATAATTATTTGAAGTTTATTTATAGAAATATATATTTATTAATTATAATATCCGTAGATTGTGAGATTATTTGCATAGACTCATTCACATTACATTGTTCATTTTAGTTACTGACAAGTTTTTATATCTATTATTATTCTATATAATGGGTCTTCTTTGTTTGTTTAATGATTCGTAGCAGAAAATATCAAGTCTAGTAAAACATAAACCATAGCTAGGCAAAACAAATTTCCCTGCTGCATACTTTCATACTTGTCCTGTCTTTTCAGCGTGCTACAGAAGGCCAAAATCACTTTTTGGTTTTCAAACTATTTGTCTTACAAAATTAAATAAACTCAGACGACAGGTTAATTACCTGAACCTTCGAATGATAAAACGTGTAAATATCAATGTAAATATTCAAAATCAGTAAACAAGACTAAAAATACGTATTACACTAGAAATACGTATTAAGGCGTGTCGTGGAGGACTTAACAAACATACGAGAAACGCACATGGAAAACACTCAGATTAGGACCACTAATTGTGGATCACACAAAATGTTGTCCCATGTAGGATTTGAACCCACAACCCTCAGCGTAGTAGGGAACGGTGTCTCGAGTACGCCATCCGTGCAGTCTAAAAAAGTCTCAGCAAATCACCATCTCAATTTTTAAAAATCAAATAAGTACCACATTACTATTAACTGATTAACACTAACATTCCAAAACTAGATGAACGTAAGTATATACTGAAAACTTGAGGCTAACTTCATTCAAAAAAATTTACCACTTCGATTCTCCACAATAGTGACGTAGATTTAATTCCTGACCTGTTATCAATGTACTTCAAAGGATATTGTCAGCAGTACTATCGTCATCATTAATGTGGTCTATCTTAAAGCGATGCTACAGGAGTAATAAACTTAAGAAGTATGCAATATTTTTGTCCATGTGATGACAGTTGAAGAATACTGAGTGTCACTATATTCCCCATGAGTGTTGTAAAAAACTACTGAAAAAATCAACCTACGCAGGATTAATTGGTTAAAACCATTTTAATGTAACGAAAGAAATAGTAACTTAACATTTTATGGTATTTTATTTCATTTACTACACAATGTAGAAGTATACCTTTGTCTTCTACTAATAAAGAAGTAATTTGTTGTGACCCACTGCTGGGCAAAGGCCTCCCCTGCAACAAGCCACATCTCTCTGTCCAAGGCCAGTTCCGAACAGTCTATGCGATAGGCGTCAAGATCGTCTCGCCATCTTTTACAGGGTCTGCCTCTAACCTTAATGTATATAAAAATAATTATTTCAAGATATAATCCATAAAATTCCACTTTTGTAAGTTTATCTATTAGCTATAAAATACTAAAAATAGGGTTCCCAAAACCGCGAAATTTATTTGAGTGTATGTTGGTTCGATGAGTATTTATTACATTTAGGTATCTTAACTGAGATTAGATTACTTTCAGACGAGTTTCTTAACGAAATAAAAATATATTTATAACCAATAAAGAGCAAATCTTGTACTAACTAGTACAAAGTTTCATGAAATATATTGATGCGAGTAAGAAATAAAATACAATCACCACCATCATTGCTCTCATCCCAATAGAAGTTGGGGTCGGCGCAGTTTGTATATTTTTTTAAATTCTACTATTTAACAGACTTTAATCAATTCGACTGTTTCTTTTTTATGTTACCTCAAAACTTTCGACTGTGTGAACCGATTTTCATAAACCTTCCTTTATTTGAAAGCTTATGCTTCCCGTGTGATGTCCCATTTCGATTTGGTCCAGTTCATTAAGTCGTTTTTTGTTAAAATTTAGATTAATTTTTCGATATTTCAGTGTTTACACCCTCTCTAGCCACATCCTTTTTTACACAGAAAATGCACCTTTTCTGTAGTCTTCCTTTTTATCCGACTGCGAAAGAAGGGAGGTTATGTTTTTCGAGTGTTTGTATGTATGTACGGGTATGTAACGGCTTGTCGTATTCTTATGTGAGTGGTGTCAATGGATTCGTCTTAGCCGTGAGAGTGACACTGGGTACATCAAAATAAAAAATAAAAAATAATTATTTAAAAAAAACTTTTCAGTTCTTTTTATTTTAATTCATATATCTCATATCTCATAATATTTGATAATTCGTTACCTGTTTTCTTGTATCTTTAGATAGATAGATAGACAGAAAACTCTTTATTTGTACACCGTAATTCAGATACAAAAGAAAGTACAGACAATGACAAATGTATAATGTATAAAGGGCGGTCTCACTGCTGAAGGCAATCTCTTCCAGGCAACTTACCTAAAAAGTTCCTCGTCCTGCCGCGTGTCACACTCATACCAAGAATAAAGAATATATTGTTAACAGTAATGTATGTATCTATAGATAGTAACATGAAATTAGGACGTCGAAACATGAGAAAACGTTCGGTACACTAATCGGACCAAGTGAACAGATCCAAGCTGTTAATATTGCCGAATAAGCAATAACATTAGTATAGCGTAAATTTCCACTAGGGACTAGAGTTAGCAGAGCTCCATGTAAGGACGTTAGGAATTGTAAAGCTCATGAATACGATGGCTCTTACATTTTACTGCTATAAAACCTCCCAAAGGTCCTTGAGAGCCGCTTGTCATTCGTGGTCTTGGGTTGAATGAGCCGTTAAAACATGGCATTATTTATATATTTATTTTTTTATTATACATCATGCACTTAAGACGTATTTACATACATATAAGACTATTTTACACATTGGCGGACCTTAGGCATTAAGACCGCCAATGTGTATCGATAGACATTTCGGTTATTTATAAAGTATTAAATACATATACGTATATAAACTTCCCATACACTACACATAATACATAGATGCATATACATACACTACAATATAAATAAATGCATACATACACAAATAAGTACCGTAACTATAATCAGAAGTCATTTATGTATTGGTTGATTCTGCGAGCTGTTTTAATAAATACTGCTTTACTTATCTTTTAAATGTAAAAACGTTGGTAGTCGTCCTGATCTTGTTATTTTTTTTATTTTTTTTATATTTAAGCTGCCAAAATGACTCTGCCCTGCCTGATGGAAAGCATGAGCAGAATCCAAGAGTGGTGGTCACCATCCTCAATGCGAAAAAGAACAATGCAGCATGGTGACCCACACTATAGCGGCCTGGGGGGAAGGGGGATGGTGAGGGGGATAGGCGGCATTGGATTGGGGTATGGGCCTCCGGTATCCTTACTCACTCGATGAAACACAGCGTAAGCGCTGTTTCACACCGGTTTTCTGTGAGACCGTGGTATCACTCCGGTCGAGCCGGCCCATTCATGCCGAAGCGTGGCTCTCCCACGGTAGTTGTTCTATCCATTATAGTACCGACTGCTCAAATACCGTATGTGGTTTATGTCGGTCAGATACAAACTAGTCGATATTCTCGTCAAAGGTTTCAAATAAAAGTAATGTGAGCCTTTGTGAGACTGCCTTAAAAATGTCTAACGGTTAATGTACGGCATTTATCAACCCCTAAAACACCAGAAAGCAATTGCTAAAGCTTCATTGCAAGAAATATAATTTATTTTCATTAAGACTAAGTAAAGAAAAGAAAAGTTGTACTGTTTACAGTAAAGATGGGTAAGTACACAGTTAATGAAGTGGAAGTAGGTACATACAACACGCGACGCGGACGTCTGATTGACGTAATAGCATCGCACCCCGCGCCCTTACGGAGGGAGGCCAGCGTATCAACCCTACTATAAACCAAATTAATGTTTGTCCTCGATGAACATGTGTTGTGGTACCGCAAACTCTTAAACTTGTAATTATTTATATTTGAAATGATTGAATGAAAATAGACAGATAAACATTCCGGTATTTATATATATCCATTATTCTGACAAGAACTTGATATTTTTAGAAAGTATTTAATAGTCTTATTGATATTCATTTCATAACATTATTTTTAGAAATAGCTTTAACAAAAGCGAAGGAAAACAAAGCAGTTTAGTCTCCAATCTAATTGTTTCAAATAAATTCATTGGAAACAGCAATAAGAGTATGCTAATTAATGATTGTTTATTAAATACTAGCCGACCCATGTCTTCTTCGTTAGGCGTTAAGTGTTAAGCGCCCGCTTTTTTTTGACTCGATTTACAAATACTTTCTGAATTTTTTGTTCAATCTAAATACAATGTATCACTCCAGAATAGCTTTACTTTCTGTTAGTGAAATAATTTTTAGGATCGGAGCAATACTTCCGAAGATTACCTCCTACAACTATACAAACAATATAAGACTTTACCTTTTTATAATATTAGTAGAGATTCAACTTCCTAGTAATTTTTATAAACTTTGCAGTACCTAATAAACAAAAAATACTTATTTTATATAAGTAAAATGTTGTCTCTGAAATATGCTTTACTTAAAAACGGCAGCGCAGATTTCGCTACCAAGAAAAAAATATATTTTGTCATAATTTGACCCTCTTGCGAGTCTGTTGAAGGTTAACTACCACTTTAGGACTCGACGATGTATTCGACATGTATATAAATTCCAGTGAAATTGTCTCTCGGGGTTATTCGGCTCCCATATAACCCAAAATATTTTGCTTACATTTTGCTTCCAGTAAAGCTTTTAACTAGGGAGTTCATAATATCTGCGAAGCAGGACTTCTTTGTTCACTAAAGTTTTCTTTTCACACATACAGCGCAACAGAAATATACAACAACGCCATCTTCCGAAGATACTTCGAACTATGGAGTAACGAAGAAAACGAAAGAACTACCAATCCTGAATCGCGCAATAGAAGTTCTCGCGCTAATTAGCATATACATATACAACATCCCGACGTCAACCGTAAAGCGGTGACCCACCAGGCATGATCACCTCGCTTGGTCGGAGGATCCTCCCTTTGTGTAGGAGGAACACAGTGGTGATCCCGACGTGCTTGGAAGCAACCTTCGAAGGTGCAGATCAACAGTCAGCGCACCACCAATCATGTTCACACCCACAGCAAGTCCAGCCAGCCTGCAACCTCGGCCCTAACAGGGATACACCACACGCAGGATGCGACCGCTCCAGCCTGGTTACCCATACGGCATCATCACCGTCTAGGCACAGCACACTGCACCTACGGTCCATGTAAGCAGAGCATCTCTCTCCCCTCTACGCATCAACCGCCCCGACTCATTGTAGACTTCACCGCAGCACCGCGCACCGTATGCAATCCCGACTCACTGGGATCAGCGAACTTCAGCCCCGACTTACTAGGTAGGACATTGGATTGTCACCCGTTCCTCCACGTATCTTTTGATGTATTGGCCCTTCGAAGGAGGATTCATCTTTTGTCCCAAGTACCTATATGGCTGGGCCATGTCTAGCAAAAATAAATTTGATGTAATTAGCATACGAATGGGTATGTACTCTACATCACAATCAAGTGACCTTTATCTATGGATATATTGGGAAGTACGGTTTGCATGGAAAAATATTGTGTCAAGTTAATATTTTTTCCTTAATTTTGCATTTGTAACCTGCAGCACCTATCGTTCAGTGTATTTCCAATAAATAACAGTATTTTAACTCGCAAGACTTTAGGTGAAAAATATTTTTAATTTCAAAAACACTTGTATAAATATTGAAATAAACCTATTCACGTATTCATAAATTAAAACATTATTATTATACGACAAGCCGGCAGTAATGGTGATGACTGCTCTGAAAGTGATCGTAGAACAGTATAATTGAACTTCCTAATTCTGAATTGAAAATTTGCAAAAATCTATTTTTTCTTGCAAATAAAAAGATTTTTTCCAATTATCAGTTTTGCTCGGTCTCTCTGATTAGTTTTGAATTGACAGCAATGACATCAGAGAATGTCGCATGTTTGTACTCTTATTTGAGTGGCTCGGTAGGTGGTTTATATTGTGTATTATGTAAATTTATATTACAATGCCTTGAACACTGCAAAATATCGGCGTAAATCATGTTCAATGGCCCAGTGACATGTCATCGTTGACAGATGAATATGTAGTAAAACAATCATTGTGTGCTCCTTGCTAATGATGTTAAAATATTCTGAGGTAGTTTAGTCCACTGACATTGTAGGCTAGCTTGAGTTGAATTGATAATGATGATAACAACAACTTTAATCAAAAAAATTACATTATTGTTTTTATTGTTCTTTTATTTTATAATATGTATGTAATACAGCTCTGCAGTACCAAATTTAGCCTTTACTGTACTGGACTTTAAAAAAGTACGAGTACTACGACGAAGTGAATTTGTAACTAAAAAGTTGATTTAAGTTTTCATTAAAAATCAATAAACCCATTGTGCAGAACTGTTAGGGTCATAATAATCTCAAATGTTGATCTATACCTAATATTCTATCTTAATCTGTACAAAGGAGTTTTGACCTTTTTACCATAAAGCCAACATCGTGTTACATTAACATTCAATGCTCCCTATAATATTTGTATATTCGTGAGTTTAACTGAAACAAAAAAAAACAGTAACAGCAAATTTGAGGCGGCACTTTAGCCATGAGCACGCGAGCGGTCAAGGACACTGTTTACTTACTAACACCTACCAATGTACTGAGTCCCCGGACCCCGCAATTGCTATATAGACCAATTTGTGGAATTAATGTCCAATGGACTACATACATTGTCGCTTCTGTACATACATATATGATTTAATTAGTGTGATGCGCCGTAAGTGATATTTAACGTAAACTGTTCCACGAACGGCAATAAAATAGACCTTGTAATATGTACTTACTGTAAACGACTTATTACTAATTTATTACATTTGCAATGGAACCACCTTAGTGAATGAACACCTATTATTTACTATTCTTCGTACCTAAAGGTCTTCAAAAGATAAAACAGACATGTAATGACAAATAACAATAGATATCAGTAGTTCGAATCTTTATCCACCTATTTATAGAAAGTATTTGCATTCTATTTGTTTGACTTATTTTTATTCCAATCACGTATATTGTTCTCCATGTCTTATGATAATTGTTTAACTTCTTTTATGGAATAGGGGGCAAACGAGCAGACGTATCGCCTGATGGTAAGCGATTACTGCTGTCCATGGACACCCGCAACACAAGAGGCGTCACAAGTGCGTTGCCGGCCTTGGGGGATGGGGAGAGGGATGAGGTGAAGGGTTAGATTCTAGGGCCTTCGATATCCTCAATCACTCGGTGAAACACAGCGCAGGCGCTGTTTCACACCGGTTTTCTGTGAGGCCGTTAATTCTTAATATAGCTATTGTAAATCTAAGAAGCACCTCTAGTTGTTTTAACAAATAACTAAACGTTCGTTAAGAACCCCATGCAATTAACCTTGCCAAACTATTAAGCACAACTTGTATAATCTATGCAGTAGGAAATTTATATCATGGCTTTGATACCAGCAACTAACCCACTATACTCACATTACTGTACATTGATCTAATACATTATCGATGTCCATATCTATTTTCTTTGCGACAATGGGTTCATTTGTCCACTGATATATGCGGTAATACTTTATTTAGTGTACCTATGTGGCACATAGGTATTATTAACAATTTACATCAAATACTAGAATAACTGTCTACGGTGCCATGAATTACAAGTTTCCGAGTTAACGTAATCAATCTATCAGGAGTTTAGGTCTTTATCAAAAGTTTCAATGGCACAGGAAAATTAAAAACTTAAATGTTTTTAATTTTCTGTTTTTCCAGGTATTTTTTGCGAATATATTTTTATTTTGCGATTAATAAATTAACTGGGATGTAGGTACATAGAGGTAGGTATATAGGAGGTATATTCAAAACAACAAAAATTTTATTATTTCTTTTTAAAAAAATATAATACTACCCAAAATTGGAAGACTACGGACAAGCACGTACTTATGGAATCTTCAAGATGAGAGTCAGAGTCGTGCTTGCCTGGTTTTTTATGATAATAGAGTGCAATAAACGTAAAAACCGTGTAACGAGATACACTAAAAATAATTACAAATCCCAACCATTATCAGCTTTTGTTATCACTATCGCAAAGTACACACAAATTCAGCGATATCAGCTTTTTGCGAGATGTGATAGCATGTAGTCTACAAAGTATATTCATTTATATTGCATTATCTATCAATAATAAGTATATAGTTAGTGTCATTTAAAATCAGATATGGCAAGGGCGAATAGGATCTAATTGTGTTGCAAAACAATTTCAAAATCCATTTTCTTGTATAGCCGTTCAATGTCGAAGTTTTAGGTTTGTACTTAAATTTTGTCGAAGGTTCTATGGAAAAGATGCTTAGGTAAATAAATATAAGTATATTTTTTAACGGTCTACATATTTTCATTATCTGTTCCATTGTCACAAAAGTGCAGCGATTGACACCGGCGCGGAAGTTAGTTTCAACGATATCAGTCGATAAAGGTGTCGGGTTTCAAATACACACACAAGTTGTTATTCCAAAACAAATGTTATAAACAAATATAAATAACAAATATTTACGCCATAGATTGTATCTAAAAGTTTTCGGAAATCGAATCAATACTTAAACTCCAGTGATGAATGTCTTCGGATAAAACGCCTAAAAGGATTTTTGGTACGCAAATAAATTGCCCTCTTCCCTCTTTTCGTTTGAAAACTGGGTTGATAGGCTACTTTCATATATGTGAGTAATACTGTACCTACGTAATACCGTTTTGCTACCTAATGGTAGTATATGTGTCCAACTAATCTAAAGCATATCATGGCATGGGCACATGAGTGTGCGAGGCATTAATAACCTTTCTGCGCAAAAAAATTTTAGCGCAGCATGGGTTAAAGCGTTTAAAGCAACAGACATTTAGTGATATTGTAATGAAATTGTCTCAGAATAATCTAATACCACGCAATGATAAGGTAATGGCCAAGGAAATGGAATGATTTTCGGCTTATCTTCATGCCTCGTAAGATGTTGAATTCAGTAGCTGATAATAAATTATGTAATATCTCATTTTCTAAGGCAGGGTTGCAGGGTGCAGTTCAAATGGGTTCAGAGAAACGAACGTTGTTCTGGATTTTTTTACATATGACTAACGAAACTCTTACGGCTTTTACACTCTAATGCATTGATTTATTCTTATTATAATTAATTATTATTATTATTTATAATTAATTACATGAATTGATAAAAAACAGATACAATGTTTTTACCTCATTTGAGCGAATCTATCTAAAGTATCAAATTGAAGATGGAACAAATGGATTATGTTGATAAACAAAGATAAAAAGGAAGTTTGTTAGTGTTAAAAAAATATTGTCACCTTGTTTTCATACTTTTTTGTGAGGATCTCCAAAGGACTCTTGGTGTCGGGCTGAAACCCTAAATCCTATTGTGTATGTTTTTTGACGTAAAACGATGAGCTATTTAAAAAAATATGTTTTCATTTGTTACTTCAGAATACGTATCTATTTCATTACTATTTTCACAAATAGACTAAATTTCAATTATAATTACTTTCTCTTAATTATATTTCAAAATTACAAGATTCTGTGAGGTTGCGCAGTTCTTTCGGGCGGATGATCTTTTTAATGCCTATTAAAACCTTATCCTGAATGAAATCGTTTATTAAGTATTTTCCACTGAAGTGATTAATCTAGTGCGCATCATCATGAAGCCGCTTTTCGCTTTCCATTTCGTCGCATTTCGAAATCGAACCCAGATATTGTAACGACCTTGAGTAACTATAATAATAAATGAATAGCTATAAGAAAAGTAGTTGTGAAACAAACACAATTTTAATGAAGGTAAGTAATATCAAAGGTTATTTTTAAACGGTTAATTTGAATACCTCATTAGCTCTGCAAGACCAATCAAAGATGGCAGTTAACATTTATGGTCTGTTTAGTAAGTGTGCATAGTTATTATGTGATAATGTTAATTCTAGGTAATAATGACTCAGTATATAAAGATAATTCTTAGTAACTGCATTACTCCTTATCATTAATATGCGTGAAATGAAAGTAAATAATAGAGGGGTCTTAGTTCCAAAGGACATGTTCTGTAAATGATTGATTAACTCTTGAATCATAACATGATATTTGAAAACACTCATTATCATTTTTAAGAACACTTCATGATGCTTGTCTTAATAGTTAAAGAAAACGTACATGGATACTATTTATACAATAGATTAGGAGTAATTCAAAAATGTATTGTTTATAAATTTGTAAAGCATACAAAATACTTAGTGCCTAACATACGTATATCTTATGGTAGAGTGATTCTCAATTTGTTGTAAGACAAACTCAGTCTTGTGACAAGTTAAACAAAAGCAATAATTGTTATGCAAATAAATATAATCAAGTATTAGACACTAGACCACAGCGTCAGTCAATATTTTAAATAAAATATGTATTTCATTGAATTCATGAGAGCGTGGTACCTATTTTAAAAACGTAGAATGTGCATTTGTTGTTGTTGGGACAATTATTGAAAGTAATGTTAATCAGGTATATTAATATACATACATGTAAATACATAATGACTGCGATTTTATTAAGAATACGAAGTGATACCACTCTGTACTTACCATGGGTTTGTAAGATGCGATTCAGGGAGCAATGGATACGCAAGATCGCTTCTCTACGCATCACTGAGTAGAGGAGGAAAACTCAAAACAACACCAGCCAGTTAACCAGCCAGAGGGGTTGGTATACAACCCGCTTTTTCTAAGGAGAGGTTTATGCCCAGCCGTGGACTGTTAAAGGGTGATGATGTGATGTGATGATTTACGCAGATTGTATTTGGTGACATGAATTAAGATCATGAACATCAATCACATTAATGTCTTATGCTTTCAGTCAAATAGAATCAATATCTGAGAGTTTATGATATTGTTTATTTTTTTTAATATTAGACATAAGTAGTACTTAGATATTTCAACCAGTATCTTTTGTATTCTCGCTTAAAAGGCGTCCCCATATATCCTTGTGCCACTTGTTTTCCTTACCTGAATTCCTTTTTATTTTGTCCAATTTGAAAACATTTACTTTTTCTAAGAGTTCAGACAGGAGGCAGCCTACAGCTAAAAAAAAAACATTCAAAACCAATTACAATGTCACGCCAATCGGCAATAAAAGTGTAAAAATGGAACAAAGGTGATTCAGTTAGTAATCAAAATTGGTATATTACTAATTGGTACACTAATTTATTATCTTCAACCATAAATAGTTATACCTAGAACATAATTGAGGCGCTCATAGCCCAGTTCCACTCGATGATTAGAAACAATCGAAGGTAAGCAAGAAAGGCGCGGTCAATACCAAGATGGGTCTCCGCTGGTGGCATGTTACCATGAGCGTCTCGGTGATTCGGAGGTCACGTTAAGCAGTCGGCCACGGTTGTTATCATAGGATAACAGTCGTAAAGCTTATATAGAGGCCTTTGGGCGGCTTAAAAACATCTAATGGCAAGGTTTCGTAACCACAACGTAATCTTGCCAGTCCCCAACCTGCACTTGACTGGCGTGGGTACTTATGGCCTTAACCATCTCCTGAGATGAGACCCGAGCCCAGCAATGGGACATTATGGGTTGTTGATTGATTGATTGATGGATTGAACATAATTAATCTAACATACTTCAACATTCAACTGTACAATCGGCTATTCATTATTTTATCGTATGCAGTCATCAGTTAGCCATGATTCAAATCTAATGACTGAATGAATAACTAATTACAGTCGATATGACTGTAATCTTAATGAACATTCATTTTATCCTATACTGACGATCATGACGTCACAGACCTGCTGACGTCATGAGATAAATATTATACACTAGCTGCTCCGATAGATTTCGTTCTGTCAAAGGATATTGGCCTCGCAGAGTCCAGTAGGAAAAAAAGGATTGTTTTTACTACGCCCCGCAATTTTTATGTTTTTTTCTTTCTAAAAGAACCGTATTTGTGCCTTAACGAAAATATAAAAAAAACGAATTGGTGGAACAGTTTTAAAGATTTGTGCTTAGCAACACATTTTTCAATTCATTTGTTAATATAGACTTTCTTCCTTGTGATCTTAATGTCATATAGATGTACATATGATGTGATGATAAATTATTGTTTTTAAGAATAAAAAAAATGCGGAAATGTCGTAAGATTATTTTGTATCGTGCCTATTGTGGAGCTTCTTACAACTAAACTTGCACGAATGGCATAGTGGCTTAAGCGATCACTTCGCACCTTTCTACTGCGCTGAGTGTTATGGGTTCAACTCAAAACCCATATGGGACAAAACTTTGTGTGATCTATAAATTGTTGTTCTGAGTCTGGGTATTCTCTGTGTCATGATATCATATCATGTACCTTTGTAAAGTCCCCGCGAGTTAAGATTAACTCTTATATCTTTTTTATGGAATAGGGGGCAAACGAGCGAACGTATTGTCTGATGTTAAGCGATTACCGCCGCCCATGGACACCTGAAACACCAGAGGCGTCACAAGTGCATTGCCGGCCTTGGGGGATGGGGAGGGGAATGAGGGGAAGAGTTGGATTATGGGCCTCCGGTATCCTCACTCATTTGGTGAAACAAAGCGCAGGCGCTATTCTACGCCGGTTTCCTGTAATGCCGTGGTATAGGTCGAGCCGGTCTATGCATGCCGAAGCGTGGCTCTCCGACGGTAGTTGTCTCAGTTTGCTGTTTTATTAAAAAAAATCTTTATTTGTAAAGAAAAAAAAATCTAGATATAAGCAAGTCAGTGTTTGAGTCCTTGTTACTATTCCAGCAATAATAAGAGAGAATTATGGGAGTGCTGAGGTAACGACATTGTTAGAAGGTGAAGTCTAGCTTTATGGTAATGCAATTGTCTGGTTGTTAGACACAATAATCCCTTGACACCTTTATTTGTGGTAGTTTCTAATTAATTAGACAGCATCGTATACAAGTAAAAAATATATATCACAATACTTGTTACTCGACTGCGAAAGAAAGAGGGTTATGTTTTTTAAGTATGAAGGCACGTATAAATACTTCTTTGGTACGCCCTAGAGCCTAAACGGCTTGCCGTATTTTTATTTGAATGGTGTCAATAGATTCGTCTTAGTCGTGAGAGTGACACTGGGAACATCAAAATAAAAAAAAAAGTTAAGGATTTCTGGCGCCAAAAGTAATCTCAATTTTTTTTAAATACATTGAATGTGGTATCAAAATAATAAAAATTTAACGATGTTTACCAATTTATATTTAACTTAAAATGTTTTATTTAAAAAAAACTAAATTAAATAAAGATGACAGATATTGAAGCAGTCGGGTACTTTTAAATAATTTTACTTGTTATAAAGAAAAGTTTAAACATACGTGTTTCCAGTTTAAAAAAATATTAAAGTAAATAGAAAAAAAACTCTGTATAAATAATATTAGGAAGAAAGAATATACTTACTTTATTCTAGTTGTGACCTGCTACAACTTTTTTATGGCCCCTGCCATACATGCCATACATAATGATGATGATGATGGAATTGAAGACTGAAACTGACGCGAATAATGGATAAAACTAAAGGGTGCCATTTTTCACATTTTGACTACGAAACCCTAGAATCAGTTGCAAAGATGGTTTATCTTTGCAAGTGATTATTTCTTAACATTAACTAACTTTATATTTTTAGATACTATAAATATATTATGTTGGCTATAGATAGATATTAAAATATAGAAAATTGGTATTTTTAAAACGACAACAATTGTGGCGTTTTTTAAACTTTAAAACAGTTGTAAACAAAAGTAAATGAGAATGTTTACAGTCTTAACGTTTATATATTACATGCCATGAGCTTCAGCGGCCCCGGCGGACCTCGTAAATTAATTAAGTTTGCAACTATACCTTATTAAATTGCACACATTTTCCACTTGCCTATAGGGGACTGTTTATGTCAGACTTTTGCACACATACCTTTACTCCATCCATCTTTTTGTTTTTCCCAAGTTTCTGCATTACTAACATATAACATGAATAGTGCTTCAAAATTAAATAGTCCAGCCTATTTAACTGAGGGTATATCTTGGATCATTTTAGTTTTAAAAATTTATCTAAGTGACGATAATTTCTGCTAATATAATAAATCCAAAAATAACTTTGTCAGTCTGTTATGCTTACGCGGCAGAAGGCTGAACCGATTTCTATGAAATTTAGCATTGAGATGCTAAATTTACCTTGTTATCGACCCTCAAAGACCAGAAACGCACTTGTGACGCCTCTGGTGTTGCGGGTGTCCATGGGCGGGGGTAATGGCTTACCATCAAGCGAGACCCCTGCTCGTTTTGCCCTCTATTTCTAAAAAAAGAATATTGTTTGTGGCTTAATTATAATGTAGGGGTTTACCAAACTAGTTCACTTTCTAACGTAGGTGTTGTGCAATTTTAACGAGTTAGTATGAGCATTTCAAGTGCTCGGTCAGTTGACTTCTCTTTAACATAGGTCACTAATTATGTTTTATAAATTATTTCTTATTTTCTACATTGCGTGGTGAAAACAATCATTTATTCTCTGTATGGTTGTAATTTATCTGTAACTTATATTTATATAGAAGTAATAATAAGCAGGTTTATTCAGATATATAGTTGAATTTCTTATTTTCTGTCTCAGATTACAATCTGTAATCTGTTTTTTTTAGATTGTTTGATGGCCATGATTGTTTGCAATGTGTCTGGGCGAAAATTTATCTATCATGTTTATTTTATATTTAAAAATTCACACATATGCTTATTTAGAAATACTAGTGGTCGCCCATTTGTCCAAATTCGACCTTAATTCATTTATTTATTTATTTTTTCATACTTCCTCCATACAAATTTAAACTGTTAAACTGTTACTTCAAATATTAGAATTCCCCGGTTGAGGAAATAAGATTTGATCGGTACTAAACAAATGAAACTACAGCCGTAGTAGGTAATGTGTGAGTGATCTGTTTTTTAAATCGAAGTATAATACTTCGATTTAAAAAACGGAATTTTTAATTTAATTATTATTTATTGTATTAGTGTTGTGTCGTGTTGATAAGTATTATAGAACTTTTGTTATTTTATAATTGGCTCGATGTTGCATATCAAACCAACCATTTTCTTTTTTTGTGGCTATTGGATTTTTAACCCGAAATAAATAAATCATGTGCTTGTTTGTTGAATTCCTAAAACTAAAGTAATAATGGAAATTTTTGAGTTCCTAATATCTTGCCCAATATATGATTGTTTATTTAACGATGTACTATGAATATGTAACATAGTGTAGCGTAACCAATGATAAGAGCGAAAGCTTACTTAGAAATTTACGGGCCTCGTATTTAAATTACAAATTTATTAACATCCATGAATATGGTGAACTACTATAGTCAAATATCTGTCTGTGGAAATGCTACTACTTATCGATAGTTTTTGTCCTTAATTTGAGTTATTACAAAAAGTGAATCACGAAATCGGTTGTATGCAGGTACTTACTTATTTTTTACTTCTTAAAAATTAATGTCGGTGGCGGTCAAATGTTTTAAGTTTATTTTTGTGACATCGGTGACCATCAACGCAGACATCTACAAAATATATATTATTTTAATTAATCCAATAAACAAACTCATTAATTTCTAATAAAATTATTTGAAAATTAATAAGCAAAATTCTTCTGTATCAAAGATACTAACAAAAAGGCATTTAATTAAAATATTGAGAACACTACTAACTATATAGCCCACGCAAATAAAATCTAAAAATTCATAAAATATGCATACCGCATCTCTATGTGTCTATGTTTATCTATTTACATAGCAAGTAATACAATACGGCGCCATCACAGTACTATTATTATGATATTTTACAGTCTTTTAGCAATGCCATGTTTTATATTCGTATCACAGAAATGCCGTGCAGGTACTACGCACTCGTGGTACTAATATAAAATTCTAATCAATTATAGTGGTGCAGACTATACCGCCACAGGTACTACATTTAATTTCTAATTTTACGCTATGCGAGACTCGTTTGTTCATGGTATTTTATCTTGGTTGTGTGATGGTGCGAAGCCACGCGCTTGGCCCCGCTCCGCGCGCCGTTTGTACTGTATGACATTCCGGCGGAGTTGATGGCGCGAATCGGTCGCGTCACGAACATACCTACTTACTTTACAAACATTCACGTAAAACAAATAGTTAACTAACAATAGTTGCAGACCTTAAGTGCTATGCTTAATTAATTTTATACAAGAGGTAAATTCGCTCAATGACAGTGCTCACTTGAATTCCATGATGTGATAATAATGGAAATGTCCATTTACAGTATTCAATTACAACGCGTTTGCAACAAATCAAAATGACTCAGTGCTTTAAAAATTAGTGTTTGCTGCTAAAGTGTTAGAGGCTTTTAACTAGTGGACTATATGCGTATGGATTGCGCTTTGCACTACAAAGATTAAAAATAGAACAATAATTAAGATTTATGTTGTGAATCAGACGAGTTTTTATAGTATGGGAGATAGCGATTGCGATGGCTCATAGGTTTACAGTGTTAACAATCGTGAGCAATATGACAAGTCGCTTGGATCTTCTGTTTGTTGCCGTGATCACAGCTATGATCTTGGTCACGAGAACTGCTGCAGCTAATGATTGTACAGGTTTGATTATTTTCATTCCAAATGTAGGTAAAACAAAACTTTCTTTCTGATGTACCTGAGCAACAGCTGTTCACGTTGTTTGATAATAAGATTTGTGTGACGAATAATGCACACTGATATTTTCATTTCGTTCAAAGAAACGGGTTGCTTTCTTTAACAAATCGAATTAAAATTGTTAACGCATGATGATATATTTTAAATAGATGTTAAAATAACTACCCTGGTTTAGAAGAGCATTAAATCTTTTTGCACTTTCTTCGTGTCAGATATCAGAGTCTATTCCAACGACTTGCTTCCACGATGTAGTGACATTAAACATTGTAACAATTCTACATGTGACTAGTGCATTTTTGAATATTTAAATTTGGAATTTGGAATATTTAAATCACTTCATACTTTATTTATAAACTCAACAAAATTACTAATTACTTTTAAGAAAACAATATAGTTAACTAGGTACTTATGTGGATAACATGATTCTAAAGCAATAAATAATTTAAAAAAAGCATTTTGTTAGTTACCTCGTGAGGAGCAAGTCTCGAAAACGTCTGATTGACATAAATTGAATCTAATAACTTACTGTATAAATAAGCTAACAGCATTAAAGCACTTCTTGAAAACTATCTCTTACGTATTGGCATTTTTGAAATAATGTTAGTCACTAATTTATATAATATTATATAAGGTTTGCACTGTGATTATAATTGCATGAATACAACAATAATCTTTTCAACTTGTGGATATTGGAAAGGGACAAATCACATTGAGGGATCGATACAAATAAAGCACAAATTTTTATAATGTTGTCTTCCTTCCTTTTATAATTCTGCTAAGGCGTATTAATAATTAAAATTCAAAAGTCCTATCGCACCTACTATTGTCCGGTCACTCAGTACAAGCTATGTCCAAACTAGCAGTTTCTTTTTGACCCAATCTGGGTGGTTGGAACAAATTCATGCAAACAGTAATCGCTGTGCAAATTTTGTCTAAGCTTGCTACTTACAATAGATTCGGCGAGGGACGGCTGGATGTAAAAAGAAGATTGCTTTACAAGGGTATGTATAGATGTAATGGATATAAACATGCTTCGTGGATAACGGACGTGCTAACACAAACTGCACAATTGTGACTGATGTTATTAAAACAGTAACTAATATTGAAATTTTGAAACCACACACCCAAAAACACAGCGTAAAACTGCTGTTTCATGTTTTAATGAATTACCAAATTCAAATTTACTTTGTTACATTATTCAATAGGATTATTTACTTAAAATCACTTAGCAAATGGTTTAAAGACCCATTGTAAACGCACAATACCAAATTGATCATTTAACTTTTTTCTTTCATTATTCATCTTTTAGCGAAAAATGTTAGCGAGTATTTTACAGTGAAATTTGTTAGACATTGCTATCGATATGAATATTGCATTTAGTATTCAAAACTGAAAAAGTAACGATAATACGAAACATTATTTAGGGTTATTACCAAAAAACATTCGAAAATTTGTTTTGTTTAGAAATAAATCTATTTGTATTATGATAGCACTGTTCTCTTCAGTTCGACCTTGTCTGTTCCTCTCATAAACAATGGAAGTGTTTAGATATAGATTGAACAAGATCACGGCAAAATATTTATTTTGGTGTATTATCAAATTTACCAAATATTTTGGACATCAGCTAATGTTCAAATTAATTCTGACGTAAGAGGGTGGCACATTAAGGCAATCGTCAAAAAAAATTAATACTTATAGGGTGAAATTTTGGTCTTAGACTTTCGTGTATGCGAAAAATTCTAATGAGACAGGAAAAGGCGTACAGCGCGAGTTTTGGTTTCAGTTTCTATTAATGTACTGTAATATTCTTTACATTTTAACTGTTACAGATACAATTGACACTCAATATAAAATATTCACTCATAATAGTTTCGTAGAATTTAGGACTTCATTTAGCATTTGATTTATAGTAAAATGTATGCTTCTTATTTGTTCCAGTTATATTACAACGTCACATTAGGAAAACGATTAGGAACAAGTAAACTAAATGAATTTTGGTTGATAACCGTACGTAAATGAAGATATTACTTTCATTTTTATCTTATCTCCGTTAGAATTCTTTCGGAGACAAAAGTTAAACATAGATATCGGAATTTCTTCTTTATTCACAAACCTTCGTTTTAAGTTTACTTCGAACTTCTAAAACAAAGTGTTTCTTATTGATAAGTCTCAGAAACATCTTGTTAACGGATAAAAATAAGTAGATTCGTCTGAGTTCTTATGTGTATACAAAAACCTCTGAAACGAAATACATTCTCAATATTACTGCAGGAATCTAAACAGGTGTACTGAGATCATTATAATACTGCACAATTTATTTTCGGTGTAAATGCATTCTATAGATAAAAAAACAAGTAATCAATAGTACCTTATATATAAGAAACTTGAGAAAAAACAGGTAGATAGGTTATTTAGAGGACATGCAAAGAGTTGAAAAAACAGAACTTAAGTCGGTAAGATCACCACTTTTTGTGGTTTAGGTACTTATTTTACGGTAATTGAAACAACTGAGAATAATTGAAGAATTTAAGATAGGATATGTGTTAACGTTCTCTTTTCCAGTTCCAGTGACTGCACGGTTGGCCTAGTGGTTCAAGTGGTCGCCACACCGCTTCCTACTGCGCCTAGTGTTGTGGGTTCAAATCCTACATGGGACGACACTTTGTGTGATCCATAAATTGTTGTTCTAAGTCTGGGTGTAATTTGTGTCTGTTTCATGTATGTTTGTAAACTCCCTCGCGACACAGGAATGTATATTCCGAATGCGGGAGTTGTCTTTAAAAAAAAAAACAAAGTTTAGGTTGTAGTGGTAAGAGCATAATTTACATTTTTGTAAGTTCTGTCCACGCTGAGTCACACCGTGAAACTTATTGTGTCTGCTTGATAAATAACTGTTTAGTCTGTCTGTACGGATATAAGGGTTGTCACTTTGGGAAAGATTCCAAGTTTGCAATTATTTTAAATTTCACTTAGAATTCAGCAGCATCATACTGTCACGATTTTGCTATTTTAGTATCAGTATTATTGCATACACGTAATACCACGAGGATTATAGTATTCTTAATTAAGACATTCTCACTCAACTTTTCGTTGTAAAGTTTTGGTTATGACTTCACTCTGTGGCTGAACTTTCAGACACAGAGTGAATTGATCTTTCACAATTTCCTTAAGTAACTTTGACTTAATATTTTGACCAGAACGTATCGGTAGATAAACTATGAAGGCTGATACAGCAAAGGTTTTAATTTTTGGATTCCTAATTCGAGACTGATTTAGAATACATAGGTAAGCATAGTGAAGCAAAAACCTAGCAACTACATGCGAGCGGTCTCCTAATCTGTAAGACATATATGCAGGTACTAGAAATACTATGGCGAAAAAACTACTCTAAATCAAATTAAACTTGAAAATGATTTATTTGAATTAGACTCCGATTATTATTTTTATCTAATAAAGAGCGATATAAATTATAATCCTGTGATAAAAATGTATCTCGGATCATAAAATACGAGCGAAAAAGAACCTGCTTATAAATTTTACGTTATATTATGAAGGAACCGAAAGGAATCGAAAATATGAATCATTGTAATTGAATAAAGAAAACGGTAAATATTGTATCCTATGTCATGCCAGTTCTGTTATTTCCTTATTGTTTATTCAGAAGAAAATAATAGCGTACTTATAATAATAGTTATTAATAAATAGGTTTGAAGTTAAATTGATATTTTTGGTATAATTCGAGTTATGAATGAACTGATGTCATTCCATATTTCATTTATGAATATGGGACGACATCAGTTCCCTTGAGGAGGACTATATACATTTAAGTAAAAGGTCAAATTAATTAACTTTTGATAAAACAACGGTACAAAGATGCAGTGGAAAACATGAAAAACGGGCCTAAGTACTAGTAGTCTTTCTACAACAGTTAGTATTCTACCACAAATATCTATCAAACAATAATCAGGAAATGTTAGGTGAGCTTGTTTCTAATATAAATTTAGTAGTAAATATACGTTTACGGCAGAAGCTGGATGCGAGAAGCCGAAGATCGAACCAAGTGGCGCAAAAAGATAGGTTTATGTCTAACTGTGGACTGCGGTAGGCTGTCCTGATGATGATGTTGATACATTTGTATTCTATCATGATCATATGGAAAATATAACCGACTATGGCCAGTCTTTTTATTCATCTTTTAAAAATACCACACCAAGTATAACTTAACACAATAATAGAAATAATGTTAATATAATGTACAGTCTTACGACATGTATGCTTTGTCACATTTTCTCAAACTACATTTACAATGAGACTGAAAGGGACAAACTGTATGTATATTTCCTGTATATTATTTTACAGAGTGAATTCCAAAGAATTTTGATACACTATTAATTTGAGAAACCTTTGCCAGATGTGGCAGCCTTACTGGTCATGACTCAGCAAGTCATCAATGGCGATCTCGGCGTCTCGGATGAATTCACGATATTTTACGAGAAACTACTCGTATTGTGACTCATTCAAGCTTCCGCCTGTACCTGCATATGTTATTCATCTCATTGACATGTATTTCGTCATGTGTATAATTAATTTATACAAGTTATCGATTATTGTTTTATTCTTCCTAAAGCGTAACTTTATGTAATTCCGCAAGATAGTATTTGCACAAACCTTGTGACTAAGAGCGATTAAGAAGTATGTAAAGTAACTTTAAAATTAAAATATTAAAAAATTTGATTACAGTAATAGATAACAAAGATAGAACTAATTGCTAATTAAAAAACCTGTTAAAATATTTTAAGTTACGTCCCAAAATCGCTAACCATTTGTTTGTGATTATCTATAATAAGATATTGGCTTAACAGAGAACCATATAATTCACTTACAATTACACACATTTAAATTTAACGTTATACTCAAATTTAGGTAATGCAATATCACACTTGCTGAAAAGTTTAAAAAGAAATTCAAAATTCTTATTCTTTATATATTAATTGAATTTAAACATTCGAGTTGGCAAGTACCTACAGAAAGTTTTTGAATCGGTGTCCAAGTGACGCATTTTTTTACCTTTTTATGTAGCGAAGTACCAAAAATATTTGTTTTGACCAATTGAATACAACTTAAACGCGTCAGGTCTTAAAAATTATATGTACATGCAGCGGAAAGGACCCTCTTTTTCCTCAGTAATGATTCACCTAGCCATAGTATGTCTTAGCTATAATGATCATGGTTAGCTTAATTCTTCTACAGGAAAACCTTTCTATTAACCTTTATAACACTATATTAAATAAGTACAGTTGTCTTAATTTTATAACAAGACGGTTAAACCGCAATGAATAAAAAATAGCGTTGTCTTTCTCAAATATATTTCAGTTTGAGCAACCATTCAAAAATCGCGGATATCCGGCTTCCTCCATTATTATTAAAAATAATTAGAATTTGTTTCCCTATGTTAAAAAATAGGGAAACAAATCCTAATTTTATTATTACCTAAAGGTAATAATAAAACTAGAGTACAGAAAACATCGTAAAAATATGCATAGAAAGTATTAATGCAAAACGATGTCTTCCAACTTGAATTAAATATTTTCTCATTTTTTCATTTGAGCTTGCTATCAATTTTACTAATCTGCTATCGCAGTAGAGTAGCTATATCCTTAAGAATCAAAGTATCTCCGTCAACGCGTAACAGACAGACAGAGTTAATTTCGTATTAATAATTTAAATAAATAATAATATAATATAATAAATGGAATCTAATAACAATATAATAAATGGAATCGTACGGGAGCGTATTCGTATACTTTCCTACATTTTCTCCCGTTTTAAAAGGTTTGTGCCACATAAAACTCAACAGGAAAAAATAGAGTAATACCACAAGGAAGGTTTTTGACATACAACATGTTGATAGGAAAATACCAGTAGTCTACGACACAACGCAACAATAATTCTTTGAAGAGGACAAAAAATATAATTATGTAGACATATCACAGCCACATGTTGTTGTAGAACTTTATGTAGATGTTTGAATAAAACACGTGTTTAATTCCAAAAACTAGTCTCATCTGCGTGGGAAGTTGATTGTTCTTCGAGTCATTATTTAATATCACAATTTGACTAAAGGTCATTCGTATACAGTCTTAGCTATAGCTGTACTTGTACCTATTACTTTATCGGATATTAGACGTACTGCTACCAGTTATTTATTTATTCATCTAGTATTTTTATCACTATATAAAATATAGATTAGGCGCTATTATGAAACGCTACAAATGTCATGGACGTTTTCATTTATTTTTTACTGGCAATTTGATGGCAGGAATATTATACTTTACTCAATTGAGAAGCTCTAAATTTAACCAAGAGATTAAGAATTCAAAATTATTATAAATCTCTTGAAACGATTCCAACTAAAATATATTTCAATTCCACGGTGTATTGGGAATATTTATTGGCATTCCGGCAGACATAAGCGATATATTATGTCAAAAAATGAGTCTGAGAATATATTTAGGAATTGATCTGGAACCAACTTGGTAGTATCCAATACTGCGATGGATAAAGGACCATGGATACAGCTGCCGATTTCGTATCTGTTCCGTACTTCACAAAGAGCATTAATTTATGTCACCACCAGATGTTGTGCATATGTTATGAAATATATCAATGAATTCTCTGTCTATGCTATCTTTAACAGAGAGATACGTCGTCGTCACGAATAAAATGACTTGAAATATTCAATAAGGTGTTTATTTAGGTGGATATTTGTAATATAGGGAAACACCCATACCATATGAAATAATTGCACATTTTTATCGAGTGCTCTGGAATGGTCATACGTGATACTTGAGTATTTTTGGTATTAATCAAAGTAAATCCATTTCTATCGCACTTGATTAGTTTATTGGTCTTTTGTGAGAGGGTACTACCGCCCCGGTCAAGCCGACCCGTTCGTGCTGAAATCAGCCGGGCTCTACTACCTTAACAAATAGGTATAAAGTTTATATTATATGCCACTATTAGAAGAGATATGATTTATTAGTCAAGCAGTTGACACCTGGACTGAAGCCAAATTGCGCCACAACTATTTAATTAAGTGCTACAACCGGTTGTTGAGACTACAATCTTGAAGTCGTTGAACTAAACAGTTTTCCGCTTAACAGATAAAAAACAGACCAAGTACGTGTTGGGCCGAACGCAATGCAAGGTTCCGTAGATTATCTTTACTCATTTTTTGTACCGATCACATTCTTTTTGTTTTATGATTTTGTGATTCTTATTACTCACAAGATATGTTATATAGGTTTTCTTAGATTAAAATGTAAATATTATTTTTTATTTTCAAACCATATGTATACTTTCAAATTATAGGTTTTTAGTACCTATTATCGTGTGTTTAAGGTGCGAATACTTTATGCGAACGGATATTTGAAAATTGTTAGAAGAAAAGACAAAAATATCTTCTTAGGACTACAATAAATAGGTAATTCTTTAATACTTTTACTTGATTTAAGTCGTGAAGTCATTTCTTACTAATGACACTGTCCTTCTTACAAATGTCCATGCTCTAATAATAGTGCAACTAGTTACAGATTTAAAGTTACTTTTTTAAATATGTAGTTTTTGCACAAATACTCACTATTAGTTTTATATAAAATGGCACCCTACACATGTACGTTAGCCAAGGAGTGTCTAAGTCGTCTGCTATCACAAAACTATTAGATAAAATAGTTGCAGCTGATAGCAGATAAACATTAATGTGTTAAATATTTGCGATGTACAAATATCGATAGTCTCTCAGTCTCAATAGAGTCAATAATATTGACATATGGCAATCGATGGACAAAGTCGATGCTGTCGACTTTATTGACAGGTATTATTTTGATTAAACTGAATACGGCATCGGTTCCATACAATTTCAATGCCTCTATAATTCATTATTCCGCAACGCCGTACACAAATCATGTGAGAAGGGAAAAATCGAGGGTTGCTACCTCTTCCCCTCCACCAGTACAGCTGGAAGCTTAGAAATGACGGCATAGTGCTGGATGTTATTGTTTTATGCCCCTGAATCTTTCTAAAAAGGTCTCCTGGTGGCGCACATGGTCGTAGTCTTACTTTTGACAGGTGGTGTCAATATGTTGTCGATAAACTTTAAAAAGGCGACACTATCGATTGGCAACACTACCTGAAATACTCAGATAATTTATGTAAGTGTGGCTGTCAATGATAAAGTTATAACAGAAACAATTTCTATTATTATGAAAGAGAATGACACTAAATAGGTCTGCATTTACATTTATGATAAGATAACGTGTATAATGTTTGTTTTTATCATTTACACTACTTGAATCGAATCGAAATTGTTAGTTCTGACTAGTCTTATTGAAACAGTATACAACACATGCAATGCTGTTATACATATATATTTGGAATCGGAAGGAAAAGTAAGCAAATCTATACATCTACACAAATAAATAAAATTAGAGTGCCTGTTTGTAATATTAAAATAACCGCTTTTTACTAAATGCATATGTATTGTATGTATACACGGTACAATTACCAAAATGATTATTTTACAATTTTTGTCTGTCTGTTTGTTCTAATCTCTAGAACGGCTGGACCAATTTTGAAGAACTTTCAACAGCAGATAGCTGTTGATATAAAGAGTCACTTAGGCTACTTTTTTAGACTAGTTTCGCCCCGCGGCGTTATCCGCGGTTATTGTCAATAATAGAAACGAAAAAGCATATCAACTGAATACTATGCGTATAAATTATAATTAAATAATCACCAACATAGCAGTCACAAATGAATAAAATCGTTTTTAGAGAATGTTAGTAAGATTACAAAGGTCAGGAAGAACACGAGACGTACATTTGCGCTTGCGAGAAGTACGTAACGAAGTCAGAAACAGAATAATACTGTCATGTTTTTTTTAAATCAAAGTACTAGAAAAGGTTCCACCAATAAGGGCTTGTGACTAACAGAAATAAGAGAAGTAAATAATCTTTCATAATTTCGTCGTCTTGTTGTAGGTACGTTTCGTGGCTAAACTGTTTATATCTGTATAGATCATAACAAATACAAAATGATAGTTGTGACCTGTTTCATTATGTTGGCAATGTACATGATACGCGTAAATACAAATGTTTAACCTCACAAATACAAAGTAAATTAATTAGGCGTGGTAGAATGTCCGAAGGTCAATTGTGAAAATATCAGTGAATTTCAATTAACTAGATAAACCGTTGTCGTCAGAACTTAATCGTAAAATAAACTACACGTGGACTAGAATAATTATCCCACACATCGAACTATAACGCTCTTTATCGACATTTGATAACGACTTTGCTTTTCATATTAATTAAAGGAAAGGAAAGTTGAGGATGGTCGGCCTTCACTACATTGGCCGAGATGTGGTTTTTACTACAGAGCACGTTAACTCTAACGGTTATCGGCCCAGTTACTAATATGGCCAGCCCACTTCGGCTCGCTAATCCTGTGGGCTATGTCGATGACTTTGGTTTTCTTTAGGATTCCTGATACGATCCCTTAGAGAAACGCCTAATATAGCCCTTTCCATTACATAGAGTGTCTTTGAACTTGTGGACCAGCCGTACCGTAAGCGCTTACGTTTCGGCTCCGTATATTATGACGGGTAGGATAAACTGTTTGGAGATTTACACAAATAGTAAATTGCCTTGTCAATTTTGAAATTATAATTATTAAGGCCAATGTTAAGGACTATCAGCATTAACTTAAAATGGTCATAATGACAAGGAAACTGACGATCAAGTTACAGCTCCATTTGCGCATTTCTCAAAGCTTTATTCCTTTTAGAATTATTATTGTATCTCTTAATGAGGAACTTTAATTAAATATATTTTGAGTTCAAATTTGAACTCTGTATATTAAAGATGTAATAACACTTTACGAGGAATATTAAATAGATGAGCAATCATTATACATTTTTGTTCTTACTACTTCTGATATGGATCAATAGATTTAATATTTTGATATAATAAAAGGGACTAATTCATCCATGCGGTGACTGATTAAATATACGTAGTGTCACAATTCCATTTCATTCTATGGATGTTGTAAGAGTGGAGTGAAAAAGAAAACAAGATAGAGCAATAGCACTACAAAAAGAAGGAAAGCTTGAGGCGAACCTCACACCAATATCTCCTTTCTAAGGTGAGGCCTACGTTTAATTAGTGGGCTTTAAAGATCTTTGGTGTGATGAGAATGTAGATTCAGTGTGGTTGTCTAAATTTGGGTTATCATTTGGTACCATACAGTTTATTTCAAACATTTCCTCATTAGAATAGTTATAACTCTTTATTTTAAAACAGTCTGCTAATCGTTACTTTGCCAGTAACTGATGTTAACTTTCTTTTCTACAATTAAACCGCCGTTAAGACGGGCACTACCTACCTTTCCCGAAGTGTTTCGTCGTTTAATTTTCAATTAACATTTTTCTTTTTACTTATCATAGATAGTACTATCATGATGTGATAAAAACAAATTAAGTTTGTATGTATGAAGGGTTATTGTTCATTGCTTATTTAAATTTCATGCATGTTAGTAGTTGATGTTTTTGAGAAAATTGATGATCATAACAGTGAAGAAAAATAAATAATAACTTCAGCAACAAAATTAAAAAAGAAATCACGCAATGTTTAGTATGTACACAATAATAGCTAATGATCTTTTGTATTATCTATTGTTCATTCGATGATTGTATTATTATAAATATTAACATGTGTTAAATTTGAAGACCAAAAATTATTCTCATTATTTTGCGCCAAGCGACGTCATAAATACAATGAATGACTTCCAATAGCTCATTATTATATTTTTAGAATAATTTCAATAAAATTCTTGCTTTTCCTTACGAACAAGGAATTCGTGGAGTTTCATATTTAGGTTCTACATGTTTCTTGAAAATAGCATTATTCTCAGTATCTTTACTAAAATATTTGTAATGTAAATTTAACGCTCTGTGAATATTGACTAAGTTTTTGAGTTGTACGCGAAAAACAATCACTCAAACTTATTTTTTTAGCTAGGTAACAATGTCCTAGATTAGGCAGGCCTGAAGGCAAGTACTCTTAATATACAAGGTGGAATTTTATAATGCCTCCTGAAGGGAAAGTACTCTTAATATACAAGGTAGAATTTTGTTATGCCACCTGAAGGGAAAGTACTCTTAATATAACAAGGTGGAATTGTAATGCCACCTGAAGGGAAAGTACTCTTAATATAACAAGGTGGAATTGTAATGCCACCTGAAGGGAAAGTACTCTTAATATACAATGTGGAATTGTGTAATGCCACCTGAAGTGAAATTACTCTTAATATAACAAGGTGGAATTTTGTAATGCCACCTGAAGGGAAAGTACTCTTATTATACAATGTGGAATTTTGTAATGCCACCTGAAGGGAAATTACTCTTAATATACAAGGTGGAATTATGTTATGTCACCTGAAGGGAAAATACTTTAGTACTGTAGATAGAAAATTTTACTCTAAAGAAAACATTCCTTTATTTATGAAAAGAAAGAAAACTGCATTCAATAATTTCCGAAAATCCGCTTGCCGCACCAGAAAATCGAGTAAAATCAAATCAAAAAAATATCATAACCATATTTCGCATGATTCCGCATCAAACGTTGAAAAAAAAATCTTATTCGACTGTGAATCCTGTTCGTGTTCATGAAACTATTCAGGAACACGAACAGGATTCACTCGAGACCAATAGTGGTTATTGTGGCGATTATCAAATTAGTATTTTAGTGGGTAAATGACGTCAGTGTTAATTACTATTTACCAACAAAAGTAAACATATCGTCAAGTAAAAAAAGCAAGTCGAAATTTCATGGTTTTCTCCTTTATTAGATTTATCAACTTTGTTAGAGAGATTTCATCCTTATAATTGATCCTAACGATAGATGTAATAAAAGTTCCCGGGTTTTTCAAGCGGATTTTCGGAAATATTTGAATGTAGTTTTCTTTCTTTTCAAAAATAAAGGAATGTTTTCGTTGAGTCAAATTTTCTATCTACAGTATTAAGAGTATTTTTCCTTCAGGTGGCATTACAAATTTGGAGCTCGGTTATACAGGATAAAGTCCGTCTGTCTGTCACCAATCTATATCTTATGAACGGTGATAGTAAGACAGTTGAAATAACAGCAAATACTAAAAACAGAATACAATAAATACTTAAGGGGGTTCCCATACAACAATAGTGATTTTTGAATTGATTTGAGTTTTGAATTTTCAGTCTTCTATCTAGAGTGGGGGACGGGAGTTTTTTTGTAATAGCGTGGTAGCCGTGAGGCCTGCTGCTCGCCTGTTTCCTTTTTGAAAATAGTTAAAATTAGACATTTTATAGATTGAATGCACGTGAGTAGACTACATATTCTAAATATACTATTAATTGCTTGGCGTTCAATACGTCGCAGTAATTTTTGCCATGTGGCCTTAATGTCCCTCAAGGTTGTCTCGACATTTTCTATATTTAGATTTAAATACAAACTCTTTATGCCTATTAAATGACAAATTTAATTCTTATGTTAAACTATCCATTGCTTTTAACTCTACGAATAATGGTTATTTTTTTTTAATGGAATAGGGGGGCAAATGAGCAGACGTATCGCCTGATGGTAAGCGATTACCGCCGCTCATGGACACGCGTAACACCAGAGGCGTCACAGGTGCGCTGCCAGCCTTGGAAGATGGGGAGGGGGACGAGGGGAAGGGTTGGATTATGGGCCTTCGGTATTGTCACTCACTCAGTGAAACACAGCGCAGGCGATGATTGAAAATTATTTTTTATACAAAATGTGCATGTACTTAAATAAGTCGCACATTACTTTGTCAAGTTCGTCTGCTAAACTACCAACTACTAGGGTATGGGTATATACTATACTAAACTTTGATTACGTAACTAAAGGACAAAGAAGTGTTTTTAAGACCATCCAAATATAATCTTGTTATCAAAACTCATTTATCATATTTTTATGATTACATAGTTATTTTCGTTGAAAGTTTTAATATGTTGGAGGAAAGTTATCCTATAAACATTTTAAATTCATGAAATATAAACGTAACACACGCACGCGTGCTACGGAGCTGTTGAACTTTATGACTTGCCGCAGTTGCTCAGGTAAAAGCCACAGTGAGATACTGAGACTACAGGTTTTATATCTTCTACTATACTAGCTTTTTCGTCTTCTTTACAATTTGGAGAAGTTGTAATAATTTTTATAGTATACAATGTTCTGAAGTGTTCCGAATTCTCAAGTCGTTTGAGTTAATTAAGGGATTTAGGAACGGAGTTAATCAGCTATTTCAAATGGTGTTATTGTCACTAAGTATTGAACTAAGCATTTTTATTTGTACACTCTATGTTAATGGTAGAGCTTAAGCAAATAGAGACTGGCACTTAATGTATTAAACCTACACAGATAAGTAGAGAGGACGGTCATGTGAATAGAGTGTTGGGTATTGTATGAACTGACAGATATTTATGAATGTTTCTTTTGTATTGTAAACTCTTCAAAAATCTTGAGCATCTCGAAAATCTTTGGATTATACCCTTCACAAATGTGTTTGAGGACAGACATCAAACATATTTGAGACGGATTTAATCTAAACTACTATTGTGAAGTGAAATGTTTTGTATAGTTATTGACATTCTACAAACTCTAACCACATATCAAACGAGTTTCTTAATTCTTTCATGTAATGTAATAATACCGAGTGAAAATATTTCAAGTTCAAGGTAAAAATAATGTCTATAAAAGTACTTATTTTGAGTGACCTTCAAAGTATATAAAGTAATACAGTGGGAGAGCCACGGTTTGGCATGAACGGGCCGGCTCGACCGGAGTGATACTACGTCCTCACAGAAAACCGGTGTGAAACAACGCCTGCGCTGTGTTTCACCGAGTGAGTGAGGATACCGAAGGCCCATACCCCAACGCCTCCCCCATCCTCCAAAGGCCGGCAACGCTCTCGTGACGCCTCTGGCGATGCGGATGTCCATGGGCAGCAATAATCGCTTAAAATAAGGCGATACATCAGCTCTTATGCCCGCTGGTTTCCTTAAAAAAAAACACGTATAGTACTTAACATTACCCGTAAAAAGTTTAGGAGGCTATATTTTTACATTTTAGTAAATTTTGTGCTTCTAGACAAAGGGATTATGTACTACTTAAAAAGGTGTACCAAGGAGTACATAACAATAATAAGTTCACACATCTTTTAGAAATCTTTGCTGTGGTTAACAGCTTGCTGATTAACATACTTATCTTTACAAATCTATACAAATAAAGTCAAAGTGTCTGCTTGTAATTTCAAATTAACAACTTTTCACTAAATGTAAATCAAAGCATATACGATTAAATTATTTACACATTAAAAAAATCTAACAATTTTTTTTCTGTCTGTTTGTTCTGACTAATCTCTGGAATGTCTTGACCGATTTTGACAGAACTTTGACTGATAGGTAGCTGATGATATTAGGAGTGACTTAGGCTACTTTTTTAGACTAGCTTCGCCATACGGCGCTACTCGCGGTTATTGTGGTACCGCGGGTAACATCGCAGGGATCAGCTGGTATATTTATATAAATAAATAAATTACACCTAGACACAGACCAAAATAATCGTGCTTCGTTACATAATATTTGTCCTGGGCGGATTCAAACCATTAACCTCTGGTTTAACCGTCAAGGTCACTTGCTACTAGACCACCAGTTCCGTCAAATTAAAAATGAGTTTTTTTATTAGGACAATCAACAAGAACATACAGCTTATGAGCTAAGAAGTACAACAGCACACGAAAGGTTGCTACAGAAAGCGAAAATATTTAGTAACAGATAGTTGGAAGAACAAGGCATAACTTAAAAAAGTAAAGTAATCGCAACACGAGAACAAGAAATATATGCAAGCACAAAAGTTTCAAAAAGAGTAAGAATATATTCAAAAAGAGAGCACATAAACATGTCATGACAATGTCTACAAACAAATACATAGCCTACATAGCCTAAAGATATAATTAAAACATTATAACTGTATGATTTACCTACTTAATAATGCGAAGAAAAGTAGTTCCCTCTCTTTTACGAGTTTCTACACAACGCTGTACTTTTATGGGTAAAATAAAAGTAATCTAAGTTTGGATTATACTTGCTTGGGGTGGGTTCAGTAATTTGTGTTGACACTTAATCTAAGAATTGAACGAACATTGTTAAAAGTTGAAAACTATATATCGAGCAATATGAAAGTTAGCGCATTGCAAATAAATATTTAAAATGTCTTTTTTAGTTAGGCTCGGTATTTACCGAAATAAGAAAAAAATTTCATCTATTTCTTTGAGCTTTGAACTATGAAGTAAAATTAAAATAGCTAAGATAATGTAATTATTACAGACCCTTATAACGTTCTTTTATTAAATATCTTGTTTTAAATTATTTCATTTATTTACCTTTGTACATTTATGTTTTTTTTATGGAAATTAAGGTGTAATGGATGCAGTGTATGTTTCGTTCCGTATCGTATGATGTTCTAAGGACACTTCTTTCATTTAGACAAGCAAAACCCAAAGAACAAATTTAACTTAAGGCTAATTTAGATAGTGGGGTATGAGTTGTATTGTATTCTTTCAAGTTAAGATATACACGAGTACAAAAAGGTCTTCATAAAATAATACAAAACTATTTTTTACTGTACTGTAAAATAGCGGGAAAACCGTAGGCAATAACAAATAATTTTATTTTCAATGTAACAGCCATTCATTCATTAAAAATAGTTATGCAGTGATTTCTAAAATGAGATCATTGTGAATCATTTGCAAGTGTTCTGGTTAATTATCAGCCACAAATCCTTCTGTAGGTTTCTCGGCACGGCAATATTACTATTTACGTGGTTTCACATCACTTTAACTTTAACGAACCTTAGTAGTAACACATAGTGTAATGTATATTGTTATGCCAACGTTCAGTGTGTAGGTATATGATACTCGTACTCGCATTACTCCTTGTGGTTTAAGTGCCGCTTTCTACTGCGCCTAGTGTTGTGGGTTCAAATCTCACATTGGTCACACTTTGTGTGATCCAGGAATTGTTGTTCTAAGTCTGGGCATTCTCTGTGACCGTTTCATGTTTTTCATGCTTTTAAACTCTATATATCTATATGTAAATTTCTAAGGAGTTGTCTTTTGAAATAAGAAAATAAATATAGTCTCAAAAACTTGTGAGTCTGACTTAAAGTTTACTCCAATGACAATGTATTAATAAAACATGTGTCTTATAATTTACATATTTATTTACACAATTGTTCAGTCAGATGCAATCCTTTAGTTTCAAAGAATATAGATTTTCTCTGAATTATCTCCTAAGCCTAGATACAAGTATTTCTCATCAATTCTTTCTATACAATCGCTAAGGTCTGTATACTCTTATATTATTGGCTAATGTTTTGTTTGTTCACGTTTGTAGAATGTCAATTTGATTGCACGGTTGGCCTAGTGGCTTAAGTGGTCGCCATACCGCTTCCTCCAGCGCCAAGTGTTGTGGGTTCAAATCTTATATGGGACAACACTTTCTGTGATCCATAAATTGTTGGTCCGAGTCTGGGTGTGTTTTGTGTCCGATTTAAGTATTATTGTAAAGTCCCCCGTGACACAGGGTGTATATTCCTAATGCGGGAGTTGTCTTTTTATAAAATTAAATTAAATCAAATTGGAAAGGGGTTAGTTTAACTGCCCGTTTTATTTTGAATCTTAACATGTTCTTAAACATAATGCATACATTACACTGCATTAGACTTGTTTGCAATTTAGGACATGTCATCACATTATGCAAATTCATGGCCTTCTTTATTTCTCTTTTTTATTTTCCCTGTAATAAACATTTGCCGATGAAGGTTAATCATTGCACTGGCATTTTGCCATCTTCGCGTAAATATCATCAAAGTATTAATTGTCTAATTATATAAAACATTCCAACCATCTCGTCTCTACTAAGATAGAAAATTAAAAATCGTAAGTATAACAATAAGAATATCAGTAAAAGACAGGAAACTTACTGACGATGATATCTTTATGATAGCCTTGCAGAAATAGGCCTTAAACTAGCTGTTTGCAGGTATTTTTTTAATTTTTATCCATAATTATGTACTATAGTATTATTCCAAGGTTGAGTTACAATAATAATTGTACTCTCAGAAGTACTAACTGTTTCACATAAATGCAGTCAGTTTATTGTTAGTGCTTATTTTAGACTTCAAGAGTGAGCGTCATGTTCCCATTAGACGTAGGCGTAACAATTTACTTTTATACTGTATAACTGGATGTGTTAGTATACTATATGACACTATTAGGGCGAGTGGATACGACAGAGATAATGTCATATGATACCGATGAAGCAACAACGTGAAAAATAATTTTATATTCATAGGACCTTACTGAGTTACAGGTTTTTACAAGCATACTCGACCCTTATTGCGTATATTACGATGTTGAACACACACACAGTTCATTATTGTGATTTTTGTTGTAGTGCTGACATTTTATTAATTATTTGAACTTTTAGATTAGTGAAACTGAAGTGAAGTAATTTATTTACGAGCACATTTAAAAAACAAGAGTAATTAATCCTGAAGGATAAATTATCTCCGATTTCCAAATGAGTTTAATCTAGATCTCTTGCAAATTTAGGTTTTTAATCGGCTTTTATTCATCGGCTTTTATACAGGCATTTCATCGGCTTTTATTAAGTTTTACTTTATATGTAATTTTTTACACAACGTTATTTAGCCCCAAACTACGCAGAACTTATATTATACTAGGTAGGTACTTGGCAGTTGATATAACTACATAAATAGAAAAATCCCAATTTTTTGAGCATCCATATAATTCATAGACTATTAAATAGCTATTTATTTCGATGCAGGATTTTAAAACTTCTTATAACACTGAGAATCTTGTTAATAAGAAAAGATGATTCCCGAACATTTGAAAACACCATTAGCAGTGACTAACGCCAGTCCTGAGTATAAGAATAAGGTGCATTGCACCCATTATAGACATTGTTTAAAAACTTGTAACCGAACACTACTGTGCGTACATAAAGGTCACGTACTGTTCTTTGTCCTTTATTTCCTACCAGAATAAAACATTGTTGTTAAATGTAATTTCCGGAATGAAAACAATCAAATCATTTATTAAGAAAAGACATATATATGGCTATAAGTATCATGTTCTGTTCCAAAATGTTTAACTTGGTTAAAATATTAAGAAAACGTTCAATATTTAGGTAATCGAATCCGTTTTATGTAATAAATGAGTTGAGTGGATTCAAAACCGGTCTCGATGTGTTTGAAGTAATAATATTGAGTGAATTTGTGAATGGGCATTGGTATGAAAATGAAAGTATTATCACTACGGGCATATTACTGCGTCCTAACGATGTCTCGCTATTGTGCTATTGTGAAGGTATTCATTCTATAATTCGGTTCAATTGGCTTTAAACCATAACTCGGATAAAAATAACTCCTACTGGAGCATTTTGACACAAATTATAGCGTTAAATTTAATAACATACTTGTCACGAAGTTGGAAACTGCCATTAACGTTCACGCAAGTAGTTCCTACCAAAATTCACTCAACCTTCAAAGTCTTCAAAAATTTACGTGCGGTTTCTTTAACTCTTCTGTGTCCTTTATAGTTAATGCTTGTATAGTCACATATTGAATGCTGCGTTTCTTTGGGCATTAAATGCCAGAAGTAACTGTTCTTTCGCTTTATTTTTGTTTGTTACATCGATTGATAGATCCAAGAGTTTTAAAAACAAACTGAACTCGTCTTTATTTAGAGATTTAAAAATCCGTGTAGGGCATTAAGCGCTAGAAGAACCTTGATTAATTGTAGACATATACATTTCTTTTACGAGTCGTAAGTAGTTTTCAAAATTCTCTCTTCTTTTTTATTTTCGATTCACCGAAATCCTTTAACACGTTTATCATAATATTTGCATTTGATTACCATATCTTACAGTTTGTTCAAGTCAGAAATATGTATACAAGTTAACTCAAACAAGCAAATGAAACGTGTGTACAGTATGAGAAAGCAATAGTCTGACTGTAGTGTAGACAGATTGGAAAAGGATTGCTGTGACGTCAAGACCTACTTCGACATGATAATGAACAGTTACATTTGTTAGTTAATGGAGACTTTGTAGTTGGTGCTTATGCACTCGTCCACTTATAAGTACTGATATACATACTGAGGATGGCTTTAACTAAACGGTGACTTCCCATGCACGATGTTTTACAATTTTAGTAATAAAAAATTATAAATTAAATTTAAAATCAAACCTTTTGACTGCTACGCAATTCTCGCGAAACAGGAAGAGATAAATTAGATAACGTCAATTACACTTTTCTGGGAAAAATTTTAAATACATTCATACAATACATTTTACTGTACTATTTAAAAATAATGTACAGCTTCTAACTCAGACGCTGTAATTTATAATTTAATGGCACTGTTTTACGGTTGTGTAAAAAGGAATTCTAGCTGTATGATACTTTTAAAAAAAGGAATCTTTAATGCCTTTTTTTCACATCAAGAACATGAAAACCAGCAGAAAACTTCGTAATTACCTAGAATCATAAAATTTTATAGGTTTTCCGGCACAGTAAAGGTAAAAAGTTCGAAAGTCGTCAAATATTTGTCTTCTTTTTGGAATAGCGGGCAAACGTATCGCTTGATGTAGATTTATCGCGAGCGATTACGGCAGCCCACGGACACCCGCAACACCAGAGACGTCACAAGTGCGTTGCCAGTCTTTGGAGGGTGGGGACGGTGGGAGGGGTTGGGTTATAGGCATCTGGTATCCTCACTCACTCGGTGAAACACAGCGTAAGCGCTGTTTCATACTGGTTTTCTGTGAGGCTGTGGTATCTCAGTTCGAGCCAGGCCCTTTCATGCCGAAGCGTGGCTCTCCCACGGTAAAACTTACGATTACATATACTCGTAAGTATGTATTTATGTTACTGAAATGTATGTATACTTTCTCGTTGGTTTAGCGGTTGACGTATGCGACTGCCAATAGTGTTGTTGAAGTTTTCTGATTATGGAAATACTTTATAACAACTCGGACTTTGGAAGATGGAGTCTAAATCCCCGTGCCTCGGAGAGCACGTAAAGCTGTCCATTCTGCGCCTGATCTCTGTCGGAGAACATCATCATAGAGCATTAAAGTTGCTCACTCGGACATCAGCAACGGGTATCAACCATCGAGAGTCTAGAGAGGTTTAAGGCAGCAGTAAATATACTTAATACATACACAACGATATAAAATCCTGCTACATATACTTTTTCCAAACTATTGGAGCAGTATATATTAATACAACAATAATAAACTGTTTTCGAATAAATTCACCTTTATTCGAGAAGGAACAACAACCTCCTTTAGGACTGAATCAAATTGCGTCCACTAATGGCTAATAAAATTGACCGGCCGACGTTTTTATTACACAAATCAATGGATAAATTGTACAGATGTCGTAAATTGACACTTACAACTGAATTATTATTACCTACATTTATTATTAGTGAATAATGTTGATGGGTTTGTACAGTATACTATGGCAATAAAAATCTTATGCTTCAGGAGTATATAGGGGAATAAGAAAATAATTTTGTTCTACATACATTTGATTAATCGACATTACAACAAAACACTTGTGGGTGATTCTACCCACAAGTGTTTTAAACTTTTCATAGTATTTATGAAGTGAAAATTTTAGTTGGCGAATAAATTTTTAAAGTTCACGTATACTTTTTAGTGACTTAATGGAAAAACTTAATGAAAAAATTTGACTGCCCCTGTGGCGCAGTGGTAGCGAATGCGACTGCTGTGCTAGAGGTCTCGGGTTTGATTCCTGAGTCGGACCAAATGTTTGTATGATCTGCAAATATTTGTTTCGGAGTTTGGGTGTTTTCTATGTATAATATGTATGAATTTACAAAAAAAGTATATATGTATTAATATCAGTTGTCTAGTACCCATAGTACAAGCTCTGCTTAGTTTGGGACTAGATGGCGTTGTGTGTTAAATTGTCCGATAATATTTATTTATTTATTTTATTTTATTAGTTACTTTCCAATTTTTTTAAATAGACTTATTGCAAAACTTTAACATATCTTATTACATTTTTTTTTGATAAATGTTACTCATCCACATACATTTCTCTCTGAACCACTATTAAGGTTTATTGGGGTCAATTCTATTGGCGTTAACGCAGCACTTTGGGGATATAATTAAGACTATATTGACTGCAATCTATCCATAGAGTAAGTAATTGCCCACGTTAATAATCTCTCATTGTAGATTTTCTTTACATAGTTGAAAAAGTAAGTTACAATGGAAAGAAAACACCTGAATCTCGATTTGAAGAGAATAGATCACGCCTAGAATTTATTTTATTTTTATTTTATGATATAAGGGGCAAACGAGCAGATGTATCGTCTGATGGTAAACGATTACCGCCGCCCATGGACATCCGTAACAACAGAGGCGTCACAAGTGCGTTGCCGGCCTTTGGGGGATGGGGAGGAGGATAAGGGGAGGGGTTGGGGCATACCCATAGGCCTTCGGTATCTTCACTCAGTCGATGAAACACAGCGCAAGCGCTGTTTCACACCGGTTTTCTGTGAGGCCGTTGTATCGCTCTGGTTGAGCCGGCCCATTCATGCCGAAGCGTGGCTCTCCCACGGTTCAAATAAATGGAGTTAGATAGAAGCTTAAAGTCACCTAACCTAACGTAAACTTACTATATTTACAAGTCAATTATACATATCGAAATAGACTGTACGCACCTAAAACCATTAGTTACATAACACGAATACATCCTAACAAACCATCGAAGTATTCTAAATTGTATCCACATCAAATACTCGGCATAGTTGGAGCCGGCCGGCATATAAATGGCGCATGAATTTAAATCGTTTCGCAAATGTAATTGATTCCATGGTTGTTTATGACACTAATTGTAAAGGAGAACGCAATTTAAGCATAAACACAACACACATTTTCGAACCAAGATAAACAAGAATTCGGACTATTCGTACTTAATGAATGACAAACTTATTACTACTATTTATTATTTGTTTTGACTGGTTACTTATTATGGTTGACTACTATGGCTTATTACTTTTTTGGCGGAACTGTTTACTAAAGAGCGTTTAATCAAAAGCAAAGCCGTTAGTCATAGTTCATGGTCAAGTCTGTAGTTGTTCTACAACTTTCATTATGTTAAAAAAACGTGTGTCGTAATTTCTGTTTAAATTTCGTCACTGGTTTCGCGTTTTTTGTTGTGCGTCATTTTTGAAGAATGATCTGACGTTTGCTTTTATATCTCGAAACTTAGTGACGTCATCACAGAACACCCTACCTATAGTAGGTATTGTAATTAGTAGACCCCATGTATAATAATTCAATTAACTCGGAACTGTCCGTGATAGTGTTACTGGCTTAGACACTGTGAAATATTGTGTGATACGATGAATATAACATATTCAATAAGTGCTGATGGTTATCAACCAGGAACTGAATAAAATTTTATAAAGACTTTGAATTTTTATGTGTATTAACGACGTTGGCCTTGTATGGAAATTTTACTTATCGCCGATTTGCGTATTATAATAGCCTTAACTTCCTCTTGTAATAAGGTCAGTTTTTATTTTAATCGCATTTGTAGTCAGGGATTACTTGATGATGGCTAAATTGCTTCCAGTAAAGTTGCTAATTAGAAAAATAATACAAAATTATCGAGACTAAATTCAACTGTCACCTATTTTTTGTTCTTGATTATTCAAAAGCAGAAAAGTAGGTGACGGTTCAATTTGTTTTAAATTTCGACAAATTGATGAGATTGAGATTCATTCAGAATAGCTCTAGATGAATCTATTCTGAATAATCTAACCAACTCTCATTATCATAGATCTATATGGTAACTATACATATATAGTGGTTAGGATAATCTAATATTTCAAGGTAAGTAGGTACATATAATAAATTCCCATCCTTCCTTGGAATTATCAGTTTGTCTTTACACCATTTCTTTGTACTTTGTAAAGCGGAACTAGAAACTATTACAAAAGTCAGAGATTTTAAACAGAAAGGACAACGCACACTGGTTTTAATGCAATAATGAAAGTTTCGGAGCAAATACTATGAACCATGACTAACAGCTTTACTTGGATTTTTTATAGTTTTTCAAAACCTTTTGCAATGAATGAGCTTCTATGTTTTATAATTTGGTAGCAACTAATTTAAAAGGAACTAATAATGACACTCAAAATACAGGATAACCTCAAATGCGAGCGAATGAGCCCAAGTATATCTTTCCACATATTGATCGGATCCGAAGTGATTTGCTCTACCTAATTCTAATCGGCTTGCGTGACTCGATAACATCAATGTAAGTTATTCGTAAACAAAAGCACACACGGCGTACATTCAAAATACTTCCCTCTTGTTATAAACGTACTAAAATTTTGTCCTTACGAGTGGCATTGAAAACCTTGATCACTATCATAATTAATGTAGTATTAATTCTGTTTCACGCCTAAACTAATTTTAGTCTGCTGAAACGTGCTTATATAGGAAGACGGTTATTTTTGAAATCATAGAAATATTTCACGAGCATTATTAGAAGCAAAGCGAAACGTGATTTTAATATTCCAAAAGTGAACTACTATCAGAAATTTCACGTATTTATTGTTTACAATTCGGTTTTATTCTTTAAATATTTAGCTCTTACACACTTTGCTCATTACACAACGGGAGGAAGTATCTTGTTTTGCAAGCAGGATGCATACTCTATATCTTAACGCAGACATCCGTCTGGATAATTTTAAGGAGATTGAGCTATTGTTGCGGTGTCTATACGATACATTAATATAAATTAGGATACATGGGCTTTTTGTTTTGTAGCTTTAACTATCTGCTCAGGGAAAAAGATCGTTATAGTCCAGAAAATAAAGTCCCGAATCGGTACTAACTTTTAATTGCATTTTACTATATAGCATAATATCTAGTACCGTCAGTTTACATGTACTTGAAATTGAGTATGCGTGTAGGAAAGATTATGTATGTGTGTCCAACTACATGTTACTTTTGTGGGTATTGTAATCATTGAAGACGTTGAGAAGGGATGCCAGTAACAATTAGCTCCCAAGTTCTGTCTAGTTCTTCGTTGAGTTGACGGTAAATTCCATTGTTGTACTACACATACATGTCTTGTTTAGGGTAATGTACATGTTTAATCAAATCTAACGGCCGTTTCCTTTACAAGTAATTAACAAAACAATTGATCCGGTTGGTTAGCTTTTCGGCCCCAAAAGCTATAAATTTGATGGGTCTTGTTGATTAAAACTGGTTTTTATACACAAATGTAGTAATGATCCTCTGGTACTATTCACAATATGCTGTTAACGATGCATATCTTGAGTATATTCCAGTATATTCTGAAACATTTATATATTTATACATGCTAAATTACTAAACCTTTTTTTACATTGCAATGAATGTTTTAGGAAAGCAAACGAATAAAAAGTATCGACGAAAGAATTTAACATTATGCATTGTGATGTTTAATATTTTTATCTTTTTGGAAAATTTTATGAGTTACGCTTTCTAAAAGCCCAACAGAGCAATTAATAGCAGTTTACAGTTATTTTAAGCAAACATCGCCTGTAGTTTAAGGAAATTGATTGCTCCTTCTTTAAATTTCCTAAATACATAAGTATATCTAATAAACTTTTCCTGGGATAATAGGATCAATATCATCATCATCAGCCTATCGCAGTCCACTGCTGGATATAGGCCTCTCCAATTTCACGCTACTTGGTTCGATTTTTTTCAGAATCAACAAAAAAAAAATTAATACAAAATAAAAAAAAAACTTAATAAAGATTGTAATTCAATCTTCTACGAAATAAATATGTACATTTAAAATAATTGACTAATGCAATTTAAAGTCTTTTACGACAATGAAGTTTCGTCAAAACTGTAAACACTTTAAAAAGTGTTTGACAGAGTCTGTCTACGACTTCGTCCAGAAACAAATAAAACACCCGTGAAAGGTTCATGGCCCATTAAAGAATATTATTCTCACGAAAGCATTCGTTTTTGTGTTGTTCCAATAAAAAAGATTACAATGTTTGAATTTTTTACTGCTTCAAAATTTATTGGCTACCATAATTATAAAATTATAATTATGGTAGCCAATAAATTTTGTAGCCGTAATTCGAGTAACATGCAGAGCTTAGGTACAAACACCCAATACCTACAAATCTAATGTTTTTTTATCAAATTGAAATTACGCATTTTTAAATCAAACTTGTAAAATGACAATTCTCTTGCAATCATAATGGTAGAACTTAAGATTAGCACTCACTGTCTCACTGCAAAGCATGAGTTAAACAATTATCGTGTCAAAATTGTTTTGACGTTTAGTAATAAAATTAATACCAAAGAATTCGATTATAATATGTTAACATTGAAATGTACAAATCGATCTCACACCTACATAATTTTTAGAGACGATTATTTTATTTGCTGACATTGTTCAAGTTGTTTTACATATTTATGAAGTTTTTATATCATACTAAGCATTGCTTATGAAACTTTATCAAATCGCATTTAACATTAAACCTTCAGTTATATAGCTATTAAGTCTATATTCAGATGGGATAATATATAAGACAGCAAAACACTTTGTTGGGCGTGCCGCCGTGATAAAAACAACAATGTTTTAAATTGTAAACGAAATATAATAATATTCATATTTAACATGCTTATGCAAGAGCTTGGGAATCTATTGTCTGACTACTAGGCCAATTCATAGGTTATATATATATACATTCGTTCAAAAGCACCATTATTTGATTTCTGCTCACTTACAGCCTAGCTCAAACACGTGTGGGCGTTGTATGTAGACCAATTGCCCATGGCCCAATTATAATTCTTATAGGTACATTGACAACTTTACTGACAAACAATATGTATCTATCATATAAAAAAATAGCTCAATTGCACTTAGCGTGATGAGATGGCCATTAATTTGTTGATAAGTTGAGCCACGGGGTCCTAATCACTTAATTGGTGGTCGTTGTCAAGGTTTAATACTATCAATTATTATCAGCAAGTTACATGACTTGTCGGTTTGTTTGCTGCTACTGGTAGGATTAATTTTCCGAATGTTGACCGCACCTGCGTCACGCCCTGCTCGCGAACGTCGCTAATTAATAGTGTTTTCGATAGGTGTGCAGTATTACAGAGCGCCTTGAAGGTTCATGTTACAGACGACATTAGTATGATGATAAGCCACTCAAGTTGCCACCCCTTGTTGTCATCTTCGTTATCCTGCTTATCTATGATATATTACCCCTTGACGAGCTCTTTGAAATACTATGCTCGCTCTTGTTATTCGGATATCTTGCTTGCGCATCAATATTAATAGGTCCTTTATCGAATTTAGACCTCTACGATTTTATTGTACTCAAAAATTTGTCTTTATGAATTATTTATAAAAAACAAAGACATATTGTGAATTAGGAAGGTTTAAAAAGTAATATGTTATTGTATCGACCATATAAAAATAATTTATATATTCATAGCCTTAACCGTAGTTGTACGATTCGCTTTCAGATTACCAACGAACGCAGGGTCCGATTATTGAACAATGTAAAAGCGAAATCATATTACAAAAAGGGCAAAACTTTAGTCTTACATGTAAAGCAAAATTTGCTGTAGAATTAAAACAACAAGACATACCAGAAGAAATAACTACAATTAATATGAAAGTAAGAAACGAATTAATAGCAGACGGAGAATATAAGTTCAGAACAGTTCTAGAGTTATATAACGTTGACCAGTATACTGTTGGTTTCTATGCGTGTTACGATAAACGGATTAACATCAAAAATGTACTGAATAACCTCACAGAAGTACCCGAGAACACAGAGCAAATCTCATTCTTTTATATTTACGTCAATGGTGAGATAATTTTACAAAAAACTTTAATCGTAAATTTTGGGTACTAAATCTGTATCTCATGTGCTTCATATGGAATATTTTAGGGACCGATAGCTTGTTCGCACCCATGAGAGAAATCGTAACGCCAAGAAATTGCTATCAGGTTGTTATTGAATGTAGACCAACAACACCAGATGTTCAAGTTACCCTCCAAGAAGTGCGGGTATGTATGATTACAAACTGAATATCAAAATAAGAGTAATAGAATATTAACAATTATATAACTATGTCACGTAGGTATATATGTATATTAAAAAATTAAGATACTGAAAATCAATAATAATAGATTATTCCTGTAATATACAGACAAAAAGCTTTGTGCAGCCGCATAAGTAATATTTACAAACCCTTTATTAAACGTAATTTGTCAGTAATGCATAATGAGGCAACGTTCGTTGATTCCCTATCGTGATTTCACGCCGACAGTATAGGTGTGAATATAATGAAATGGATATCGAGGATATCAACATTGTCTCATTAAATGCTTTTGAATTACTAACGCTTATTGCTGAAGACAATGCTGATACTAAAGCATGAAAGTTTCCAATCAAGCTAATTTGAATGGTTTCATAATAACCTTCTTAATATTCAGGAAATTCCAGATCACTCTTATAGTCCCAAACTCGGGTTCGTCATCAATAATGATCATCTATCGACGTACACCTTTTTCACATGTGTGTTTAAGAGACAAGACAATGTCGTAGAAAAATCATGTTTAATCAGAAAACGTAGGTGAATAGATACTAGTATATTTCAATATTTTTAATTAAATTGCCCACATTCACGAGAATATAGGTGTGACATTAGTCCGTTCATGCGGCAATGGCAACGCTGTTAAAAGCCTAAAATGCAACTGCAATAAAAGCGACTGTTTGTTTTCGTGAATGTGGATTGTCATGTTTTTTAATTTTATTATGAAATGCATGCCTATCAACTGTAGATAGGTATGTGTTCTATAATTAAAAAACATGACGATTACTTTAAGCGACATCTATACTAACCAAACATTTATTTGGCAACAATTATGATAACCGCAGAGTAACAAGACACAAGATACAGTACCATATTCTCCAAAGATTGGGTTTGTAATGAAAAAGTGTACTAGGTCTGCTTACACATGTCTCGGAAAACATGGAGAGCAAAGTGAACTGAAACGTATTCGTAGTAAGTAGTACTGCAATTGATGTCACCTAACAAGGTAGTGTGGTGTGATGGTTTCATTCACTGGATGACTTCTAACACTAAATGTTATAGTAGACCTATTTATATTCAATGTTTTTTGTTCTAAGCTTGCCGCTTCACACTTCACTTTCATTTTCTATTTCTTTGGTGTGTTGCTCTGCGTGACTTTTATGCATGAGTATTCTTAATATTATTACTACTAACACTGTTTGTTTTTAATTTATTAACCGATTGATATGATATGATTGTACGGTATTTTTCAATGTATTACGGTGGGTTCATTTTTAATCTACCATTTTCGTTTTTTTTTTTAATTTTAAGTAGTTACCATTAAATATTATTTAACATAATGCCTGCTATTAAATAGGTATACCGGTTCAGGCTCATACGTTACGAATTATTTCGTAAAAAAAAATACTAAAAATATGTGGAGTGAATAACATAATTTTATTATTTTATGTAGTTGTTCTGTTTAAGTAGCATTAAAATACAAGTAATGAATTAATAGCACTCACTGATACTGAAAATATTAAACTTTTAATTGGATTATTAATTAATTATGAGATCTGAATCAAAAGTATAGTTCTTTTTGTCAATTTTTGTAACTTTTAGTTATGATTCTAAATAGTTTGGAGGACGTTTCTATCTGTTAAATAATTCGCTACACATAGGTAAAATCATTATGTTGAAACTTGAACGCCGGAATATGATACCCACTGCAGAAATATTACGTTCATCGAGTATGTTTATGATAAAGAGCTGTTTTTATAAGATTTTAAAGGGGGCCATATGGTTATGGCTATCGCCGTCCTTTTCTAACGCATGCTGTCCTCTGATCTGATTATTATCATTTCTCATTGTAAAATTGTTAACAATGTGAGAAGACAACAGCAGCTCTGTTTTGGCTAGCAACCCTTATTTGCGGGCACTTTTACACAGGCAGAAGGGGTTTATAAAAATAAGTTTTTTTTAATATATAAACGATGTGTATACATACGTTACGAACGTAGAAATGGGACAATATGTTACTTGTTTCTCCCTGACTGCGACGAGGTTGTGGCCAAGTGCGCAACAGCAACTGTCGTTTTATGAGTTCTCTGTGTCTCATCACACCAGCCTACCGCAGTCCACTGCTGGACATAGGCCCCTCCATTGCTTACGCACGGCGGGTTGGTGATCGTAGGGCGTAGCTTTGTCTCTTTGTTTATATCTCTTGTATATAGTTTAGTTTCTTAACTTAGAAACGACATTCTTTTTCGAAATTTAATAATCAATTACTTATTTAAAATATTAGCGGGCACATTTTATTCGGGAACCCGGCCGAACCACATTACCCCCTTTATAGTCTCACTCGAAAATTTGCTTTTTACTACATACTCGATAAACGTAGCATCTCTGCAGTCTACATGTACCTATGCCGGAGTTGTCTGTTTTTTCAAATTAAGGAGTGTTTTTACTTAAACGCTAACTACAGCGTTTTATTACAGAACTTGCGTCTATAGATAGGCTTTTCATCGCGTTCGTATTATATTAATGTGTTTAGCAGATGGAAATTGTCAAACAAAGACTTTCAGATTGATATCTGAATACGTAATATTTTTAGCTAAAATTTAATTTTGTTGGTTTTGAGGAAATCCGTGTATTTTAATTTATATAAAAATAAACCTTTCAATCTATTAAGTTTAACATTAATAGCGACACGTAAAATTCATTTGTTTTTGAATTTTTATCCCTTATCCCTTCCGCTGGCACTGGTTGGCGCGCGCGCAGAACGTTGAATGCAGCCAAGTTTAAACGGCTCGTCCCACTAGACACTTATGCAGTTTTTCCAATTTTTCAAGAACACCTAATAAAATATTTTGGATTTTGAATTCATCATAAAATTTCCTACCGATTAGTTTATTTAAAAAAAGAGCACGATTGGAATAATATTAAAGACTTATTTTGGAATCTAGTAGAAGTATATTTAATTATGTAGTTTCGAATTTCCTTCATAACTAGGTTTTGCCTGCGACTTATAAGATTAGAACTCCGCACTCTCAAAATTAGTGTTTCAAAACATAAATCTATGGAAGGCTATTTACAAATTTGCTGCCGTATATATCTTTTGTTTAGTATTGTTTATATTGTGATATTATCTATGAAATACACTTGTTTCCTCTTAACATAGGCATTTTATTTTATTTTTAGTTTAGTTAAAATGAGAACACTTCGCATGCATTAGGTGAAACAGAATAATCTAAATTTAAATGCCCAATTTAAGTTTCAAATCTTTTTCAGGGGTTATGCCACCACCAGTGCCTAAAATATCAGGCGGCTACAAATTCTTTTTAGAAGGAGAAACGCTTTCAATGAATTGCACTGTCAACTACGAAAATGGTTTACTAGTCAGTTTAAACTGGGAGTATCCACCGAACGTTTCAAATGTAAGTAACAATCAATGATTTCGTATTTTTTTTGTTTCTTATTCAACAAATTGTATTTCTAGACTAGAAAAAGTCTTCTAACCACCAATCTACGCATTACGATTAGATTTCAACGCAAGTACAACGGGTACCTGATCAGGCGAGTTACTAAATTAGTCATTTATATCTCAAAGATTACTTACTTCGGAGTTACTTCATTTTTAGGGTTCCATACCTCAAAAGGAAAAACGAAACCTATATAGGATCACTTTCTTGTCCGCCCGTCTGTCAGCCATGACCCTTTTTCTTAGGAACGTTTAGAGATATCAGACTGAAATTTATATTAAATACTCAAGTCTACTGACCCTTGGGGCTGTAAAAAAATAAAACTTCTAAGCCGACACAATCAAAACATACAGACGCTTATGCTGCAAATTTTCGACACTCACAAGGGAATCAGAACCTACATGTTTCTTGAAATTTGGTACGAAGCAACGTCTTATAGCACAGATAAAGGAAAAATAGCGAAAAGGATTAATATTTGGTTAAATCATATAATATACCTACAGGTTTGTACGGAACCCTCGGTGCGTAAATCCGACTCGCACTTGGCCAGTTTCTTGTACGAATGTTTCTTTGATTGAGATGCCTAAAATTTAACTCAATGTGATCTGTTAAAAGAGAGAGCTTTGATATCATCTTTAACAGCATTTATCAGTTCACACCTGGACCTCTTCCTGATAAGAGGTTTGATAGAAATAATATTGATACCCTAAAGGTCTTTGATTAGTAAAATTATATAAATCGCTTTTAGAATATACGAAGTTGTAAATTTAATACAACTTGAAAAAAATTGAAATGGTCTGAAAATGATACTATAATGATTCATCAGTAAAATAAGCTCTCTTTTGCATACAATATTATTATTGCTAACAGTTTTCATGGAATAGAATAGAATTAAAATTACCCGGAATTATGATAATGATGATGATGATGAGATACCTTCAGTTTTGGGTAAAAGCTGAAAATTATTGTTTTTCTCATTTTGCCTTTTAGGCGAGTCGTTATATTGCAAATCTTATGAAATTATTTTAAAACAAAACATAAACAAAATAAAAAAATAGAAATAGAATAGGTTATATTTATGCAGATTAGATCGTTTAACGAATAATATTATTTTTGCTAGTTCATAGTTAATCAAAAATATATAACGCAGTCTTGTAGTCGAATTATAATGTGAGTCATATAACAGTTAAATAGTTGACTTTTATAATATTTTACCCGACAACCATTTATTTATGGAATTAATTTCCTCGTAGCATAATTTTCTACTCTTGTAACATTAAAATAATTTTGTGTTCACAAATTACATTGCATTTTAGAATAATTTCTTTAGTTTTGTAGAGTTGATATGAGTACCTCATGCTTTGCTCAATTGATTTCTTATTGAAAACGGAATATTTATTTTCTATTCACTTTTCAAGTGAAAATTTCAATGGTAGATATTTTGATTTTAATATTTTATTTTCTCACTCTTGCAAATTATAATTATATTATCACCTGTAAATTAACTTTTATCCATGAACGCTACAAAATTAAAATTTTTAATGGTTGTTTTAGGACTCAATAATAATCAAATCGAACGAATATGAGAGGGTCGGTGCTATGTTGTACAAGAATATTACAATTATAGGTGCCACTAGAGACCATGGCGGGAAATACACATGTGTATCAACTAATAATTGTGATCAGAAAAAAGCTGAGTTTATAAAAATATTCAAAGGTATGTTTCTATATAAAGCTCACTGTTAATAAGTTTACGACGAATAGTCACTGTTGTAATATATTTAATAGTAGATTATTTATTCTGAGGACTAAATATAAATTTGTTTTTTAAACTGTCATTAATTTGACAGTTAAAAAGTATCAAAAGAAAAACCACAGAGGTATGTGTATTACAAATTATTATCAACTGAAGGTAGTTCATCATTTTCATCAGCCCACTGCAGTCCACTGCTGGACGTATCCTCTCCCAAGGCATACTACAGAACGCGGTTTGTGGTTTTTCGCATTGTGCCACCACCGACCTTTTACGCAAGTCGTCTTGCCATTTGGCCAGAGAACGCCTAACACTGCGTTTGACAAGACGCGATCTCCACTCCAGAACACCTTACTCCAGGTGCTATCGGTTCTGCGATATGACCAGCTCATTGCCACTTCAAACTATCCAACGTATTTTTTGATGAGAGTAAAATTTCAAACAAAAATGTAATTCCAAGCAATGCTACATTGACCGTCAACAGTATCTTTTTCGTCTTTCGTCGCCTGTTCGTCAAACGACGCCTTTTGTTGTGACACTTTTATAACATTGAAGTACTAAAATATTTAGATACGAAATATATTTTCCTGTACAGTCGCTATTGTAAATATATTCTTTTTGCTTTGGTATGCAAAAAACTAGCATGAAATTAGTCCTAGAGAATGCCAACAAGCCCAACAATAACTCTTTATAATGGTCCTAATGCCTTAGCGTTTCTGGTAAGCTTTTGTACATAGGCCTTGGTCTCTATACCATAATTAAACACAGGCATAATGCATTCCTTAAACACTTTGGCCTTTACTATAATTCAGCATACTGTATGCAAATTTGCGCCATATGCTACCCAGGCATGGGAAAAACGCCTATCCATTTTCGCGGTTAACTTGGCAATTCCTAGTGTCACTTTGTGAACAAGGTAGTAGTAGTCGTTAAGCACCGCTGTTGGTAGTTTACTTCTTCCGTTATATCAGTCATGATCTTCGTCTTAGAGGGATTCATCTTTACGCCTACCTTTCCTGATTCAATCTACAATCTTTCCATCATTTTTAGATTATCGGAAACATTATCTGAAAATAGAATCGGGTCAATATTGATTCTCTCTGGAATTCATTCTTCTTCTACATATATTTTTTGAATATCCTATTTTAAGGTTTTATAGATGTTCTCAATGGTTGTGATGAAAGCTTAGGAGACATTGTTAAGAGACATGCAAGTTGACAGTGGCGGTGGTATTTATTTATAGATGGTTAAAAATCACGATGTACCTCACATGCACTTTCGAATCTGTTAATGCCTTCTCAGCTCAAGGCTCTATCGTATCAAATAACATTTTGTAAGCCCCGAAAGTTATTTTAATATGCTTTTGAAGACTGTTTTCAAATTTTGCCAATGGTCATATGCACTAAATCCTAATCTGGGTTTAGCTTATATACAAGATTTATGAGTCTACAGTTACCGAGCTTCTATATGTCACCCTTTTTTTTTAGAAGATTGATGATAACGTTAGTCCATTTTTTTAGTACTTTTGCATTTAGCAAACACTGGGCGTATAGTTTTGCTAGAGTTTGGTGTACTTACTTAGGTAGTATTTAAATAAGTAACTCGAAAATAATACTATAATCGCTGTAAACTATTTACTTTAATCAGCTGTATTATCGGCCAAATATTCGGTTCCAGCATTCATTATTGGCAGTCGTTTCTTCCCTGTAAGGGAGGGTTCTTGAGTTTTCAGTTTCACTATTTTGCTTACTAAAAGAATTTTGTAGAAATATTGCACTACTTCCAACCAGCTATTCTTTAATACTACACACATTTACTCTTTTTTTAGAAAAACCTACACTTAATTTGTTTACGGATAAAATAGGACCAGTTGAAACTTCACAGCCAAAGTACAAGTTAAATATTGAGATGAATGCCTACCCTCCAGCTACTTTTAAATTGTAAGTATTCACTTTGGCTTAAAATCGTAATAAGTGAGTATTCATATTAAATGTGGGTGTGTGTGGGTGTGTGTGTGTGTGTGTGCGTGCGTGCGTGCGTGCGTACGTGCGTGCGTCCGTGCGTGCGTGTGTGTGTCTATAGGATTGTTTATTGCCTGCCAGGCTCATGTTCATACTTGCGTTCGCAGTTTAATCAACGGCAGACCTTTACCTCATAACGATTTGAAATACGACGTGTTTGCACACCCTAAAACAGGAGACCCTATCTTACTGATAAACAATACACAAGTTACTGACAGCGCTAATTATACTTTAGTGGCTACTAATGGGTACTTAACGGAGAATGTCACTGTCGACTTAAGGTTTGCAGGTAATATATTTTTATGATTATAATTTATTGTTATGTAATTTTGATAGTCCCAAAGTGATAGATCATCCCACATCATTATACGTACGAAGAACAATCACATTCCGGAGGAGAGTTGGAACCAGGCATTCCGCCGCCCATTAATGAAAAATTAGAGTGCGTGGACTCCATATAAATTTTGACAAAGTATAGAAAAGTGATGGTTATAACGAAGATCTAATGATACTAATTGTCTGATGAGCTTATGGTCAGAACTATTCAAAGTCTAATTGATGAAACATTCCATGACGCATTACTGTTCGTCTTAGCATAAACTTTTACCATGTTTACATTTATAGTTCTTCTATTGGATATATGTGTTGTATTTGTGTAAATCTTTTAATCTATAACTTTGTAGCAGTATTAAGTAAATTGTATGTAAGCATTTTTGTCCAATGTAATTCTGATATTTTTTAAATCTAATTTTTTTATTAACTTGTAATTTCCTGCTGAGTTATAGGTGTACCAAAGATTTCGTTTGGATCAAACGCACCTAGAAAATATGTAGAGAACCAGGAAGTTACCTTTAGGTGTGATGTAACAGCATATCCGTTTCCGAACATAGAATGGTTATTTTCCAATGGCGAGAAAGAGCAGAGTCTGGTAAGTTTAAGACATTATTTAATTGTAAATTACATATCCTGTAAAAGTATCATATATGAAGTGCTAACTAATCTAACTTGCTTTAGGTATGCGTAAGTGGAGGTAGTTCCACATTCCTTAGATCACCAATAGGCAGACATTCGTGGTGATTCTCTAGTTGTCATCACTAAAAAAAAATTACCAAATTTTTTTGTTGGATTATATACTTTAATTTCATTGGCTTACAGTCTAATTTTCAATATCTCATATCTTAGCTTTCAATACATTTAGTTCAGTACCGATTAAAAGGATTGATCTGAGATCTGAAATAAACTAAACTAAACTCTAAATGAAAATAAGAAATAATAATGATAATAGTAGTATTTTTATAATATTGATAATTAATTAATAGTAACAGTTTCTTAAAGTAATATTGATGCTAGCAGACCTAACTTCCATAAAGCGAACTATGTACCTATTCGTAACTACTTGAATGCTATTGACTGGAGGGGATTATTTGAGGAACTAAGCGACGTTAACGCGATGGTCGAAGTCTTCTACGAACTTATTAACGGTGCTGTACATAAATACATTCCCGTTCGAGTTTCTAATGTTAATAAGTTTCCACCATGGTTTAACAAAAAATTAATAAAAATGTTAAAATCAAAAAAATAAAATCAGAAAATGCTACAATATTTTTAAAAACCCATTGGATAAAATTGAAATGCAGCTAATTAGCAGACGATGCGGCGGCTATGCAAAGCTTTGTTATAGTAATTATATAAGAAACGTGGAAGATCAACTCGCACTGAATCCAAAGTTATTGTGGACTTATATAAAGAATAGGCGAGGTGGGTCTAGCTCATACCCTCAATCATTGTTGGACGGTGTGGCTACGTCTTCTGATGGAAAAGAAATATGTGAATTTTTTGCATCACATTTTTCTACTGTTTATAGTCCTGTGTAAGACATCGACGACTACGAGAATGACCTCTTGGATGCGCTACATGAAAATGCAGTATGTCTAACAAAACCGTCCATTAGTCAGGAACTCATATACAATAAAATTAAAAAACTTGATCGCAATAAAGGCGCGGGGCCGGACGGCATACCACCAATTTTTATCATCGAGTGCGCGAACGAGCTGTTAATTCCATTATCGCTTATTTATAATGAATCATTAAACTCGGGTATATATCCCACAAGTTTTTGTATAGTCTATAGTAATACATGGTACAACTCATTTTATGCATGCGGAGTTTACCTATAAGTAATTGTAACACTATTGCTATTTTCCTCTTGATGTGCTTTTTTTACTTTTTTATTATGCTGTGTATACAATTGTTGTTAAACGAATAAAAAAAAAATAAAAAAAAGTAATTTGGTCGCCATGAATTTAGATGACGTCTAAGTTTAGTACAATATGTCAAGTTTTACTTCACACGTACCACGTTTTAAACGTTCACACAAGAATAAGAAAAGAAAAATATCCCAAGTTGAGTATCATAATTAATTTTGGTTATGCCAAAGAAAATTTTACTTTTTACAGTAATAAACAAGCGTAGGTTTCTGATTAATGTGTAATTGTTACAAAAGTAAACACTGTAACAGCTGAGATGTTAGATATTGAAAATCCATTAACAAATTTTAGTGAACTTTAGTTAAGTGACGACAACAAGATACTCACCGCCATCGGCATACTAGCTATAAAAAATATGAAATATCTAGTACTAACAAAGAGCATTCGATATCGTTAGGCTCGTTTTAATATTGATGTTTAAACAAAAAATCAGCCTACTAGAACTGCCAATATTTGAAGCCAGCGCAATAGTTATTCAAGTTATGAGAGGTGGACTTTAACTGTTTGTTAAATACCATATTGTTATATTTTTATATTTATGATTAAATTTATACTTACAGCCTAGTACTACGATAACAATAAATAAAGTATACGAAGCTTCAGCGACACTAGTTTTTCCAGCAGTTCATACTTCTGGCAATATAACATGTAAAGCTTCCAACAAAAGGGGTACTTCTATGATCACAAGAAGATTAATAGTTTACGAAATGGAGGATGGATTTGGTATCAAGAATAGAGAAAACACTTGGTTCCCACAGTATCAGGATGTCACTAAAACATGTGTTGCTTCAAAATATGATTTTACTAACATCAGCTGGATTAGCAGTGACGAAGAAAATTTAACCGAATTGGGTTAGTAATTAGTAAACAAGAATAGTTTTACCTGCGTGTTAACTTGCGACATTTTTGTAGCACAAAAATATTTGATTATCAAATCAAAAGTTGTATATATACATTATGTAGATACATAATCTGAATCTCGGAAACGGCTTCAATGATTTTCAAGAAATTTAGTATGCAGGGATTCATTTTTAGAAAATTCACCAAAAAAAAAATCCGGTTAGCCAGGTTGTATAGTACTAAATATATTACATATACTATATTAATATTTATACAATATATGCTAATATTAGCTAGCCATACTGCTCTAGATAATAGTAGAACATCGACAGCTTGTTACCACTACTTATGACGTCACAGTTTACATTTCGTTTAATTTTACACGTTTGTTTGAATTTTCTCAATATAAACATTGCAGTGGAATACTCGGAGAATCCATTATCGCTTGTTGCTAAACTGAAAATACCAAGAATTTCTCTGGAGCAAAGTGGCGAGTACATATGCCGTGGAGACACGTACGATGGGAATGAAATAGAAGAAATTATTAACATTACTGTCGAAGGTATTTAAAATATATTATCTGTTTGTTATCCAACCAAATAAAACTGTCGTACTTTGTATTCCAAGGACGGCCATATGGGAGTCTTTACCAATCAGATGACCTGCCTGCTTTATATACAATTAAATATAATAGTAGGGATTATATATAAAAAAATATAAATAAATAAATATGTTCGGACATTTTAACACACTACTATACTATGTTACTGTACTATACTTGACAACTGATATTAGGCATAGAAAACACCCAAACTCCGAAACAAGTATTTGCAGATCATACAAACATTTAGTCCGACTCAGGAATCGAACTTGAGACGCTAGCGCAGCAGTCGCATATGCTACCACAGCGCCACCGAGGCAGTCATATTCTCATGTAGTTTTTTTTTTTTGTTTTATGAATTGACGTATTTTTACTTCAAATAGATACCATCAATACATCAACAGCTCACAACAGGCGGATCTCAGCCATTTTTTTAGCAAGGAGGTATTGGCCAATTACAATACCCTAGCAAAAAGGGGTGGTATCAAGTTTTCCTTTCTCTTTGAGGTGGTGTTGCCTGCGTAGCTACCTAACTCACCTTTTACGATGACACCCACGAGATGAATATTGGTGGTCACACTCTATATTCTTAACAAGTCGAACAATTTAAAATGGAATAGAATTAAATTCTGGTTCTTTATCTCTGAAATGTATTTTCTACCAATAGCCATTCGGGCTCCTGTGATCAAATGGCCACTTGCTGATGTGACTGAAAAAGTTTATCGAAGGGAAAAAGTGGAACTGGATTGTTTAGCTGAGGGAGTACCAGCGCCAGAAATAGAGTGGTATAAGGTAAACATACTTTTGATATTTATAAATATTTATTTATGTTCATTTTGGCTTTAATTTTTCTCTCTTCGTTTATTTGTGTATTCAATTTTAATTTTTATATTATTTAATGGCGTAATATATAATTTAAACAGCTTTAAATTAAGTCGGTATGCAGATGTTTTAATTGCCAAAATATGGAACGGCATATATTATATCGATATTTAGGCATTATTAAATATAATTCTCATGTCACGTCGTTGCTCACGATGAACTCCGTAAACATCTAACCGATTTTCACTTTCTGTGAAATGTGTGATGTGTTTTGCTAGCGTGACTAGGACTTATATACTAATTTATGTTTCGTTTTATATTTTGTTAATATTCTATATTAAAAATAGATATTTTCTGTCGGTTTCCTAGTATTTTATTCACTTCCTCATACTTTTCATGTAGTTCAAAATATGTTTTGGCATTAATTAACATTCTAAATACGATCGCATTTAAAATTATATTTGCAATAGTAGAAAACGTTCCCAAACATCGCAATGTAACCTACTTTGAACATCTTTTTTCACAGGATTCTGTGTTGATTAGAAATAATAACAGTACAGTGAACATTTTTACGTATGCAGTCAATCGCACTTTTGTCAACTCCACAATAAAGTTTCAAGTGGATGATAACTATACTAGTACCAGTACTTACGAATGTGTTTCTAACAGTGACGGATCGGTAGCGAGACGAGTATACTCACTTGTTTCAGGTATGTTCATGTATTAATTTTATTTACAACTTTTTACTAGAAGGGCACATAGTACTACATTTTACTTCCAAGGCCAAACCGTTAATACTGGTTTTATAAGTCTGACTCTGTCAAATAATAGTACTACATTTTACTTCCAAGGCCAAACCGTTAATACTGGTTTTATAAGTCTGACTCTGTCAAATAATAGTACTACATTTTACTTCCAAGGCCAAACCGTTAATACTGGTTTTATAAGTCTGACTCTGTCAAATAATAGTACTACATTTTACTTCCAAGGCCAAACCGTTAATACTGGTTTTATAAGTCTGACTCTGTCAAATAATAGTACTACATTTTACTTCCAAGGCCAAACCGTTAATACTGGTTTTATAAGTCTGACTCTGTCAAATAATAGTACTACATTTTACTTCCAAGGCCAAACCGTTAATACTGGTTTTATAAGTCTGACTCTGTCAAATAATAGTACTACATTTTACTTCCAAGGCCAAACCGTTAATACTGGTTTTATAAGTCTGACTCTGTCAAATAAACATTAATATCATCATCTTAGTCCGCTACTGGACGTACGCTCAATTGAACTACACTTAGATGAATCCTCGACTTCTATAAAATAAATAAATAACAAGAATAAATTCTTGTAACAAAGTTTTCATTTAATGATAATTTATGCATAAGTTTTAAATTGATCATTCTGCGTTCTATATGGTTTGTAAGTAATTTTTTTTTTCAGAACAAAGTTCAAATACTACTTATTTGAGCGTTATTATTGTTATAATCTTCGTTTTAATAATAGTCGTCATATATCTAACGATAAAAATACGAAAGGAAAAACAATTCCGGCGAGAGTTGGCTGCTGCGGGCCTTTTGTATTTCAAAGAAGGCATCACAAAATCCCTTAACCCTGACCTGGGTATTGACGAACAGGCAGAGCTACTGCCCTACGATGACAAATTTGAATTCCCATCTGAGAGATTGATTTTGGGTAAGTGTGTTTAAGAAACAAATCTGATTTTAGTCAAGCTGACTTTTTACATTAGGTTGTTAGCTATAAGATTTTATACGCTATTATGTAAACTTTAAAAAAATATCGTAGAGTGTAATTATTATTGGTAAAGTTTAATTAATACTATTTTCACAGTGGAAAAAATTATATTTAATTTGTATAGGATTTTCTTTTGGGTTAAAAATAAATGAAATCTTGTTAAGAATAATTAGATACAGATGTATCTATAAAATAGCAGGTTAGTTCCCCCTTTGCCTCCTAGTAAGGTCACCTTTGCCTGCTTTGATAATTTAAGTAACTATTATACTTGAAATCTAGAATACATTTTTTTTTAAATAAAATTTATACAAAAAGTATCACTGACTGTGTAAAATATCACAAACTTTATTATTTATTCCTTACTATTATCTGCGATAGTTTTTATTTTAAATGTTGAAATTACATGTACGAGTTTCTTTTCAAATTATAACATAACTTTCATACGCCTTTTAGGCAAACAACTAGGTGCCGGTGCTTTCGGAGTGGTTTACAAAGCAGAGGCACGTGGTATCATAAACGCTGAAGAAACAACAGAAGTAGCTGTCAAAATGGTGAAGAAAACTGCAGATAATATGTATATCAAAGCATTGGCGTCTGAACTAAAAATAATGGTTCACCTCGGGAAACACATAAACATAGTAAACTTGCTAGGAGCGTGCACTAAAAATGTTGGAAAACGTAAGATAATTAATTCTCTATTTACACACACACATACACACACTTATATATGTTTTTCTTGTCAAGTAATATCACTCCGGAGAGCCACGCTTCGGCATGAATCGACCGGCTCGACCGGAGTAATACCACGATCTCACAGAAAACTGGTGTGAAACAGCGCTTGCGCTGTGTTTCACCGCGTGAGTGAGGATACCGTTAGCCCATACCCCAACCCCTCTCCCCATCCCCATCCTCCGCCCCACCCCCCAAAGGCCGGCCACACACTTGTGATGGCTCTGGTGTTGCAGATGTCTATGGGCGACGGTAATCGCTTACCATCAGGCGATACGTTTGCAAGTTTGGCCGCGATTCCCTTATAAAATCCATATACTTTATGTTAATACCATTTGATTTAACATTACATACTCATTATCATGATCATCTACAGCCTTTAGTAGTCTACTGCTGCAGATAACACTCCTCTGAAACGTGGTTTTGGCCTACAATACATACATGAATACATACCATGTAAGTCTAAGACCTGGCACTCGACCAGTGTAATATATTGTTACCTATATATGGAGTCTTGTAGTTAGCAATTTGATCACCTATTTGAATTAACCATAATTATGTTTATTAGTCTGTAAGCCNTAGTTAGCAATTTGATCACCTATTTGAATTAACCATAATTATGTTTATTAGTCTGTAAGCCTTCTTCAAAAATAAATAAATAAATAAATAAATAAAATAAAAATAAATAAATAAATACAATACCACCCTGACCAGACTGGTGTAAAGTTTGTTTAAAGTTTTCCCCCTCTTTTCAATATTTTTGTTTTGCATAGTTAACTTGTTTAGTCGGTCTTTACGACACCCACGGGACGTATAAACGAGATTTGACTCCGCTTTCGCATTCATAAGTTTTTTTACTTTAATATTTGTATAATATAATACTGCCGTGTCTAGAGAGAGGCTTCTCTTCTTTAAATTTATTATTTATATGAATGAAACAAGCAACCTCAACTCACAGTGTTAGTTTATTCATTAAAATATTAAAGTTTGCCGTACATACGTATATAATATTCTGTAAAATTTCTATTACCTATATCGCATACTATCTGTTACGAAATATAATTTTAATTAAGTATATATAATTTAGTTACTTAATAATTTTAAACTGAAAATGCCAGCACATACCACTCAGTTTGCAGACAAGTCTTTTACTGTGCAAGCGGTAAGGCTTTGGAACAACTTGCCAGATAATATCCGACGAGCAAAAACCTTGGATATGTTCAAAAAGCTAGTGAATGATTACTATTTATCATTGTGAATAATTTTTGAATAAATTTCATGTTTTATGTATATTGGTCCGTATGTGTATGCATACTCTGTGTGTATGTATTTGTGTAGGTATAAGTATGTTTGTGTAATGGGAATAGTGTTTAACATTTGTATATGGATCGCTACTATTTCTTTTTGTTTTTTTGTATATTTTATGTGTTCCCTGTATGTAACCTACCCTAAATTTCAAAATTTTGAAATACTCATATCCGTGTTATGGTTGTCTGGAAGAAATCGCCGAGAGCGATAAGACCGCCATTTGTTATACATACTTTGTGAGTGTTCCTATTGTACCGTTTCTTACTATGTGTCTACAATAAAGACAAATAAATAAATAAATAAATTATCAACGCATTAGTAAGAATATTGGTTGTTCTAGTAAAAACCAATTTATATTAAATTTTGATGATTAAACAGGTGAATTGAGTGTGATTGTCGAATATTGTAAATTCGGCAATATCCACAATTACATGCAGAGGCACCGGGAGGTGTTCATCGACCAACTAACAGATAACAAAGAGAAGAATCTGGGCAGAGTTAACAGAGGGTTTTCTTGTAGCAGTGGAAGTACTGGGTAAGAATTAAATTAGCATTTTTGTATTGTCTGTGATATGGCTGAATTACGTTTTTTTGTGAAAATAATACTCACTTCTGAAATTATTATTGTTTAGTATCCCCTTTCACAATTAGATACTTTACCTAAGTCTTTGTAACTTAAAATATTATTGTATCGAAACTAATAATTGTATCTGATCAATGACCTTTAAGGAGGCGCTCATAGCCCAGTTGCACTCGGTGATTAGAAACAATCAGCGAGGGCAAGCAACGATGGCGCGGTCAGTACCTAGATGGGTGACCGCTGGTGGCATGTTACCATGAGCGTCTCCGTGATTCGGAGGTCACGTTAAGCAGTCGGTCCCGGTTGTTATCATAGGATAACAGTCGTGAAGCTTAGTTGGAGGCCTTCGGGCGGCTTAAAAACATCCAACGGTAAGATTACGTAGCCACAACGTTGTCTTGCCAGTCCCCAACCCGCACTTGGCCAGCGTGGGGACGTATGGCCTTAACCCTCTCCTGAGAGGAGACCCGAGCCCAGCAGTGGGATATTATGGGTTGTTGATTGATTATAATGACCTTTAAGCGTAGCTCCAAGAGACACTTAAGTGTACCTTGTAAGTAAGTGATATATCTGCTTGATCATAATATATTTCGATGTTACCTCTTGAATATTATTAAAGTCAAGGTAACAAGAATCAACATATATAATAAATTAAAATAATGTTGTTTTTTTATACAGTGTTCAGTCTGATTATTTTGGGGCCTGTAACACGCAAGAGACCGATCATACATTCGTCAATTCTGCTAACACGAACCGTTCAACAAGAAAAAGTAAGTTCTACATTATATTTTATTACGTCATCATTAATAATAATTAGGGAAAACACTTAATTTCTTTTTTATTACCTCGCATATGTGATAAAGAACTAGCCACTCAAAATAACTTTAAATTAGAATGATTTGCAAATAGTAGAGAAAAAAATCGCTCAGTTTCTCAATACATGTTTTGGAGCCGGTACGATTATGTGCGATAATTTTAGAATAGAATTAGTAAGTCGTAAAGCAAAAATATAACTTACTAGTTTATGCCCGCGGTTTCGCCCGCGTATATGTCGGTTATTGCGGCAAATAGTAGCCTATGTGTTATTCTGATGTATAAGCTATATTACTGTGAAGTTTCATCCAAATCCGTTGAGTAGTATTTACGTGAAAGAGTAACTATCATCAACCCATACAAACTTTCGCGTTTATAATATTATTAGGATTAAATATTTATATTATTTTTTTATAAAATAGAAAAATAATTATTTGTAATATTGTTAGAAAAATATTAAACGANTTTTTATAAAATAGAAAAATAATTATTTGTAATATTGTTAGAAAAATATTAAACGAAGTCAGCGATGACGTTAGATCTGTATAAACTTTAATAAAATTTGTATTAGGTTACGTTTTTAAATTTATTGGCGCTTGTAGACCATTTGAAATGTATTCAAAGTTAAAAAATGATTTAATGTTTCGATTTAAGGAAAAATGGTACATCATTAATTTTTTTTTCATTGTACCTTCTGTGTTCTGCGAAAATTCGTATCAAACCCTTTTATAATTCTCTCGATACATTTTAAAATGAAGATCATACCTACATTTAAACGTATGCTATTAATTTTTAGCAGAAAATCGTAATCAGCAAGTGGAATTTGTAAAAGGTAAATATTATACCGAGTCTGTTCAATACACAAAATTTGTAATGTTGTCTCTTGTACAGTTTTTATGTTTATTATTTTAACAGCATTGCACATAGTTCCGTTTTTTATTGCTTAATATTCGTTTGTACATATGTATATGTATCATAAGTATGTAAAGCTTTTAGCATAATGTTTCACGTTTAATGCACGATATTGGCACAAACATAATTAGGAATAGTAAAAAATTAATTACAATTTACTACTTAACATATGTATTGACTATTGAGATTTGTTATTTATTTGTAGTAATACTTTTGTTTTGGTACCAAATGACTGAAGTGAATAAAGTTTTTACTTTATTTCGGACAGTCACTACTAGTTTGGTATGGCACTTTTGTATTTAAAGTTGTAATAAGTATATAAAATTACTTTTATATAGATACCTGTTAAAAACAAATATGAGGCGCTCATAGCCCAGTTGCACTCGGTGATTAGAAACAATCATCGAGGGCGAGCAACGACTGCGCGGTCAGTACCTGGATGGGTGACCGCTATTGGCATGTTACCATGAGCGTCTGCGTGATTCGGAGGTCACGTTAAGCAATTGGTTCCGATTGTTATCATAGGTTAACAGTTGTGAAGCTTAGTTGCAGGCCTTTGGGCGGCTTAAAAACATCCAACGGCAAGATTACGTAGCCACAATGTATTCTTGCCGGTCCCCAAACCGCACTTGGCCAGCATATGGACGTATGGCCTTAACCCTCTCCTGAGAGGAGACCCGAGCCCAGTAGTGGGACGTTATGGGTTGTTAATATATATATTTATCAAACATTACCAACCTTAGTTGTTAGTTACTTTCTGATTAGTTAGTACAGTCTACTAAGTTAGTTTCTAAGTTTACGGACAAAACGGACTTACTTATTATGATCAATCCATCATATAATTAATTGATGTAGATTTTGCTTGTATAAAACTGCATTTAGGCCAAAATATGTAGTATACAGTTAAGCTAACAAATATCCACTAAAATATAGCCTCACCAACAGCCGCTAAGAGTCCACTGTTGAACATAAGCGTCTCCTTAGCAAGGAGGTTTTGGCCTAACATTACACGCTGGCTGGTATTTATTGCATAATAAAATAAAATTTTAAATCGACCTTTAAAATACAGCGAAGAATTCAGCGAATTCTAAAGTAATGCAGATATGATTAGTACTCATAATTAAACTATTTTCATTAATTCCTTTTCTTTAGCTAAAACCTACTAATGACATAATATGGCATCTGATATTTCAGTATCAGAAGGATATGTGCAACCTGAATGGCGTTCGAACTACGAAAGTGACTATAGCTTTGATGGTCGCAATCCTCGACCGCTCACTTCCCGTGATCTGCTCGCGTGGGCCTTCCAGATTGCGAGGGGTATGGAGTACCTAGCCAGCAGAAAGGTCAGTCAATAGAATTATTAAGAGGGATCGAGGAAATAACAGCTGATTATATACTTAATTTGCCATAAAAAATTTCAGGTTCTACATGGTGACTTAGCAGCAAGAAATGTGCTATTAGCTGAGGACAACATCGTGAAAATCTGCGATTTCGGCCTTGCTAGAAGTATATATAAGAATGATGAATACCAGAAGAAGGAAAATGTAAGCAAATTTCACATAAAACTAAGTTAGTAACGAACCTAATGCTAAAACTTGGTATGAGTACTTCTTTTACTTATCTTGATATTTTATTCATGTTACTCTTGCACATGATTAAGGTTAGATTGCACCTGTAGAAAAATTAGATAAAATAAATAAATAAATAAATATTTCCGACATCTAACACACAACGCCATCTAGTCCCAAACTAAGCAGAGCTTGTATTATGGGTACTAGACAACTGATATAATACTTATATACTTTTTTTTTTTTTTTTT
>PKRV01002337.1:220921-238722 GCA_003709505.1 Hyphantria cunea
CTGTATCTCACAACTTAATACTAAGATTACACACGTCGAACGATTTCTTATAGCATACAGCTGTTTCGTCGTCGTCTCGCATCATCACATCAATAGACTTTTATATTCTAGTGTTGAAGGTAGGCCTGTCTTTAGAAAGGAGGTTTTGATCTACTGTACTACGCCGGGCAGATGCCTTGGTATAGTGACTGTGTCAAGATTTCATCCTCTTTGTGATGTTATTTTGCGTAGTGAACCTCTAAATAACTATTTATTGCGGTGTTCAGGTTATTTACCTACGTTCAGAGTTCACAGTATAGTACCTTGTTATTACGAATTAATTCTACATTTACCGCAGTTTTTATTAAAAAAAATGTAGGTTGGCAGCCATTTGTAAGAAGCAATCAAGGCCAATGGTAGCGTGACAATAATAATTAAAATATATAAACATATCGCTTTATAAATCCAGTGTCGTAAACGTGATAGTTATTACTTTGTTGCCTTGAATTTAATTTCGTTTTCAAATAGTAATGAAGTAATGAAGAATGCCTGATTATATTTTCCTCTGATTTTAGTTATTAATTATCCAAAAGGATAAACCTTGTTTTCTACATTGACTTTATAGAGGTGTGCGCATTGTGTGACCAAGTCTATTAAGCCCTTGAGAAGAGATTAATACGCCACCCTTGAATACTCAAAAAACAGAATTATGTTGTTGTCGTTTGAATGCGCCTCCTTAAGGGCTGACTAGAGTCTGTGGACTACCCTTCTGTCTTCATACATATTAAAATTATCATATTAGGCTTAAATAATGTTATAACTGTTTTTCTTAAGCCAATCATTACCGATTACAGAGTCTGCTGCCAGTGAAGTGGCTGGCGATCGAGTGTATGACAGACCGTATATTTTCCACACAGTCAGACGTGTGGTCTTTTGGCATCGTCCTTTGGGAACTATTCTCCCTTGCCAAGACACCGTACCCAAATATGGATCCAGCCAATTTATTACGGTGGCTTTCTGAAGGGTATGTACTAACTAAGAAAAACTAAAAACTTTTCGTTTTCATGTTATTTCACTGTTTAAAAGAGGTATGTAACAAAAAGATTCCTGCTCAATTTCTTATGTCGTTTAGTAATAAATTGAAATCGTTGGATTCAACTAATGATAAGAATATCAATGTATATTATAAACATCATCATCATTGGTCTTTAAAGAATTCTTTTGCGCACTTTAGTACGGTTTCAATTCAAAAAGCTTATCAAATATACGCCAAAAAGTAAATTATGATGTTTCATTTCAATTATTAAAACACTTGAGTGTTGCAGTTCGTAGGAAAAATATAAAAAAGTTTGATCAGATAAATAAACAGTTTATATTTTCTTCACAGGAAACGACTGGCGAAGCCGACTTATGCAGACGATAGATTATACGATGTGATGCTAAGATGTTGGGAACATAAACCAACAGCAAGGCCCTCATTCACTCAACTCCAGGAAATTATCGGAGGTTTCTTAGAAGATAACGTACGAAATGTAAGCTCTTTAGTATTTTAAAACTTACGAAACCCACTTTAGCCCATGTTTCATGAGATTTCTCCTAGATGTCGTGGCTAGACATAGAGGGGGAAACTTTCAAACTGTTAGTCGTACAGTTGGCCTTTATGTGTACACGGTTCTTTTTGAATTCAATAGATGTCACTACCGCCTTATTTAGGAATAATTCAAATAAAATTCAAAGAAATATATAAGTATTATTTGAAACACGACATGAACCATATGGTTTTGCCCAATTATTTGATTTCGACTTAATAACTATTTGTTTGAACTTAATTTTTAAGAATTTAGTTTCTGGTGTTCAAATATATTTCTTTTCTGGAGCTCATTAATCCAATAAATTGGTGCGCGAATTATGTCTTCTATAACTCTTTCTTCCATCTACTTATATCAGAGATGGTAATACTAAATCGTAACTCTGTTTCCAGCACTATGTTGATTTGAACTCGGCGTACATAGATATGAACGCAACGCCTTCAGGACATGAAGACTATCTGATAATGATGAATGCGCCTGATTACAATAATTTGGTGACTCCGAGTCCACACCACTATGTCAATGAAGTTAGAAATTTCTTCCCCACCACGCCTACACAGCTCGGTAAGGCTTCTGTCATAGATTTACTATAAATATTAAGTATCTACTTACATTTTAATAATTAAAACTCTATTTTGCACGCTGCAGAAGTCAAAAATGGTAATATATCTTGGATAAGAATGTTAATGTGAATAGATAAGATGAAAAGCTAAAAAAAAAAAATAGTTTCTCCTCATTCTGTCTACGATTCCTAGTATAAATATTTTATATTTATACTTGTACATCTAATATTAAAAAATCGTGATGATAAAAATGAGTCCTCTTTTGTACAGCTATAAAGAGCTTATGGACAGAATAAATATTTCAGTACTTTTCATTGATTGATTAGAATTAACTGTTTAGGCCTAAAATGTTTTAAGGCCAAACGGGTCTAGTGATAATAGGCCTGAACGGGTCCCGGTCTGCACTTCTTACCACAAATATATCCATTGACAAATACTATACATATCTCTGCACTACAAACATAATTAACTTTTTGATTATATTTACCCACTTAGTGTAAACTTTTGAACACAAACTTCATCACATAAACAAAACAAGTTTACCAACATTATTTGTTAGGTCAGAAGTTTTTGCACGGCGCTCACTTTTAAATAGAAACACTTCCTGCGGGTGTGAAAATAGTTACGATAACTTTTACTTACCGACTATACTTGTAAAGTAGTGAATTCAGTAAAAATTTAAAAATATTAACATAATAAACATAAACGAATTGCCTCGACAGACTTCGCAGTCCAATGAAAAAAAAAATAAGTGTACGGTTCTCGAGTTTTGCGCTATACAACACATTTGGCGATTCATTTTTATTTAACAAGATAGTTTTTGTTTACCTTATATAATTCGAGCTTCACTCTTTCCGAAACAAACTTCTTTTTTTATTAAGATGCAAGTGAATAGTGTTACTTCTTAGTAAATTTTTATTCCTTTTATCAGACGGGACCGTTGACACCACGTTATGATTACACAATGTTCACGAAACGGTAAATCTACGCATGGTGTACGTACTCGTTGTCACTAACAAAGGAAATTGTTTTATATTTCTACACCTTACTTTATTTACTACACAAATCTATGACTAAAACATTATCTGTATTTCGATACCTTTCCAAAGACTTTTTTCTATCTTGTTTGTTTGGTTTTGTATTAACTCGGAAGAAGATTGTTGTTTGGTGTTAAGATACTTCTTTTTTATCCACGTTTAATAGATTTTTACAAAATACAACTCAAATATCATGCACAAGCTTTGGAGGTTTGACTAACAAAGATATTATTATAGATTTTTTATTTCGTTAGTTTATTAAAGAATGTATGTTTACTTGTAGATAAAATGTTATTCGTCTTCAAATTATGTTCATTCGTGAACATAATTTGAAGACACATAATAAAATTTCCTGACAGTTTTACATCGTGTTCTCATTATTTACGGATTAAGTACAATTATCGATCTCTTGTAGTTTTTTTTTTTTTTTTTTTTTATTTATGCTGCCAAAATGACTCTGCCNGAGTGGTGGTCACCATCCTCAATGCGAAAAAGAACAATGCAGCATGGTGACCCACACTATGGCGGCCTGGGGGGAAGGGGGATGGTGAGGGGGATAGGGGGCGTTGGATTGGGGTATGGGCCTCCGGTATCCTCACTCACTCGATGAAACACAGCGTAAGCGCTGTTTCACACCGGTTTTCTGTGAGGCCGTGGTATCACTCCGGTCGAGCCGGCCCATTCATGCCGAAGCGTGGCTCTCCCACGGTATAAACAAGTAGCAAGAAATTTCTTGAATTGTTTTGTAGTTAAATCAACAATTTGAAATGACACACACATTATATATTTTTGTAAAAGGGACCATGTGCAATAACCATATATTTATTTGTTTAATACAAATTGCATTAAAACTAATTTTGATATAATCGCAAACTCTTAAACATTTCTTTATTTTTGTGTTAACAATTACAGATGATGAAGGCTACCTTAAGATGAACCCAAGGCCAAATATATTCAGCCCACGGCCCGAGGATAACAAATTCGATTTCGACGTTCGTAAATTCAATCCTAAGGTGTCGGAGGCAAGCAGTTGTGGGTCAGAGCTAACGCCCATGTTAACTCTGAACAACTTACCGGCCAGGGGGGGTTCGGACTCGGACCACGAAGGCAACGTGTCACCCAACATGACGATGTGTCCGACGATAGACGAGGAAACAGACGAAGTGTTCGAAATGAGAAACAACGCGAAAAATGCAATGATCAACACGGCTGTCAGCAATCCAACCTACATCACGTTAGATGTGGACATAGAGAAGAAACCTAAAGATATTATTAATTCATATATGAACGTACCGAATGGTCTAGTCAAATAATTTCATATTATATTATAAAATAAGCTAATCTCATTTATTGTAGGAATCTACTTACATGTATGTCTTATACGCATGAGTGTCAAATTTCAATGTTATTATTTTTGATCTCCTTATTCTTGAAGAAAAAATCTATCCTATGTATACTTTCTTAATTCTGTTCTTTTTCTTGTGCTTACTATTGCTATCTCTATTTTTAGTTACTTTCATGAAAGTACCCTACTTGGCAACAATATATTAAAACATAATAAGACCACAGTTATTTAATACAGAAACCGACTACCTGGATCATGTTTAATAATACTAGAATGGCACATTGGTGTTATAAGTATGTTAGGCAAAGGTAATCATTTATCGGGTCGTGTGATTAAAATTCATTTTTGTCCAAATGACGCCGGTCGTACTCTTGAGCAGATATTCTTAATTATTGCAAATCCTAAGCACTTCTGTTATCTCTAAATGTTAAATTTTCTCATTTAAACTTCACGATGTCAGTTTACCCCTTGTTTATCGAATATTCATAGTTTGGTTGAGGTATATAATTATATTAAGTATGTTTTCAATAAGGTGGTATTTCTTTATTTTCTTCATGTTAATAGGTTTGTATCTAGATGTACTATATGTATGGAATGTGTTGTTATGTTTGAATGTAAAAGAGATGGACAAAGATATTTGCACAGTAAATGTATTGCGGAAAACTCGGTGAAATAAACTCTCGACAAGTTATGGGTTGCTACATAGGTAATGTGATTTTGTGTGTTGCCATAAGAAAATAACATATTTTCGGTACCTACTATGTTTTTTCTGTATAAAGAGTATGTATGTATCTAGGTGACAGTGTGTATAAAGAGCCATTTTTATTTACAAAAATAATATTCACAGTATTGAATGTTTGATTTTATGAGAAATTGTGTGATTTTGAAATATTTGAGTAAGTTTCAGAAGAATGATTTCTTTTATTTTTTTACATGTGATCGAGTCGGAAAAAGTAGATATATGTGTTGAGTTTTTGTAAGCGGTTATAGGGTTTGATATTAATATGTAAAAAAACTGTAATTTTATAAGTGATTACATTTCTTCTTATTCTTTTATAATTAATCTAGGCTATTACACACTGTCACTGTTTACATGCTGTACGAGAACCTTTTTGAAGAAGTAGAAGAATAAGATATTCATATAGTAGGTAGGTATGTATGGACATAAATGTGATAATTCGTTTAATTTTTGTAGGCTTGTGTTATTGGACTTATATAGGAATGTAGTATTTACATTATTAGCCCACCATTATCATAATTATAATTATTCTACTGAGCGACATTCCTGTATTGAGTTTGATTTTAAAACTGAAGAAACAGTTTGGTAGTAATATCTATTTTTACAGGAGATAGAAATGTTTCAAATTATACACATATAGCAAATACTATACAAGTATATAGTTTGATACCGAAGAATATATTATATTAAACGTCTATTAAGAATGCTGTTTGACGTTGACGACTTGATTACAAAGTGTATATGTTTTTATTTACAAATTAGATATTGTACAAATTTATTTTCGTTTAATTTAGTTTAACATAATTCTTTTAACTCAATAGTGCGCTACATATATCTAGTCTGATCATAATAATCTTTATGATAATGAAATTTTACCACTGATAAGAAACAAAACCAGCGAAGGGAAGATATAGCTTAAAACTCTACATTTGGATATTATTTTAAATACAATCGGAAATATTATTATTGTATAGTATAAAAATATTGAAAATATATGAGCGAAATATATATAAGAACATTTCACAGAAGTTATTGTGTTGGATCGTAAAAAAATGACTATTTGTGAGTGTGCTATGCTAGAACACAGTTACATGTGTATAAATATACATCTTAATATGTGTAAACTCAATAAATTAAAGTAAAAATCTGTTGTCTTTGATCAAAGTATATTTTTGTTGTAAAAATACATATGTACCTAGGTGTCATATATTTCATAAATTCAATAAAAGGAAAATATATCAATGTGATATTAAAACTATTCAACTGAAGTTATTTTATTCCCGTTCTTGCCTTTATTGGTATTTTAATTTATCAAAAAAAATGATGTCGCCATAAAAGGCTAAGCATCACGGTATATGATGCTTTCATTGCTTAATCATTAAATAAATCTAAGAATTCATAAAATAAGTCTTACGTCAAAAAAGAAGTTAACACAGGTAATAGTATTTGGAGTAACGATAATTGATAAATAATTACTAATGAACTCAGTTTAAACGTCATTAGAGACCTCCTGTATTCGTGGATTGCGCTTATTTGAAAGGTATTTAACAAAATAGCATCTTGTGCGTTTACGGAACAGCGCCAGGAAGGCTTTAGTCGATTCGAATTTGAAACACAGTCCGGTCGGCTCGAGCAGATTACTTCATTAATTTTAACACTATATGATCCTTAAATTGTTGTTCTAAGTTTGACTCACGGTCTAAAACACAGTCTCGCAGTCGGAGAATGACACAAGCTGACAGCAACAGAACACGAAATGATCGAAAAAAATTATTCACCAGCCTATATAAGAAAATGTAAAATGCAGTGAAATTGCCGTTTTGTGTACCTATTTAAGGAAAAAAAATTATTTAATTTAAATATACAATAACGTAAAACTTTATTGTTCTTCGAATTTAGTCAGATTACAATTGCGGTTGAGGAGTTATTATTTCACACCACTTGTACGTGAAACGGGTTGTGTCAGTGTTTTTCCGTCATTCATTGTGACGTATATTGCTATTCTCGTTGCACGCATAAGTCTGTCTCGTTCAATACTAGAGTCCTCAGCGATTCTCAAATATCTATTTGGATTTATTGCATTTGTCAAAATGTTTGGTTGTTCTATTCGGAACTGATTTGGCTGCATCAATTTTAATGAAATTTGTTATGAAGATATTTTGATTCTTAGGAAAAGGATATAAGCTATAGATTTATGCGAAGAAGCTTACAGATTACTATGATAACCGACATACAAGCGGGCGGAGCCGCGGGCAATAACTTAAGCTTTACAGACTTTTTTGTGTGTGTTACCCTATAACTTTTTGCTGGGTATACCAATTTTGATAATTATTTTTACATTCGACAGCTGGTACTTGTCGTGAGGTCTCATTTAGAATATTTTGTTGAACGTTGCTTTTTTTTTAAACCTTTTATTATTTTATAATGTGACTGAGTGTTACTTTAGTAAACCCTAGAAGCTATGAGTACTATGTGCTGGAAGGCTTTCGAAGATTGGTTAAACAGAAATAGGTGTACAAGTAATGATACTTACATAATTATAAAATACTGCCGAGTACTGTCTTAAATCTTTAGCTTAGCTTATTACCTAATATAAATTAAAGTACTATAGTATAAACTACAACACCATTATAACAAATAGTTTGCTTAACGACAATAGTTATCGACTAAATTAAGGAGGTTATAAAATTTCCCCAAAAATTTAAAGTTTGAGAGTCAGCGATAGCGGTGTTGACGTAGGCTTGTGTCATCCACGTGATCGCTGTATCTCGGAATGGTATACCTGACGAAGTATATCTTATACCACGGTCTGGCTGTTCTATATTTCCCTTTCATTTATATTTGTAAAATTCACTACGATAAAGAATATATTCTTAACACGGGAGTTGTCTTTCAAAGAATATTCTCTAAAAAAATAACAGAAATTACAGTTGGACATCAAAGCAATGCACACGTAACCTACTTAGGTGACTTCGTCTCAAATATTCTCGGCTTAATAACACCACATGGGCAACAGATCTCAAACACTGACAATATCTATAACTGTCCCCCAACTGTCCAACATTACTTTCAACGTAATAATTAATTAGTTAACGAGACAGTAATGTGTATAAGGCCTTAAAGGCCGTGTATTGTTACTATTTAAACAAGTAGAGCGCGTTAAATCTAATAAGCACAAGGACATAATGATCTCCGTTAGACATTGAGGACAAAAGCCTTTTTGAAATGTTTCGCGTGTCTTGTTTCGACATTTAAATTTTAACTCGAGAAAGTTCTTAATGAATATTGTGAACAATGTGTCTAAATGTCTATTCTAATTACGGAAATGTGTCGCGAATTATACAACTGGATTAAACAGTTAATTAAATGTTATGATAACAAACTGTGTAGGTACGTTTGTTAGGAAAAAATAATATAAGTAATCTGTTTTATATGTGAATCTGCAAGTGTGACTACTAGACCTGATGGAAAGCATGAGCAGAATCAAGGAGTGGTAGTCACCGTAGTCATTCCGAATCCAGACCCCACACTAAGGTGGCCTATTCAGATGCTTCCGCATCACTAGATCTCCTGTCTTGCACTCACCAACGAAACACGACAGCACTAATGCTATCAACCTGCAATTGTGACTCTACTAGACCTGATGGAAAGCATGAGCAGAATCAAGGAGTGGTAGTCACCGTAGTCATTCCGAATCCAGACAATGCATGCCCCACACTAAGGCGGCCTATTCAGATACTTCTGCATCACTGGACCTCCTGTCTCGCACTCACCAACGAAACCCGACAGCACTAATGCTATCATTTTAGTTTGGTCTTCTGAGATTGGGTAGTACTGCCCCTGGTTAATTTATATTCACTATTTACGAAAAGAGCGTGACCGGCAAAATTATATAAAAACCTTAGAAATATCAAATGATAAAGTGTAATCAATTAAGTCTTTTAGTAATGTTTGAAACGTTATATTATATAATAATACGGCACATTTTCAATTAGATTGGCATCAGGAAACTGTAATGAGCGCGTGCAAAGGAAAGGTTGCTGCCAAGCATGAGGGGGCCTGAAAGGGCCACAACCCCCGCGTTTAGTCTCCTGCAGGAGGCAGGGTCGTGCGGTCCATGGCCATATATGGAACTCTAGTATGGGCGGAGATCCTGAGGGCCAGCAATATTACGACAGGTGAGGCAATCTGACACCCTACAAGAATCAGGCCGGGGTGGCGGCGTGAACTCTTTAAAGTACTCGCGCCCTTTTCTAAATAGAAATAGAGCATTAGGATCCCTGCACACAAGGGGCCACCTACAAGCAGTGGGTGGCCCGAGGTACGTCGTGGTTCCAGGGATTTCCTTTTGATGGTGCACCTGGTTGCCCGGCTTCTACTACCCGAGACGGTGTGCGGCTATTAGTCGGTTGGAGTCCGTCATAGCTACCAGTCGGTGGTATCCGAAGGGATAACCGCACGAAAAAAAACGGACTGTGAATGTTCTGCGGCACTCATTGTCAAAAATAATATTTTAACAAGAAAAACGGGCAAAGGATTGTTCTATTCAGCCTAATATTTATTTTTATTAATTGCATTCCAAAATTAAAAAATGTATCGGCCACGTTCTTGTCAAGCACATTGTATTTATAACTATAGTTTTCTTTCAATGACGTCAATGAAGTAGGTATTCAATAATATGGATCCTTAAATTGAGCATTTAATGAAGAATATTCGATGATTTTTTATTACTGTAAAGTAGATATTTTTTATATTTTTGAAAAGGTTCACAATGTTGAGAAAATATTAAAGAAGCTCGCGTAATCTTTGCCTCAAAAGACGCTTTCATTTATGTTGACTTTTATTTGTATAAAATATTTAGATCATTGAGCTTTATTACGATATTCGCTATCCTGTTCTTTCTAATCAGTATTATTATTTGCTGTGTTTATTTTTGCCTGTACATATATATTATTGTATATGTAGTGTATATGTTTAAATCTGAGATGCTAAAATACTTCATGCTAAAGTATTTTTCTAATTATGGAATAACGCCAGTATATGAAACTTGCGATGCAAAATAAAATTTTAGTCTGCTCTGAGGCTGTGCCTGTAACATGACACAAACATTAAGGCTCGTTTAGTTTTTTTTTATATCTAGTTTTTTTTTATAAATAACTCTGTTTAGTATTAAAACCAGGGCTAAGTTTTTCTAGTTTTTTTTTATTCTTTGGCAATCACAGATACAATAAAGTAAGATTTAAAATATCTATCAATTTTTTACAATGGAAATATATCTTTTTTAAAATAACTAAAAAGGGCGGTGACGCAACTCATATTTACGGACAACAAATAATATAATAGCATTTACAGGGGACTGAAAAAATGAAGAAAAATGTAAAAAATAAATTATATTGCTTTTTTGCCATTTATTAACTTTATTATTTATGAAATAATACCACATAATACATATCTATGTTTATTGGTGAATGTCTTGAGCCGACTGTGAATAAAGCTTATACACAACCAGGGTACAAGACTGTGTACAGGGATTAAAATGAGGCAGCTGCTTTGATGCTATACTTTAATTTGAATCGTTATCAACATAACTTAAATCATTGTTTATATTTGCTGTACTGACATCACAAAACAATTAAAAAATATTTTTGATAATTTCAAGATCTAACATACCTTATGATCTAATATACCTTTTTATACTCAAAAGTGCGTATTTTGTTGTTTCTTCCAATCAACCATTAACAGGTGGCATTACTGAAGATGCTATTCCTTTCAAAGTATCTGCTCCCTAAAACCAGGCATAAAGATTTATTATTCAATATTTGCTTGTAGGTATTGAATATTGTACAGAGTGAATCAGCTGTATCAGTCTCGAAAGTAGTGGGTAGTTTTCTATTAAGTTGACTTTCAGTTTATATTTAGCTGTCATCGTCAGCTTAGAACAGTTTTTTGGAACTTTTTCCTTTTGTCAGATCGTACTTATAATTCATAGCAAGTGATAACTTCGAAAGTGAAATGACTTTATAGAACATTGTTTGTCATCTCGAACATAGAATGTCAGGCGTGGAAGAAATACCGTTTCAAAGAATCGACTTTAATGAGCTGTTTCATGTTGCCTATTAACTAAGGGCCTTCTGCCTGGTTAGGCCAACGAGCAAGTAATAAATGGACAAAGAACTCCGTAGAGTTATAAAGTACAACCGCAAGCAAGTAGGACTTAGAATGGGTAGATTATACTGCCGAGAATATGGCTATTAGATGGAAATTTACTTGAAGTTCAAACTAAACGAATCGCATTATATGCATAATGGGAACGTAATGTTGTAAAGTACGTTATATAATAGTACAAATATTGTAATTTGTAACTTCCTACCACTTACAATAAGAATTAGTACTATCCTTTGAATGGTAAGAGTCGCAAGACACGGGTTTTAAGATGTTTTTAAATTAGCACTGTAATATTTAAGTATTATTTTATTTGATATTTTTTCAAGTAAGTGGGACTCAGTATCTGTGCTGGTCAGTTGCATTTTGGACTATTAAAAAGAGTATCTGACTACCTGTCATTAGATTAAACGGCGGTTTCATGAAGTTCTCTTAACTACTTACATGCAGTGAAATCCTGAAACAATTTAAATTCGTACCGTACTATCAATCAATCAATTATTTTGTACTTACATATTTACACAAACTCCATAAACTAAATGGAAATTTTATGACGAACTGAGCGAGATCCGTCATCTGGAATAAAAATAAAAAATCATCTAATCTATGTTAAACAAACATAGGTCTTAAAAAACAATAGAATATTTTTTCTTTACTGTCGCATACATTAAAACGACTAAAATCAATCTACTATGCTAATGTGTGTACCACTCACTGCTCCTGGTTTATAAACAGCAAAAAAGGTTAGTAAGATACTTAAAAAACAAATAATATTAAAACGATTCAAAAGGTGGGTTCAAAAACAGGATTACTCATTTTTATTTTAATTTTCAAAATACATCACGCATACTAGGAACATATCCGGTATTACAAGGACCGGAACCAAGAGCCATAACGACTAAAATCTGCAATTTATAAACTCTCAAAGTATTGTCCTTGGTCAAATCTACAGCTCCTAAAGTAATTGGAAGCGTCAAGGTGACCCTTTCAACCACAACATCATACCTGCAGTCAAAATATTATAGTTTAAATCAAAATATTACATGTCTAGACATGAATTTATCATAGCTACGATTAGAAATGTGATTTAGATTACATTATTCGAAATAAGTGTAAGGTATTTTTGTTGAATTTAGTAATTAGACTCACAGTTCCCGTAGGAGACGTAGCAGTGGCACTAGGCGTAGCAGGTGGGGCTGGTGCAGGAGCTGGTGTAGTATCATTATCTGCGCAAGAGACAAATACTAATACAAATCCCAAAATAACGAAGAGCTCTTTTACCAACGCCATATTTTAAACTATAACTAAAAATCGCTTAACGTTATCTTATATACGTACTGCTGACAAGAAAACTATACACTTAATGCTTAAACCCGACGTAAACAAAACTGTAAATATAATAGGATTTGAAATTTTTCATGGTATTGAGATGGCTGAAGGTTAACGGCTCTATGAATATTCAGAGGGTAAGCAAATACATTCAAAAAATGATTTCTTTTGTATAACAATTACGTATGTACGAGCGACTGATACTTTTTTTAAGCGGTTGAGAGCCAAGGCACATTAGTCAGACAAAATTCGCAAAATTTTAAAATAACTGGATTTCTGGAGTCTATGGTTGAGGAGTAGTATTTATAAATTTGGAACATTAGCTATGAAACTTACATAAGAGTATCTGTCGTTTTAAATAATGAGATTGGTAAATCAAAATGCGTTTAAGGGCAAAGATTAAGATGTATGGCAGTTTATTTAGGATCAAACAGAAAAATTTTTGGAAGAAAATTGAGAGTGATACATTAAAAACGTATTTCAAATCTGGTTAACCTCCTAATGCAACAAACTTGAAAGCCTGATGGCTCAGAAGCCGGTCGCTTCTCGTTGCCGTTCTTGGATCTACCTTAGCCAACATAATCGGTTTTGAACTAACAGAAGGTATTTTGTTTCACTGTTTTGTCTTTCATTGAGTAGAACGTAGTAGCTAATAATGAAACTCGTGAAATAAGTCAAACTTTACATGTCAAAAATTATTTTACATAATCTTTTCAACTTCATTTAACATCAATAATGTTTTTAACGGACTTACATCACACGTCGAAGCATACAAATGTGTCAATAAGTACTACATTATTATGGTAATAACCTTCTCTCGTTTTATTAATAGGGATGTTGGCTGATTTTTGGATCTGTTTTCATTTTATAGATTGGCATTTACTTACGAAAAATTATACTAAATGTTTTTATTCATCAATTTTAGATAAAAAAAACAACTTTAATAAGTTTGATGTTTAAATTTCGAGCCTAATCGCTCAAACTGTCACGTGGTCTCGATGACGAAACAGTTTAATAACATAAACAAACTGCTGTGAAACTGTATGTCAAAGGCGTTGGATCATAAGCTGTTATATTCAAGGGCTTTTGTTGTCTAACATATTATCTACATACATTATATGAGCAAAAATAATGAAAATCCAATTACATAAGTATTGTGTTTATTTCTTGATTACATAACCTTTAAAAAAATGTTACCTAGAAAGATATTTTCGCGTTTCTATACTCTGCTGCACAAAAACCTTTGCTTTTAGTAAAGAGATTTACCACCATCAAAGAATCTACTTTCGGTAAATTTTAACGTTTTACTTTGATAAATCCAGGGTCTATCGTAATTGATTTAAACTAATTTTGCACTTTTAACAGATAAGCCCAAAACAGCTCAAAAAAGTTGTCAACAAACTTGAGAGTTTGACAACTATTTTTTTTGTCTGTGGTTCTTCATACATTGTGATGTAACTGTATTGTGATGTGCTCTAATTAGCGTTTGCAGACACGCGATATTCGGAATTATTTTAAACATTTTGATTATTTTTATTAATTAATTATGCAAATTCACATCTAAAAAAAATTTTTTTGAGCATTCTAGTATTCCCTGGTATGGCAAAAATAACTTTTTATATATTCGCTATTTATGTCAACATCACTATTGGTTATATACTGAGGACTTTTGATTAATTTCTTTAGACATATAGTTTTTGTACAATTTTATCAACGGTTGCAGGTCGTTGAGAACTGTAGGTAAGATTTGGCGAAATGGTTAGGCGTAGTGTCGATTCGGAAAGGACCTGAAATAATATTGTCCGAGTCTTACCAGAGTAGGGCGTCTCAGGCCAACCGTTAGGGTGGTTTTTAGTGGAATCAAAATGTACTCCTGGTTCCAAAACTAGGGGAGGAGGAGATCTAAATGAAAGGTCTATAAGAAATACTCTAAAACTTTAAAAAAATTGGCAAAATCTGAATTGGCACATGTTTTGGCTAAGATGCTTGATTTGTTAAGATCTCAGGGGCTACATTTTTTTATTTACTTATTTCATATCGTTACACATTTTAAATCATTTTCTAATAACTTGTGTCTATTTTACTATATATAATATACTCGTCTTTTTATTTATAAGCATAAACATTGATATAAATACTATTAAATGGTAAGTTTTAACAAAATTTAGTTAAACATAATGTGTTCAGTTTTATGAGAAACAGATATATGCAACACAACAAACTATGCATCATGAAAGTAAAACATATTATGCAAAATAAGGATGCGATGTGTAGGGCAAGTAAATGTATTCATAGACATAGCACATTGGCCCACAACTCTCATACGAGGGCAGTAATTAACTGTGGAGCTTATGCTCCGATGCTATAATCTTATGCTTGGTGTTGCAATTAAAAAAATAACGTAAACTACAATTTTTTTTTAAATCTAAAATAGATAATGCATTTTCTTTTTATTTTGTTATATAATGACAAAAACAAGAATTCTTTTATTACTGATATTCACAATATGTTGGTAGGTATACAATAAACCTCAATAATGCTGATTCTTGTGATTTAATGTTACTTACCAAATGCTCCAAAATCAATCATTAGGGCAGCAACTATCAAATATATAAAAAAAACTAAAAATGCAGTAGATAAGGTAACTTGTAAATTATTTACCATCGATATAGTAGAAAATTGTGACTATTACTAGGATTTCTACTCGTATTAAAAAAATACATAACATTTTAGTGGAAATTTTCGAATAGCGAAAACTGCAAGAACCCAAAGGTTGTTTTATAAAATATTTTAAATCCACTAAGTCTTCATTTGATAATATTTTCAGACACCTTTTTCCACTTAACGCCAATATTTTGTTTTGTTATGACAAAATAGCACAAAGGAAAGCGAGGTTTATTTTTAAAGTTGCAATGAATATTTCCAAGGAAAATGTCGTCTACAATTTTGTGCAACTTGCCGAAGTATATTTTGTAACAATTGCATATCTAGACTAGTCAGAAGAAGCTGTTTGTGAGAATTTCGGGATTAGTTTGTTCTAAATATTTAGCATTTAATATATACGTTGTTTGTATTTTGGATGAGCGTACTTATATATTACGACGTATTGCCTTAACCCTCTCCTGAGAGGAGACCCGAGCCCAACAGTGGGACATTATGGGTTGTTGATTGAGTTATATATTACCTTATTTAAATTGAATTAAATTGGAATTAGAATCTATTAGAATAACTTGATTTTCATACATTGTTATACCAGCCTATTTCATATACCAAAATATGAAATAGGTTGGTGTAACAATGTTTGGAAAGTAAAAATTACCATTTACTGTACAACTAACAATTAACACTCGTAAAAAAAACTTGTGTAAATGACTTGTCATCTTATTAGACTACATGAAACTATTTCTATCAAAACTTTATTGTTCAGTTTACAGTTTAGTAAAATACAGTATACAGAATAATCCAATACTTTAACCGTATTGAGTTTCTTGAATTGAAACCGATGTGTTCCAACGAGCCAGCGTTTTCGTTACTCGTTGACGGTTCCAGTACCGACATACAGATACCTGACTGAACATGTCTAAGTACAGTAAGTAACCAAATAGAGAAATGTTAGCTCTTTCCGTCCAATACCTGAAGCAGCTGTGTTTATGAAGACGTACTCAAATAAGTCTTGCTGATTAGAACCCTCTGCTATAATCTAATTTTACACGTGGCTATTGCTGAAATCTCACTAATTTGTTCCACTATAGTCACATTAGATGCTCACGAAATTTTATATTTCAATCGTTAAATAACTGGCGAACTGAACGAACTATATTTACAACAAGACCTAACCTGAATAAACAACGATTGGATTGGAAAAAATAAATTGCCCGATCTTACTGCGACTTGATTGATCAATTTAAGATATCATTTAAACTTCTTTAAAACATGGTAATAGCGAAATGCGTTACTCGGTAAATAATTACGTATTATGACTTTTTTGTAATTAATGTTATTTTTCCAACAACTAATTGGCAATGGTAGCCAACCTGATTTCAACACAAACGGGCCGGATCGACAAAAGATCAATGTTAAATGATAGCATTCGTGCTGTTGTTGAGTACGAGACCTGATGCCCAATTATACCGAAGTATCACTAGGCCGCCAAGGTGTGGCTCACCATGCTGCATTGTTTCACTGTTTGCATTCTCAATGAATATGATGACTCTTGTATTCTGCTTATGCTTTCGATTAGGCACAGTAGAGTCACTTTGGTAGGCCCATACATAAAAATAAATCTTACTAGCTTACCATTAACTACAGGAACGTATACCTCTTTTTTATGGAATAGGGGACAAACGTGCAGACGTATCGCCTGATGGTAAGCNAGGGGACAAACGTGCAGACGTATCGCCTGATGGTAAGCGATTACCGCCGCCCATGGACACCCGTAACACCAGAGGCATCACAAGTGCGTTGCCGGCCTTGGGGGATGGGGAGGGGGATGAGGGGAAGGGTTGGATTATGAGCCTCCGGTATCCTCACTCACTCGATGAAACACAGCGCAGGCGCTGTATCACACCAGTTTTCTGTGAGGCCATGGTATTACTCCGGTCGAGCCGGCCCATGCATGCCGAAGAGTGGCTCCCCTACGGTATAAAAACCTCAGTTGTATATACTAACACATGTTACTAAACTAAACTATTGTTGTATATATGTTGGTTTATATAAACCAGTGAGTTGAAAGGGTTTATGTAAAATTTAATCGATAAACGGAAACGGTTCACCTCTCGATTTGAGGGCGTACTCAAGTGGCTATTGACCTTTTTTGAGCTTGAATTGACGGCACTTTACAACATACATTATGTGGGTATGTCTAGTGAAATCAGTACCTTCGTCTTTCGCGAACACTCCACTGAATCTCGGTTACCCCGAATCGAGTCTGAACATACGAGTATGAATTTTTGTGGGGAAATTTCGTCATTTCTATTTTCATATTATCTCATATATTTACTAAGCGTTATAAAATACATATATATATATATATATATATATATATATATATATATATAT
>PKRV01002337.1:238780-253493 GCA_003709505.1 Hyphantria cunea
ATATATAATTAAATTCTTGAAGTGAATTTATATTTCTATCTAAAGACTGGTTAAATAAGTGGTTTTGCTGAGTGTGTTAATTATTTTACAATAAATTTTAAACTAACCTAAGAAATTAGATAAATCAATATTATATATATAGCTTTCACCTTTCTATTACGAGTAATAAATACTTCGGACAGGAATGATCAGATAGATAAAATAAATAGTACTGTGACTTGGATCTTTTATTAGCTGTCAAATGACAAATAAAAGAAAGTGCTTTCAATAAAATGAAATGAGAAATGTATTTTAGTGCTTAAATAAATTGGAAGTTCCATCATCATGTTACTGCAATTTGTTTGAATGAAAAGGAATTAACATTCCAGAGTAATACACACCAGTCAATCAAGTTTAACTTCTCAAATTTTCGAGTTATTAAATATTTTTAGAAAACTGCATTTACAAAGAACAGCTTATATTAAGAAGACATGACAACGAATATAACTACATAATATTCTTTGTTGTATATATATATTACACAAAAATACACCCAATCTCTGAAACAAATTTTTGCAGATCATACAAACATATGGTCCGATTCGGGATACGAACCCGAGGCCTTATGCACAGCAATCGCATACGCTAACACTGCGCCACCGAGACAGAGCAGGCAGGCTGAGATTAAGGAATTCACAAATTTTCAACATAACTTTGTATCTGCGTTCTTTGATCTAAGTGATGTTTAATAAAAAAATAAAGATTTGAGAACATTTTCTTTAATGTAACAGGTTTTGATATTTACGAATGGCTATAGATTAGAATACTCCTTGTTTCCCTTGGAGTAGAATTATTTTTGTGAGCTCGTTTTGAATTGCTATAAAACTCTAATGAGACCCTTGGAGCATAAAGATTTAATGAGAATGTAATAGCAATACTCTTTTTATGGTATACAAGTAAACTGATGGACAGACCCATAAACACCTGAAACTTAAGATTCACAAGTGTAATAATACTATTGTTCATCCAGCGGTCAGTATTCGACCATATTTTTTTTATTTTTTAGTTTTAACTTTATTAGGTTTCTTCTGTCAATCTTGTTCTTCAATCAATCTAAATCAAATTCATTATAGCCATTCTTGACATTTAGTAAGACTATTAATAAATAATAATTGTCTTTTCAGGATCGTTTTTTGGTTTTGCGAAAGATGACATGACATGACAAAAAAAGTGGATGACATGAAATGGGGGTCCCCATTTCATGTCATCCACTTTTTTTATATTTTTTATCATTAATTCCATCACGACGAAGACTTGAAGGCTTGAAGACTTTAAATACTTGACATTGGCAGAAATAGCTGATCCGGCTAGTTGCCATCTCATCAAAAGAAGAAGATCTTTTCAGTTTCACTTTGATGTATGCATACCCTTGTATTTCTGTGTGTATGTGTGTGTGTCATACGTATTATAGTGTGTTAAATGTTATTGAAGCAAAAATTTCTTTAGCCGCGTTGAGCGCTTTTGGTAGGAGAAAATCTTATAAGTTCGCGTCACCGACATGCTGACATGACATTTATGAACTGAAAACTTCCTTGGCCGCGTTGAGCATTTTGTTTTAAGGGAAAATCTTATGAGTTCGCGTCACCGATAAGCTAACATGACATTTTTGAACTGAAAACTTCCTTGGCCGCGTTGGGCATTTTGTTTTAAGGGAAAATCTTATGAGTTCGCGTCACCGACATGCTAATGTTTGATGTTGGTAATTTCAATTTGAACATTATGAAATAACATTATAAGTTATAAGTTTTGACTTCTATCGGCAGTGCTTATGACTGCGATTATTTTTTATTATTTAATGATATTTCAAGCATAATAAAAAAAACGTAGCTTTTCCATACCCATCATGATTTTCCTAAAAAAGGATACAAAATTATTGATTCACGTATTAATGCATAGATTTTACTTTGCACAGATTTCTTTCATAATTTTTTCTTTTTAGTATAATGTATCCTTTCATCTAACTATGCTTTATTTATTAAATAGATTATAAATGTTTAAATACTTAAGAAAATGCATGATAGTCTTTTAAAGTGGCAGTTGATTCTTACTCTAACACTAAACGAATACTCGGTTATAAATATTTGTTTCAATTTACTTTTTTGTGTAGGTTCCTACGCGAACATCCAACATGAAAATTAATGTCGACAAACAACATTTAAACTTCACTTGAACCTAAAGATAGTACTTTTATAATTTCAGCTCCCAGCACTCTTTCGGTTGGCTGTGGAATAGAATTATCAACCGTTTTGGCAAAAACTGCAGCGGAGTGGCTTTTAAAGTTTTTTTGCAGGTTGCCATCGAGTCAAATGTTAAGTCGTAAAATTGTGTATTCGTTTTATGTAATCATATACTTTAGTGGTTTTATGTTGGCTCACGTGGTGACATTAGAGAAAATAAACGTATAGTCTTCTTCTTCTTTTGATGATATGGCAATCAGCCGGATCAGCTATTTCTGCCAATGTCAAGTATTTCGAGTCTTCAATTCTAAGTCTTCGAGTCTTCAAGTCTTCATCGTGATGGAGTTAATGATAAAAATTATAAAAAAATGTGGATGACATGAAATGGGGACCGTCTTTCGAAAAAACAAAAAACGATCTCCAAACGTATAGTCTTCTTTTGATGATATGGCAATCAGCCGGATCAGCTATTTCTGCCAATGTCAAGTATTTCGAGTCTTCAATTCTAAGTCTTCGAGTCTTCAAGTCTTCATCGTGATGGAGTTAATGATAAAAATTATAAAAAAATGTGGATGACATGAAATGGGGACCGTCTTTCGAAAAAACAAAAAACGATCTCCAAACGTATAGTCTTCTTTTGATGATATGGCAATCAGCCGGATCAGCTATTTCTGCCAATGTCAAGTATTTCGAGTCTTCAATTCTAAGTCTTCGAGTCTTCAAGTCTTCATCGTGATGGAGTTAATGATAAAAATTATAAAAAAATGTGGATGACATGAAATGGGGACCGTCTTTCGAAAAAACAAAAAACGATCTCCAAACGTATAGTCATAACACATGTGTACTAAGAGACAAACGAAGTCGTCAAACTAAAGGTTCTTTTGTCAAAGGCGATGTCTGACATTGAGACCGTGAAAAGCGGTTTGCCTACATTAAGATAATAGATTAATGAAAAGATACTGTAAACACTACACCATATTATTATTACGTATTTAAAAAGATTCATAAATACAACATTTTCACTGCAATACCTATTTCTGATGATTATGAAGCCATTCTCACTTAAATGAGACATGTTTGTTCCACGTAATTTAAAGACGGAAATGATGTACGGGGCTTGTCCGCACCGCATCCGGAGTCTAAAACTAGGGCACGATTTTAGCTTTAAACTTACTCGACAATTATTTTCGTAGAACACAATATACTATAAATAAATTTAAAACTTTAAAAAAACCACACGATTGTAAATCGGTATTGAATACATATTTGCTCAAATTATATTAACGCAATACCGAGAATCCAATATTGGTACGTTTATGATGACTTCAATTATTAATAACAACATTTTAGAATAGCATAGACAAGTTAAGGTGCAGACATATACTCACAAACACACATGTATTTTGTACACTCACGCATGTTTTCCAAAGGATTACATTATTTTATATTTAATTATTATTATTTTTATATAAATAGTAGTAGTACCAAAACCGATAAGAGTGGTGTGCAATGGAAGATGTCCATGTCCAGCAGCGGACAGCTGATAATGATGATTATAAAAACTCATATTTCTGAGCTTGGTTTTAAAAGCAAGATTTTTTTACTGGCAGTTGCGATTACGAAATTTATAGTTTCGTTAATTGAACATCTTTATTTAACGATACACATTATTGAACTGGTATAATACAATAGCTAGTCTTGGCTTTATTTTCTAGGTTATGTATTCTTATTTTCTCCCTTTGAAAGTTTTTTTCGTTGAATATGAAAACAAAAACCCCTAAAACTGCCAGAGTTTTATATTGTTCAAGGGTTGTTCACTACACAAGTAACCGTAATAGTGTAAACCTTTAGCATAGACATAATAAGTGTTCACCAAACCAAATGAAAACATTGAAATTTCTGCGAATAAAACTAAAAATAATAATAATATTTGTGCCACAATTCTAGACGATCGAATCGACACGGCTTTTAGTAGGTATTCTATAATAGCAAAGATCCAAATTGAATTAAGTAGAATCGGAGTACAACAAATGCGTCGTCATGCTTACCGTGTGGCCCTCTCGAATTTAAGGGGAGACTTAACACAGTTTGAGCAGTCACCCAGGATGCTGCAGGAAATTCTACTTGCCTTATCCTTTCACGTAGAAAATTAAATGTCTCACAGTAATATCCGCAAGGCCCGGGCCTGGTTTTGGCAGTTGATCTACTTCGGCATAGTACCTGCCGCTTGCGGTTGCCCCGTAATGTCACTACAAATAAATTGTTCTCATCCATTGCTAAAACAGATATTTGGAAATCGTCATCATCATCGGTAGCTGTTTGATAATTTATGAGTTGTCCAGTAGTTTTATTATTCAAATTAACTGTAGAGCAAAATTGATAAACTCTATGTGATTCTCAGTATGTACTGTGCTTAAAAATTCTTACGTTACTTCAATAATTACCGACATAAAACGAGTATTTGATGTTGATTATTTAAATATAAAAATTATAAAAATTCAAATTTTACCCATTAATTTTATAAGTAACAGTGCATGGGTGCTATTATGGTACATGATTGTTTCAATGATATTTTTAGCCATTCACGTTATTTTTAGCCATTAGGTGTGTTACTTGGATGGATGTACTTTGTATATATGTATGTATGTATGTATTGGGTTGTTCCAATAACATATAGTGAAATGAAAAAACTTAGAATATTAAAAAGTTTATTTACAGCTTTCAAAACATCCCCCTCTAATCCCACTGCACTCATGCGTTTAAGAGAATCAGCTTTAAAACATGTAAAAATGTGGCGAAAAATTCTCCCTTCGGTCTCGTGTGCATTCTGATTTTTCGGCCGGGAAGCATTTTTTTTACTGAGGGAAATAAAAAAAATCGCACGGAGCTAAAGCTGAGTTTGAGCTTGAAGCTCTGAGATTATATATTGTAATCTAAAAATGATCCTTAAAATAATACAAGTAAATATTACAGTTACTGTCCCAGATGAAGAACTAGCCATTTAACTTAAAATATTTTGCTTAGCTCGTTACTAAGGCAAACAAACGAATTTATTAGCGGGTACTAAAAAAATGAACACTGGAATCGATGTTAATCTCACTTTTTGAGATTTTCAAGCTTCTTAGGACCCGATTTCGCTATTCTCGATTATTATCTAGTTAAATTTCCGAGAGGAAACTACTATGAACAAAACTTAAAATAATATAAAGGCATAGCTTGACATTCTAGACGAGAGAACCATGTTTATTCCTCTGTCGGTGAACTCGTAAATTCTCTTTAAGATGACTCTAATTCAATTACTCTAGGTCTGTTGATTTATTTAGTCTCTTGAAATATGAACTTGTTTAACCATACTTTGTTTTTTGCTATATTTAATGTATCTGGTGTTTGATTTATAATTACTCGTTGTGATTAAGTAACAATTTCATTTGAATATTTCGTAATAACTTTTGCCTGCGGCTTCTTTCGCATGTATGTCGCTGTTTATTAGCCTATGTCCTTTCTTAGGAATCAAAGTATCTCCACGCCAAATTTCATTGAAATCGGTGCAGTGGTTTAGTCGTGAAAGCGTGACAGATAGACACACAGATTTACTTTCACATTTATAATATAAGTATAGATTTTGAACGAGATTCGCACAGATATTTCATGACTGACCTAACCTGACTGTCCGAATGGTGTAATGGTTTAAGCGATCGCCTGAATGTTTTCTACTTTTAGGGTTGTAAGTTCGAGTCCGTAAAGTATCCTTTATGGATACACAAATTGTTGCTCTAAATCCCATATATTTATAGAATATATTACTAATGCGGGAGACTTCTTTTAAACAGGATATATAAAACGTACAAAAGTTGGTTATAATTTATGCGAATGTACATACACTTGCATAAATCATAACCAACTTTTGTAGACTGCATATAGGTTATATTGTAGAAGTATATTATAAAGATTCATACCGAAAGATGTTTTGTGCTTAACACATGGAATGGCAACAAAAGAAGATTAAAAAATATAATGAATGTAATAATTAATGTTACAAAACATCGTTTCATTAACTTTACCATGTTTGTTTTTATAAAATTTCATTAAACTGATGCAATAAGTTGGTACCTTAGAATGTTTTTATCTCTCTAGTACCATAACAAAATTACATATATTATTTTAGAGGAAAAAAATCCTTTTTCATTCAAAACTGGCTCTTGCGGTATCTGTATGGTGTCTCAGTTTTCGATAAACAGTTGTATAACGTCACATCTAACATTATTGAGGTTGCATTTGCTTAGAATAACAGAAACTATCTCGCTGCCTTATTTTGTACTGCATACATTTTCAGTAAAACTATCTTTGAAAACAAGTTATCTTTTAAAGCAGTTTAGACAACATATGTTTTCCTTTCCTTCTATTTTCTCACTAAATAGAAATGTACGTCAATAGCAAAAACAAGTTTGAAGTAGGATAAACTTTGTGCTTGTGATGCTTCGTTTGGTTTACGATAAGGAGTTTCTTAACAGTAATTTGTATTAGGACGGATACTTATCAACACTTCAGTTTCGTGTAACAAATACGAAGAAGAGGGAAGTATAAAATTCCTTAAGGAAGGACATCAATTAGGTACACTAGTAAAAATAAATCTCAATTTTATAAGATTTTCAACCCTGAATTACTAACTATCACCGATCGGACTGATATCACAAAGCTAAAATATTTAGGTATATATTAATACGTGAAGCAAAAACTTTGGACAACTTTTTACAAAATTTGCGCGGACGGAGGAGTATGAAATTTGGCACACTTATAGTTATGTAGGAGAAGAACAGCAGAAGAGCAGAACGCTAATATTTTTCAATAATAATGCTTATAAAGTACATGAAATGAACAAATAAAACATTACGCACACTACCATGCATTTGATACACACATACACAAATTTATTTATGACAAAGTCAAACTAAAAAGATGATTATTTTTTGTCTATACTGTCATTCTGAATGTCAAAAGTATTATAAAATCTTGGATTAAAGAGGTGTTATGATAGAGCCATTAAATCAAAAGTTGAAGTTGAGGTGTAATGTCTCTGACAAAAGAAATTGTACATAGTTTTAACTAAAAATTTAAAAGAATTATGGTCGAATTTCGACCAGGTGACCACTAGTATAATTAAATTTACATAGGTTTGTTAGACGGAGATCTTTGACCGCTCGTTAATAATCTTCTTATCGTAGCTTATAGGCTCCCGTAAGTTTTTAATAAATAAAAAACATATGTCAGTTGGTTCGTACTATTATTTATTCTTCAAACGTTTCCTTGCTTTGTTACATATTGTTTAGACCGATACTCTGATCTAAATCTATCAGTATTGGGAACAATGTTTGTCTATCGTCTTCAAATAAAATATGATATTTTTTACTTTGGTCTCCTATGCTCAGATAAGCCTCTTAAAAGATTTATATGTTTTTTCTCCAATTAAGAATATACTTTTTGTAAGATCATATGACATAAAGAAAGGTATGAATCGAGTCTAAAATATTTTATTTAAGAATGTAAAAAAATCATTGATCGAATGATCCAAACGTGTCATTGGACTCGTTATAAATTTTTATGAGTTTACTTGAACAATTTATTTTTGCCTGTGTATGTTATGTCCATATGAATAAACTGACATATAAAAATAAAAGGTTAATCAATCGGTTAAGTTACGTTTAGTAGATCAGATATTTTTCTTCTCATCGAAGATTACAGGCTTCATAATTTACAGTCAGTACTTATTAGTTGGGGAAATTAAAAAAAATCATTATGAAACCTTAACTGAAAATCTTAGTTCTTTGTTTGCCGAGATAAAATAATAGTTTCTAGATGAATTAGGCCAAAACAAAACGCTATGTATGAGTAATAATATACGTGACGAATTATAACATAAAATCCATAAAGTTTTATTACCTTAACCTTTACTGTGTACTCTAGAAATGCAACTTACTGTAGACTACATACACAGTAAGCTTTTTAAAATTTAAAAATAGCAATAGGAGTACCCGTAGAATATGAGAGAAACATGACGTAAGGTTATAAATAAATAAATACTTGCTATATCATCATCACCATCTTAGCGTTTTTAGGAGCTGTTTATGTGGTCTTACATATTATAGGTTAACTAATTAAATAAAAGATATTACTCCACTCCAACTGGGCTTAAACTCGACTGTCTACAGTGAGTGCAGCCAACTCTAAACTCAAGTATATCTGTTAGCACTTAAATTTAATTTTAAGATAAAAAAGAAAAAGGTAAAGCGTTTTAGTCCCTACAGCGTTCTTCTCGGTAGCTTCCAAAACTAGCACTTTGGAGCCATTTTAGATGTTTTTTATATAAACATGATATATACATATAATACTATGTGATATTTTATTGTTAAGCACAACACAATTTGATTCATCGAACACAGAGATTTATTTATTAAATACAGATAAGTTTTACATAACAAATATTACTATGAAATAATTAGATAGGTACTAACCTAAAACAGAGAATCGACAATGTTCATGCTTTACTTTTCTTATTATAAAACTTAAATCTTCTTTTGCACTTTTAAATTGAAGTAAATTCACAAACACAACTGAGTTTCCAAGATGTTATAGAAAAAACATTTGTAATTATCTTATCTGTAACTATTCGATTGGAACAAAGAAAAAATATGTTTTTTACATTCTCACCCCACTGGTTGCTCCCTCTTGTGGCTGAGCTCATAGGTACGTACTCAAATGTCAATGCCTGTGTCAATGTCATCACAAAGCTTACATACATATATTAAATACATGCAGAAATTATTTATGTTATATAACTTTATTTATTACTTGACTATAAGTTAAACGATAAGCGTAGACTTTTATAAAAACCTAATAAAGACATTCAAAATGTTTGTAACTATCTGTAGGCGTCATCTTTAAATTAATCTCCTGCTTGGAGAGCGAAGAGAACGGCTTTAATGGGTGTTTCGCTTATTAAAGTCTTGAAAAGTATATAATACATAGTAATGTATGATATTATATCTTCTTAGGACTTTTTAGTATCATATATAATATATAACATAATAAGAATGTATACATACAATTTCTAGGTGAGGCTATTAATCGCGTTAATCAGTACACTGTACCTCGGCAACAGTACTTATATTTGAAGGTACCTTACTTTCCTGTCCATACATCTAACAGTAATTGTACATAATTCATGATATAATACTGAATAGTATATAAAATAAGTTAGTAATAATACAAAAGCAAACAGATATTTCGAATGTTTACCTTGAAGATTGAAGTTTTGCTTCCGACCTAAGAAGCTTTGTTCCTTTTTATATTTACAATAATCTTTATATTAGATAAAGATAATGAAACTTTCCTTAATCCATACTAATGAACTTTCACAAAACAAAACTAAAATTCAAGATAACTGTAGACGATAATGACAGGACTATGAGGGTATATAAGACAGTAATAAAAACGGAGTCGTCCTGTTTGTTTTTTAACACACCGCTATATATGATGCAGTGCGGATGCTGCATTTGCATAAAAGCGTCCATTATCCACGGCTTCAAACAAATAAAAAAATCAATATCCGCCAGTGTGAGCTTTCGAACACACCGTACAATTATATTATGCTCTCCTCGTGATATCAAGGCTGTAAGGTATATTTAAATGAGGCTTACATATAGAACTGAATGTTTAGTGTAATTATAGTTGCAGGCAAAGTGTTTAAGATTGAAAAATAAAAACTTTACTCATCACACATTGCCGTAAAATCCCAAAATTAGTCAGAGCCTGTACTATAGTAACCAGATCATTAATAAAAATCGAATATTAAAAGTCTCGTGTAGTGTGTTTGTTACCAAACTCCTTCGAAACGGCCGGACAGATTTTTATGAAATTTTGTGTGCGGGTAGGTCTGAGAATAGGCTAACATCTATTTTTAATACTCCTACGTGATAAGAGTGGTAGTACCCCTAAATATAATTTATTACAAAACGTTTGCCGGTTCAGCCAGTATTTATATATAAATTACACTCAGATGCATAACCAATGATCGCGCTCACGATATTAGTATTTGTCTTGAATGGAAATTAAACACCTCTGAGTTAGCGATCAGGGTCACTAACTTTAAAAAACAGACAACTTTCGCATTTAAAATATCCATCCTGTGTCGCGGGGGACTTAACCAACATACATGAAACGGACACAAAGAACACCCAACCTCAGAACAACAATTTGTGGATCACACTTTGTTGTCCGCTAAGTGATTTGAACTCCCAACACTTAGTGCAGTTGAAAGCTCTTAAGCCACTAGCCAACCGTGCAGTCATATTAACTAATAGACCTTTTTTTTTCTTTTTTTCCCTTGCATGGTGGCATGTCGGACACGAACCGACTAAAACCGCACGCCGTCTCTGGTACTAGGAGCCGGGGAACTAGGTACACAATAGAAAGGAAAACCGTACCGGCCACCCGTAGGTGTAGAAACCGTAGTTTCTAGATGGCCCCCTCCTGTGTGGAAACCCAGATGTTTCCGTTAATACCCCAATAGGTGGGGCGCGAGTGCTACGAAGCGTGCGCATCCCCCCACTCGAGTCTGCTTCTACTAGGACAACAAATGGCCACATCTGTCACCCCCAGGCTTGCGCTCATGGAGGACGGACATCATTTCGCGATCTCCGGCGCCCGAGTCTTTTGTGGTACCTGGCCCGTTCCCGGGCCTGGCGGACCGAAAGAGTTCTAAACCTCTCCCGGTCTCGCTCCGCCGTCTCCTTGGCAAGCATAACTTGCTCGCAGAAAGAAACAGCGGAGTTCCACGCGCTCTCGCTCCGCAACATAGCCGCAATCATGTTCGGTTTCTCCCACACCGTACAAACTGCCAGCGTATAGAGAGCCGAGTTCACGATCTGGCCATCGCAATGGTGGCACTCAGGCGTTGGCTCCTTAACTACTAGGCTAATGATCCAATCAAAGTATAAATCGGTAAAATGTTAATTTCTTGCCTGATCAAAGTTTAAAACAAACTCAATTAATTATAACGCGTTAATGCGTTATAATTAATCTTGCTATCCAGCCGAAATCCTAAACACTATTGAAAGTAAATGTATATAAATATTTAGTAAAATTGGTAGTTTTAGATTTAGCGAATGGACAAATACTCCATTAGCCAATATTTTATCTACTTCATTTGTAATCAGAATATTTTTTACTTTTTACTCTTTAATGTATGAATGAATAGTTTTATTGCGTATAAAATTATGATAACAGCTCTCTAACAGCCTAAAGTGTTTTACTAGCTTTTACTTTTGACCAACTAAAACCTATGAATAGGTAGTTAAAAACGTGAAGTGGCAATGGATTTGCAATATTTGTAGAAATATGAAATAAAACTTGATAAATGAAAACGTTGTTTACTTAATGTAGATGGAATGAAGCACAATATATTTTTTATTCTTTTCTGAAATGCTATGCGTGCATTAAGTTCCGGTGGATGAAACTGAACACATAGACATATCATTATTATTCCTTGATGTTGCATTTTTATGACATTCTCACTAACTTTTTAAAACATGTCGTAGACAAAACCCTCAGTAGTGCTTTTGTGAACTTTTAGAATATTCGGTTTCAGAATTTGAAGCGTATTATTACTAAAAGTAAAGTAACTGGTTTATTAAACATACAAATTTCAATACAATTATATATTACATTCGCGTTTTCATAACATGCTATAATTATAATAATGTTCAGGTATTTCAATTTGATCATACTTAACACGACGGAATAAATATATAAATAAAATATTTTTTCGGAGATCTAACACACAACTCCTGAAAATTGATATAAATACATATATGCTTTTTTTGTAAATACATACATATTTTACAAAGTAAACACCCAAATACCGAATTAAATATTTACAGATCATACAAACTTTTAGTCCGACTCAGGAATCGAACTCGAGACCAAGGAGTGGTGGTTGTGCATGGGCACAGCAGTCGCGTACGCCACCACTGCGCCAACGAGGCAGTCAATTATTCCAACTAGAACAGTTTAAAATCGATTTAGGAATAATTTTGTTTTTTCCATCGTGGTCTTAGCTACATAATTTCAGATATCTCTTAATTATTTTAAATATTCCCCATATTGTCAAATTAAATTTACATAAACTCCTTTGACAGCTTGGCTTCGGGATACATGACATTAGTAAAAATAAAGTTAAACTGTAATCAACGAATGAATTTGAATTGAAAATAAGCGTTTTTATTAAAATTAACAAATTAAATTTGCCTGCGATTACTAGTGCGGTTCAGTCCGCATAAATGACTCATCACACTATCTGTAATTATAATGTAAACGTATAACAACAACAAATAATTACTACTGAGATTGTCAATTAAAATCTTCTGTGGGCGCTTTTCTGAGAAATGATTGTCTTGACATATTAGTGCCTTTAATTGAACATTTAAACTATAAGTTTTATTTCGATGATTTTAACTATTTTTATGATTAGTCTTGATAGTTTATAAATGCCAATGTGGGATTCTTTATTGCGATTTTGATACTCTGATATATATGAGTGCAAAGTCTACTTTTTACCACAATAACCACATTTCATGAGAGTGGGGACGCGGTCAAAAGTTAGCATTTATATAGAGAATAGATTTCAAAAATAGTCTATATTCTTTAAAAATAAAGTATTTCAAGTACCTAATTTCATTGAAATCCGTGAAGCAAAGGCTTAAAACCTTTGAAAGCGTGATAGATACATAGAAATACTTTCGAACAAATAAAATAAATTGCTCGAACGTATATGTTTCAAATTGTAATATGGATAATAATATGAAAATATTCATAGCTTTTGAAAGTCATAGCTAGTTTTAATCTTAAAGCAGAAGCTTCAAAAGAGACGGTACAAAGCGATTATGAATAGACTTTAGAAGATGAAAAAGCGGCGAACGTTGCAAATATTTGCGGTGTATACTTACTTAGTGCTGGCTTAAGAAATCCCCATCTCGAATAAAATTTCTAACAATTCCTCTACATATTCGACCCCAATATCAAGTTTGTAGTCACTTTTGTCTAAATTTTACAGATCTTAACTCTTTGTGAAATAAATATATATCTAAAGTAAGCTACATGTAGCAGGTTTCCCAACAATGAACAAAGCATAAGACCATTATGGTCTCGATTGATATAATCTATTATATGTAATTATTGTGTCACGTAGTTAAACACGGACAGCTCTAGAACTATCTAACTGATTTTCTTTTTTTTTTAAATGTGTGTTTAGCTGGTGCCTAAGCTAGGATAGTCTTTATCTTCTTGTGAAAGGTAGACGAAGTTTCATGGGTCAGCTAGTAAAACTTGCTGTGCTGTTTGTTACTTAAAAAGGCTTCCAGAGATAATACAAGTTTTAAAACAGTTTTCTTTAATTACTGGTATTAATTTGCCGTAGCCGACTACTCTTCATGTTAATTAAGTTTATAGGAAATGCATCGGTTAGTCTTGATTATGAGCATCGATTAAAACTTTGAAACAAATTTTTCCTACTGTTTTACATATTTTTTTCCCATATTAAATATTTATTATATGATTGGCCATATTTTGATTATAAGTTTGGTTCTATTAGTGACAAAGTTTACGGGTTGAGCGATACGGTACATACGATACATCTTAATACAACGGCGCAAAAATACCAAAATATAAACCAACATTCCTTAATTTGGCCAGGGCCAATGCTCATTATGGGTATTCTCACGATCAAGTTGACGATGAATTAATATTTAGAACACCGTCATCTGGGTTTTGTATGTACCGAAATCTATCAAATTTATTTAGACCAATTTACGTTTATCAGATTGACATATAATCTAATTTATTTAAGTTCAATTTAATCTAAGATTGAAAATGATACCAACGATACAATAACATCCCCTCCCTACCCCATCCAACTACGATCCCGTGTCCCTTAATCGGGGTGTGAAAAAGCATATCACTAAACCGACATAGTGTTTGTCACCATGCTGCATTGCCTACATTCGCAAAGTGGATGTTGACTTCCACTCTTGGATCCTACTTATGTTTTTCATCAGGCGGTGTAGAGTCTTTTTGGTAAGCTAGAAGTCAGTTTGGTAAAGAAGAATTTGTCAGCTTCAAATCATTCTAGTCGAAATTTAGAAGAACATTAATATAGTTGAGTTACTCTTCGCTTTGGTATGGTTAGCAGAGCCAGCAATTCCATTAGCAAAATAACCGCATGTTTTGAGCAAGTGTATTAAAAGATGAAAATAAAAGGCAGCAAGTTCTTCGTAAGCCATAAATTTAATTTACTTAAAGATAAGATGTCTGAAGAATATAGTTTTAAAATATTTGTTTTACGTTGTGGTTTTTCAAATACATTTTCAAATATAATTTAAGTAACGTTTGTCGTATGATAACTAACTAAGTTAGATAGTTACCATTTTTTTTTTTTTTTTTTTTTT
>PKRV01002337.1:255434-313160 GCA_003709505.1 Hyphantria cunea
TGTCGACCTCCTCGGTCGAGGCCCGCGGAGACAGCCAAGACTGAACAATGGCTGCCTCCTCTAGCAGGTCCCTATCGAGCTTGGCGACAGCCCACCGCGGAAAGCGGGAGGATCGCCGCGCCGCGTGACCCCTACTGGGGCCCTGGGACCGGGAGAGCTCGAATCGGATGTATAAATGATCCGAGAGCGTCTCAACCTCATCCAGGACAAGTTAGATAGTTACCATACGACAACCATTACCAACTAACTGAAGCTAAAGTACATTTAAGTGTTTTGGATTTTACCGGTGGCATTTTAGACAAAGACTCGGAAAGCCTCGATCATTGACTGCCTCTGTGGCGCAGTGGTAGCGAATGCGACTGCTGTGCAAGAGGTCTCGGGTTCGATTCCTGAGTCGGGCCAAATGTTTGTATGATCTGCAAATATTTGTTTCGGAGTTTGGGTGTTTTCTATGTATAATATGTATGTATTTACAAAAAAAAGTATATAAGTATTAATATCAGTTATCTAGTACCCATAGTACAAGCTCTGCTTAGTTTGGGACTAGATGGCGTTGTGTGTTAAAATGTCTGAACATATTTATTTATTTATTTATTTATTTATCATAGAAGAATCGTCATCAAGTTACAATTAAAATATTATTTGCTGTCAAAAACAAAATAATTCTATTTCCTGCAAGGTTTTTTTAGATGCAATATTCAATACTACTGTGGAGGAACGGGCCACATGTTCCTCCAACACAAAGGAAAGACCCTCCGACCAGGCGAGGTGATCATGTCTGGCGGGCCACTGCCCCACGCTTGGTGTTGGGAAGCTATATATACGTTAATCGGCGCGAGAACTTCTATTGCGCGATGCAGGATTGGTAGCTTCTTCGTACACTACGTTACTCCGTAGTTCAGTGTATCTTCGCTTGATGGCGTTATCATATATTTCATGTTGTTGCGCGGTATGTGGAAGTCGCCACACTGTACATGTTTTAAACACTATAAAATGGTCAAAGGAAAATAGCAGATCCTGTACCGCTGGAAATTTATAATGAATGGTTATGAGATTTATACCTTTTAATTAAGTAAATCAGCCGTTATACTGAATAAAAAATAATGAAAATAATTATATTTTAACGTATTTTTCATATTTCAGAACTGTGTTAAAAAATTTATAATTCTGCTAAAAGTTGACACATCTGCATCAACATAACCTTCGAGTTCTAAGTCATGCTTAAAGTCTACGAATTAGTCTGAACTCCAGGTGGCGTTGTTTGTGTCAGATAGGCGAAAATATTTTACAATTCATTCGCTTTTCAATGTATTCATTCATAATAAAATACACATAAAAAGTGATAAAATATTACAATCGATATTTATGAATAAACTTACTGATGATATTTAGTAAAAGAGTAACATTTACTTGACGGATCAAAAAAATATAGACAAATGATTTTGAGTACAAAAATATTATATTACGCCATATTGTTTATAACAATGACAACTCGTTTGTTATCCATGTATTTCATTGTAATCGCAAAAGTAAATTAACTTTTTATCGAAACGTTTTGAAAATCTGAAAATAAAAATAACATTATTGCCGGTGATATTCGCAGCCAAATAAATATAAAAACAATCCCTACCATGAGATATGCCAAGCGGTACAAAAGTCATATACAAACCTGCCATTGTCCTTTATGTAATGAACTTTTTTCATTTGATAAATGTAGCTATAGATTTTAATTTATTCCAACCACCAGAAACTAGCACAACTAAAGAGACATGTATATATTTTTATTGGTATTACATTCACATGCCAGACGTTTAAATCGTAATTGTGGGATTCTTGTTAGAATAGAATTATTATTGTGTGTTTATTAAGGTATTTTGTGTAATAAAATGTATTTTTAAAATATGGGTAAAGGAAAATAAATATTTTATTAGAAACTAATGTTAAAATTGAATTAAATTTCAATTTGGAAGCTAACTAGAAAGTGTCATATTATGAAAAATATTTTAAATTGTTTTTCCTATATTTCCATGGTTTAAAGTTTATTACGTTTGTTATCAACGAAAAGATAATTTAGTAATTTGCAATATATAATTACAAGAACTTTCCCTTTAACGCATCAGAAAGTTCAACGAAATTTTAATAAACTCATACACGCTGTATATATATTTAATAAATATTTTACATCTGTTTTGAAGAAACGTCGGTAAAACCGAGTGGAGTCTACAAAACTGCGATATAACTATCTCAACTGTCGTTGGTCGGTCATATCCTTCATATTGATGGGATTTAACAACTATACTTTATAGGTTATCTGTTCTGCGATTTTAGCGGTCACTAGTTTCACGAAGTGGTCGGACCTCGGTCACATTTCAAAACTCAGCAATCTCACATATTGCGTCACGTACCATTCCCATATGTGGTTTCTTGGAATTTGTTCTGAATCAACTGCGAAGTCATATTGTGTATCTCATATTCATCAAATAGGTCAAAGGGGACCTTAGGAGGGACACAAATCATGCGAGGTCGTTGTGCCTGTCGTGTAAGCATATGCGAATAATGTCTTGAGCTGAGACAGGTGATAATTTATATGTGGTGTACGTATGCAGACTCACAAAGGTCTTGGAGGGACTTATTTACTTATACCTCTGAAAATTGTTGTAGAGCTCTGGGATGTTTAGAACAAAGTCTCATAAAGGCGTTTCATACTCATCATGATGTACAGTTAAAATGCTTAAAAAATATTTAAAGCTAAATTTTTTAACCATTTCACACCTGCTTACGCTTATTTACGCCACTTACCAACTTAACAGTAAAATGGATTCCTTTTTATATTTGTTTTTTTTAAGTAAAGAGTGATTACTCATAACATGTGAGTCTCAATCACTGTCATTACTAAATAAAATACAATTTTAATTAAAGCTAATTCCAGCCAATATTTCATAATAAAAACATTAATTCAAGTGCTAGTGCATCTAGCACCAATTGTAAATTGTAGAGCATTTGCGGGGGGCCTAATATTTTCCATGACAAATTACTCGACCGCATACGTCGGTAGCAGCCACCTACACATCTAGTAACATTTATATAAAATTAGTCAGTTGTAAGAGCGGGTGCGGAGGCAGCACCTGTTTCCGGCCGCGGACGGGGCACTAACTCAGCGATCCCGGATCCAACCGACGCTACATTTAATTCTTTGTTATGAGCCATGAAATAGGCGAATGATGTGCCAACTGAATTGAGGTATTTAGAGAAATGGGTTTTATTAGGTTTTTTCACAAAAAATAATAGTATTTATTTAAATTGACTACTTAGCTACGAATATAAAAGTTATTTCTCTTCTATCTGTTTTCGAGCTTCAATTCATTAGCGGTTTTTATTAACAGTGCTCAGAATTTAAAAAAAAACCTTCTATAACAACATCAAAAATACCATGTAACTGAACAGAAATTAATAATTAAAAAACCTCAGTCAATAAACATTAAGTATTATATCTTCTAACTGTATAATTAAAAATTAATCGTCGAAATGTATGTACGCGCATAACTTCAGAAAGACAGCACCAAATTGATAAATTGTTTCTTTCTTGTGTTCGGTATTGCCAGGATAAGGGTTTTATAGAAAAAAAATTAAATGGTGGTCATAAATACTAAAATAAGTTTTTTGGTAATGATTCGCAAAAAAAAAAATGGCGGTGCGAAGTTCGCCGGGTCCGCTAGTTTATAATACATTTGCGTCGATTATTTTAGGCGGCTGAAATAAAACATTTTACTATTATGGTATTTAGGAATTTTCAGGTAAATATTTTGTAGTCAAATTACAAAAGTAGCTATGTGTTTATATGATAGACCGTGGCACTTAATTGTAATATAATTATCTAGATGTTGTGATAAAACATACTATTTTGATTAAAAAAAAATGCTTTGTGCAATTTTAGATCTCCTTTTTAACAATCATTATTATTACCAAGATTATTTGAGGTCTTAACTTTAAAGGTTTTTAAATCCACCTTTATTCCTTTTTATTTTTAAATACATCTATCTTCGTCTACAACAAATAACTATAAAAAGTAATTCAAGTTTATTTTTGTTGTTTATCGCTTACTTAATAGCCAAACCTCATACTACTGCGGCTATGCTTCCGCCTGCTGCTGCTGACTATTAACTTAATTTTAAATGAACTTTTTCTTTCGTTAACGCTTATATTGTTTTAGTGTAAGCTCGGGCTTGAAAAATTAAATGTAACTGTGCGTTAATTTCTTTCACTGAAAAATACAGAAGCCATGATAACTAATATTGCATCTCTTTTCTTTGTGTACTTGTTATGCTGTTGCATATCTTTAACGCTCTAAGATTTTTTTACGTATAAAAGATGTTAGGGATCGAGTCAGCAATAATTAAACGTAATTAAATTGTTATTTATTATTACGAGGCGGGTATTAATATAATAAAAGAACTTGGTTGATTACCAAAAAAAAAAACAATATTTATTAATCAAAACACCTTTAAAATATAACAATAATTCACTAAATCACTCGTTAGTTGCACTAAAAATCGCTTCGATGTTAATCCGAATCCGAAAATATCGTGAAACAATACTCGCTGGTACGACTCTCCGCTTTTATAGGGAAATATCTGGAATGATCTCTAGTATTCGATAAACCATTCTGGAACAAATAGAATCTTTAAGATTCAGTAATCTAACGCTGTCTAGCGTAGAAAATATCGGAATTACTAATCATAATATCAACAGTGGTGCGCTACTGGATACTAGATGGCGCACAACCCGAATCTCGAATCATCTAGACTATACGAGACCCATTTAACTCTATGGCGCAACATTATTATTTTTTTCTTATCAGGTAAGTACTATCAGACATAATCAACTGCCGTCTATTAAAGTTTGAGTAATGAATGTATGTAGTGAGATATATAACGGTTTGCATAATTATGCATGTTATACGAGTCCCGCTCCAATACTATTTTTGCAAGTAAAATTTTTCAGAAGTCATCGATTTCAAGATTCTCTGACCATTTTTAGTATTATGGCTGCAATTTGTTTTTTATTTAGTAGAGTAATATTTCTTTTTGTGTATTTCAACCAAAACAATACCATAATATTAAAGTTTAATTTTAGTTAAAAAATATAGAAATCTAGATTTTGACGTAAAAAAAGTGTTGAAAAACCTACACACGAGTACCTATACAAAGAGATTAAAAGACACGAGCCGCTACTACATTAGCAAAACTATTCTGTATAAAAGACAGACTCATTCGAATGGATAAAACTTGTAGTTAATTTGTAATCTATTTTGTTGTATTTTTGCTATCTAATGTAACTCATTTTGAATATTATTTAATGAATTAATTTATTTTGAAATTATATTTAAATTTGTATTTTTTTTTTGTTATAATGCATGGTGTTAAATGTAATCTTTGAAAAGATGTAATATTTTTTATACGTGGTATGAAATAATTTATTTGAAATATATCATTTTCATAAAATTAAAAACAGAATAACAATTTATACTGTTCTTGTTTATTTTTAAACAAAAGGAAATAAAACAAAAATATAAAGAGTATTAGGTTGTTGGCAATAAGAATTAAGAATTGCCTCGTGGGCTCGCAGCCGCAGAACGCTGAGGCAGTGCGGGCTCGGCCTAAAAGACTCCAGGTGTTCTGACTAAGACTTTTATATTCTGCTATTCTTCGTTCCAAACAAAACATTAAATGACAAATCTATATAAATAAATAAAATAAAGTGTCTGTTTGTAGTAACAAGGAACAGCTTTTTAAAAAATGTATCCGGAATAAAAAAAGATTTTTTGAATCTATTTGAATACGTCTTCCTCTGTTACAGATCTATTTTATATCTGTTTTGTTTACCATTGTACTCCACTTTTATACAGGTTATGTTATGTATGCAAAAAGTATTATAAAAAGAGAATGAGAATAAGAAATATGAATGAGATTAAGGAAATAATAGACAGATTTACACTCTTTCTTTTTTATCTTTCTCGTAATTAAAACGAAAAAAAACTTCATAGATAAATCGTAAACGACTAAATTCGTGAAGCGTAAACGTCTTTTATTGGTAAGGCAGCCGTCTACTTCGCCCAATGCCACGATGTTCAATCACATACCTTTTCTATTTTATTAGTTTTGTCTTGGATTTACTTCAAAAGAGGACAGATGCTTCTTCTGGCTACATATTGTAATTATATTGTGTGATGGATAATCTATTTTTAAGAGAGTATCACTGTTCATTTGTTATTAAAATGCGAGTTCCATTTAGACTTAGTGTGACATGTACTCGCCGAGTCCGGTGATTCGACTTACTCACGTGGTTATTAAGAATTTTAAGGTAATGAGTTTATTTTGCAGGTAGGGGAGCCACGCTGATTTCAGCACGAAGGGTCGGCTCGACGAGGGCGGCACTACCCTCGCACAGAATAATATCAACCTCAAATGACAACTTTCGTGCTATCATTTTTCGTTGGTGAGAGCGAGATCGTAGGCCCAATGATGCAGAAGCATCACTAGGCCGCCATGGCGTGTGTCACCTTGCGGGATCGTTGCATTGTCTGCATTCGCTTCGAGTATGGTGACCACCAATGTTGGATTAGCAACTTTGATAGGGTCATGTATAAAAAAAGTAGATCCATTACAATAATATAGCAAGTAAGTACGCAATTGTTCTGAGCAGCACCGTACTTTAAATACACGTAGTAGACGGACGTCTTGAAAGGGACTTTATAATGTTAATTTTTTTATTATATTTTATCATATTTGGTCACAGCTTACCAAAAACTAGGAGTAAAGCATTAAGATAACTAAACCAACGTTTGATTTTAATAGTAAAACTTAAGCATGTTCAAATAAATTTGTAATATGGAGATCTCAATATAATTTAATTACAAAACAATATTCAAAGTTAGAAATCGACAAACTAAAGACTTATGCATCCACTCAACAAGTAACCTTATTTAAACCTTGATACACTTCAATTCGGCATCCTATACCTAATTTTTATTAAATGAACTTCTAGGTAGCATTCCCAGACAAAAGCAATTATAGTTATTATAAAAAGTTTCGGAGAATATTCTAAATCTTGAGTTATCTGGATGATTAAATTTATTAGTCCACGTCCAGACCGCACCTATCTACGTAATTCGAACTACGCGTACTCATTAGCTAATAGCGAATTGAAAACTTCATAGATACTGTATGATGTGAGCTATGAAGAAAAAGATTTATTTAGCACGTGTGGTTATAGTTTTGATTATGATTATTAACATATTATGTTCCTAGAAGCAAACATTCGACCTGGAGGTAAGATTATGTTAAATTAGTTTTGTGAATTCATCTGAAAATGTTGTGGAAGTTTCTTTGCATCCTAAATCATAACATTATCTGAAAATTTGTATATATGCGGCTGTCTTAAGCTGGTTCTACGAAAGATGATGGAGTCAGAGACTGTTCGACGATAAGTGATTTTCTCACTTTGTTGCAAAGATAGTTGACCCTATGACTGAAGCCCTTTAACTTTGACAGTTTTGACGACTTGAATTAATTAAGTTTAACTTGTCAAAAATTACATAGTGTTGGTTTTCTACTACTTTTTGACAAGTTAAATAAAATGAAAGATAAGTAGAATAAAATGATATTATAGTTAGTAATAACCTTTTATTCTACTATTAATAATGCTTATCCTGGCCAGTTTCGCTATATGTTATTTGTTAAAAGGCGAAACAACACAAGGAACGTTCATCTTGACAAAGTAAATTGATAAGTGTGTTATTGTCTTCTTATTTCCGCTGCACATTATCTCAGAAGCTCTCGCATTATTCGTTAGGAGCGAGTTGTAAGAGTACTACACTATCGCCTTATTAATCTCTCTTTTTCCACCTCGCGTCCTTCGATTCCGACAAAAAATGTCTCATAGAAGATAATGTTGATAAGGTGAGTCAAAGTAAGACAAATAGAAATGTGAGCATTATATTGCAGAAGAATGTTGATCAGGCTTCATAAAATGCATACCCGGTTTTATTTTTCCATTCACATTATGTCCGTATCTAACTTTTGCAGTTTACTAAACTAACTTAACGAAGTTACCAATTTCGTACCAGATAAGTCAGATTATTGGCCACCAGCTTTAACCAAAGTTCATCTTACGAAAGAGTGTTCCGGAACTAACAGCGATGATAATCATCTTTCTTTTATCTTGATAAGATTTCTTTTAATTTATCATCGTATTTAGACTAAAAGTTATGTAATTTTATTGTATTTTTATAAATATAATACTAATAGTTATTTTAAAATGTTTTTTACAACTAGACGTGGTAACATCGTTTTTTTTTCAATTCTAATTAAAACAATATACTTAAATATTCAAATGTTTAAATTCTCATGTCATTTTATTGATGTCTAACTGCACCATTAATGCATTTCATAGCTAGTTTATTGTGAAAAACACATGCACTAAACACCACAAATAGATCACATTTTTGAACATTAGTGAACTTGAGAAACACTGGTAGCATAATTACACTGAAAAGAGTCAGACCATTTCATAACGTTAAAGAACTAATAAAAAACATGTTTTCAAAGCAAACACAGAATGCGGGTACTGAAAAATACCTTTTTAATATGTGAAAACAATAAAGGTTCAGATCAAATCCTATCCAAGTTTCCTAAAACCTTTGATTAATTGTAAATATTGCGAATATTTTCAGATAATTAACAGAAGCTATTCAATCTGTAAGAACTTTCCACAATAAACAAGTAATAACAAAATTGTCAAGTTTGATGTTTTTCGGAATTCGGAACAGTCACACAATTTTCATAGTTTAAGATCTTAAACTAGATACGTTTTTATGATTATGTAATTACGGTACCTACATTTTACTTACATAATTTACACCTATACTTTATTATAGGTACATGCCGAAGTATTTAAAAAACTTCTTGGTATTTAATACTCCATTGTTAGACAGAGGATCCCAGGTTTATAATGACGTTCTCCAAATGATACTAGTAGAGCAGTCATCATAAACATTGGATGTTGCTTCAAGAAACGGCTACCCAATACTGTATAATGGTAATAAAAATAAGACGGGGGGCTGTGCAATGATAGTTTATAATGATTGTTAATACATAACTGTATAATAATATTTTTTCATGGGATTAACAGTCCCTAACCCGCAATCAGTCTCCAAATCGCACTTGGCCAGCGTGGGGATGTATGGACTTAACCCTCTCCTGAGAGGAGACCCGAGCCCAGCAGTGGGACATTATGGGTTGTTGATTGATGGGATTAACCAATATAAAAGTATAATGATTTCTGCTTTATACAAAAAAAATCCCAGCCTATGTTCTAGACATTATGAACATAAACCTTTACCTAAAATTCCCAATCCATCACTTCCCACTCACTTTCGTCCAATCTCTAACCTTCCCTTCCTCTCCGAAGTGCTACAAGCCTGTGTCCATAAACAGTTCTCCCAATTTATTTACAGTAACAACTTACTCAGTCCTTTTCAGTCAGGTTTTCGACCAGGCCATAGCACGGTTTCTGCCCTTCTTAAAGTGACGGGCGACATTAAGGTACTGGCAGATTTTTCCAATGCCTTCAATATCGTCAGTCATGAACTTTTCCTTGCTATCCTATCCCATTTTTTAGCTTCTCAAGAAGCACTGGTTTTCCTCTTACCTTCGGGATCGTCACAATCAGTTAGTGTAGAGGATTTATCCTCAAACTGGTGTAGTCTTGCTACTGGCGTCCCTCGAGGTGGTATTCTTTCACCTCTGCTATTTTCCATCTTCATTAACTTTATTACCCTAAAACTTCAGTGTTCCTATCATCTATACGCTGATGACTTGCAGTTATACTACCAAACATAGTTGTGCCATGGTTCGCGACTTTCTGTTGTGAATAGTGACCTGGCAGCTATCAAAAACTGATCCAACATGTTTGGTGTATCAGTTAATCTAAACAAATGTCGGGCTATAATCATTGGCAGTAATCGTTATATCAGCCAGCTCAACTTTACTTTACTTCCACCGCTTGCGTACAATGGCATAGCTATCCCATTCCGTGAAAGTGTGAAGGACCTTGGTCTGTACATTGACACAACTTTCAGCTGCCGAAAACTAGTAGAGTCCGTGTGTCCGAAAGTCACAGGCTCGCCCTTGGCCCTCCAAAGACTGAAGAACTTCCTTCCATCTCAAACTAAGGTAATGCTTGTTCAGACCCTAATATACCCAATAATCGACTATGGTGATATGTGTTTCTTTGACCTAAATGCAAATCTGCTCAATAAGCTTGACCGTCTTCTCAATAATTGCATTCGATTCATTTTCAATTTACGAAAATATGATCATTTATCTCAGACTGGCTCTACTTAAAATAACATGTGACAATTCTTGCAATTCAAATATTGTCATTCAAAACACGGACCATTGTGACTCATACACGGACTTGTAAATTTTAACATTTTAAACAATGAAGAGAAAAATTGACGACGCGGTCTCTGTTGTATTAAATACGTGTTTTAATTTCTAATGACGGTTCATTTACAGCTACGAACAAAGAGTTTTAACGATAATCATGAATGGCGAGGCGATAGTGTCCGGTGTTGTGTGTTGAGACGGATTAAGAAAATATACAGAACAATAGCACTGTAAAAGACTGTAAAAGAGTACACGGTTGGCCTAGTGGTTTAAATAGTAAGCGGAGACGCTGGAGGGTCTCGATCCTGACCCCTGGGGTCGCCCATATCGTGCGGAGCGTCAGAAGCTCCGCACGGCGGCCCCCTCCCCTTACCGAGACTCTCCAGCCCAGCTTCCTGCAGGAAGTGGTCGAGGGCCTATTCCCGCAGCGGGCGGAGCACACGCCCCCGTCGATGGCCTGTTCAGTCGACGGGGGCATTGAGGTCTGTCCTTGGACCACTCCTGTGGAACGTGGGGTACGACTGGGTCCTTCGAGATCGTCTCTCCTCCGGGCTGGGCGTAGTTTGTTACGCCGATGACACATTGGTCACAGCCCAGGGGGCGAACTTCCGGGAGGCGGTGTGCCTGGCCACCAGGGGTGTCTCTCTGGTAGTCGGGCGCATCGATGTGTTAGGCTTGCGGACAAGATGGAAACCCTGCTTTTCTATGAGCCCCGTCGTGGGCCACCCCCCGGCGCCTCCATAGTGGTGAATCCGGTCTTCGTACCGGTTCGGGCCCAGATGAAATATCTGGGCCTGATCCTCGACGGTAGGTGGCTCTTGGACAGCTTGCTCCAAAGCTGGTGGACACTGCCTCCGCGCTCGGGTGACTTTTGCCCAATCAGGATGGAGCCAGTGTGGCAACGAGAAGCCTCTTCACGGGGGTTGTCCGGACGATGGCGCTGTACGGCGCACCGGTGTATCGGCCTTGACCGCGCAGAATAAGGCGCGCCTCTGGCGGGTTCAGAGGGTATTGTCGGTCAGAGCCATACGCGGATACCGCACGGTGTCGATCGAGGCGGCATGCACCTTGGCCGGTACACCCCCGTGGGATTCGGAGGCGGAAGTGCTCGCGAAGCTTATCGACGGATGGCTAAATTCCGGGCGGAGAGTGGCGTTCGCCCTCCGCCCGAGGAGGTATGCGAGCCCCTCGTCCTCGTCGCGCTCCGCCTGGAATGCATCAAACCGAGCGCTGAGCTAGGCCACTCACCTAGGCCCCTACACCAGGGATCACGGGAACTTATAAGGCATCCGCAATGCCTGACTAGTGCTGGCCCGCTGTTGCGGGCCACATCTCGTTGGCGAGAGGAGTGAGGTGTTCGACTCCACTCGAGACTTCAAAGAGGGGCGCACGGGAACACTATGCGCCGCTGCCTTGGTACCGGTAGGTTGGGGGACGACGAACATCCCCAAGTCCGCCGCCCCTGGACCCAGTTAGGGGGGCCGGTGGAGATCAGCGTATTCTCTCCTCCGACGCCCGCTGCACCTTCTGCGGACTGAGAGAGATAGAGGTCGGAATCTCCCTTTACCTTTCCGCATCTTCTTTCTGCGAAATGACGGTTTCGCAGAAGGACACCACCGCATCCCAGGACTCCTCGCCGTCGACCTTAGAATGAACTACGGCCGGCAGCGAGAGGTCACTGCCTACTACAGAGATGAGGGCACGGCGCGGCTCCTCCCAAACGGCGATGGTGACGAGCCCGGTAGAAGGGCTTAAAAGCCTGTCCCGTTATTCCGCCACCAGGACCTCGCGTAGCTGTGACCGATGCAGCTCGATAACTCGCTGAGTCAGTCCCTCGCCACAAACCCGCGCGTCCTTACGCCACCAATGTAATGACGCGAGGACTTTGCCTCCAGGTTCCAGGGCGGAGATCCGGCTAGCACGCTAGCCACCTCGTAGGAGATCGTACGATAACCCCTAATGACTCTGACGGCCATCACCCTCTGTGGCTTCCGCAAAACGGTGATTGATCCGGCCGTCGGGTCAGTCGTCCAAATCGGGGCCCTATATAGGGCCATCGACCGTACGATCCCCTCGTACATCCGCCTGCAAGCGGCGCTCGGGTTCAACTCGTTGGGAAGCAGCTATGACAGCGACCCAACCACGCCCAACAACTTAGGCGCTAGCCGCCGGAAGTGGGGTCCGCAATCCCATCGGCTGTCGAGCACCAGTCCCAAGGATTTTATTAGGTTGGGCTCGACAGCGATACGAACCCCCCTAACCACCATGTGCAATCCCGGCGGTGGCAATGATGGCATTTGTATAGGAGTAGTTCGTTGATAGCATACGCACATGTAATCAAATACTCTAACTCTGGCTACTACATGTAGAGATGCTGCTTTTCTCACACACAAATGGGTGATTTTTTATTCAGGTTACATAATTTGTCAAATCATTCCTAATATTTTGGACGAGTTCTAGATGTTGTAACAACAAATCAAAGATATCATCTAATTGTAATATTATTGAAGTCACTTCTGTGCCTTCATATTCCTTGAGTGCCTTGGTGGCGCAGTGGCAGCGTATGCGATTGGTGTGTTTGAGGTCTCGGGTTCGATTCCCGGATCGAACCAAATGTTTGTATGATCTGCAAATATTTGTTTCGGGGTTTGGGTGTTTTCTATGTATAATATGTATGTGTTTACAAAAAAAGTATGTATGTATTTATATCAGTTGTCCAGAACCCATAATACATTGCTGTTTAGTTTGGGAATAGATGGCGTTGTGTGTTAGAAGTCCAAAAACCAATAAATTTAACCCGATGATCTAATTATTTAAAAAAGCTAAGGTTTTTAAGGGGTTGAACATATTTTTTTGTACAGACTGTCGATCAAGTTATCTTACGAAAAAAACATAATTCAAGATCGAGTCATCCTTTCAGCAGATGTGGTGTCATGAACAGACACAGGTACAGGTATAGACATCAAATTTAAAACACCATTATATTTTACTTTTGAAGCCCCAAAATAATGATAATGATTGAATTAATCAAGGAAAGAGACAACTAAGATAAGATCTTAACAATGTTTTTATCTGCAAAACGTTTAACAAATTAGACAATACTTACAAATAAAGTACTGAACTCAGAATAAGTTAAATTAATTAGCTTTCTGTTTAAAGAAGCAATTTGGCAAATGTAAAAACTTGTAAAACAAATCTCATAATGCGGGTTTGGAGAGTTGCTGCTTCTTTGAACTGGAACACAAAGTTTTGGGTCAGGTACGAACATCAATGACGCTATTATATTAACGGGTCACTTCGCTCACAACTAGATTCCTATTCAATTAGAGATGAACTCGAACGCCATCTACTGAAATAGTTTCTTCATTTTAAATTTCCTCCAAAACAATTTTTAGTCCATTTATTGTTTGTATATTTCGTTACATGTTCGGAATATTGTTTTTATTCAACAATAAGTGAAGAATTACTGTTATTGATATAATATATCACCCCCAGTTACGTTGAATAGAGTCGGTCAGGTGTATCCGAAGCAATATTTTGATTAATTGTTAAATTTTGAACGAACATTTACCTAGTGAACGTTTAGAATTGTCAGGCATTAAACGCTGTTAGGATGAATTTATTGTCCTCCACTTTCCGTGTTCATGACTCCCAAAACGATAGTACGGGTATACAACGAGCGTATAAATTGTAGTATAAACGTGTTATAGTAGTGTTTATTGGCGGTGAGTAGTGTCCAATGGCTTCGTTAATCAAAGCGGAGGTCGTGGCGACTCGATGTCGCTTGCGGTCTCAAGCCGCGGGCGCTACGCACCGCCACCTTAGCATAAATCGTCTCACAATTACTAAGATTTCGCCAACTTATGTATATTTCCTACAACATGTAACTGTAATATATTATTGAGCCGTAATTGCCAAAGCAGTATAATATATTCTGTTAGGATATTGTATTCATAGAATAGGTAGTTGTTAGTTATGAAATAAGCAATGTTTTATTTATATGATGTAATGATTGTTCCTTTTTTCTTTTAAATTCGATAAGAGCGTGAAAACATATTGAGAAAGTACAGCCGCTTCCGTATTTAAAATATCTGCTCAGTCTACTGGCAAATATTGCAAGAATCGTGAGAATATGTGTCGGCTATTCTGTGTGCAAGCTAAGCCGTCCCCTTGGACACTACTGTCAACTCCGAATATGCTTTTTAGGCAAGCATATGTTTGAAAATCATATTATACATACATAGACAAGATAATAAATGAATAAAGATAATGTTACCCCAATTACCAATGACAATTGCCAAAGCCGTTCTTATAGCAACCAGAACTGACTGCTTAACGTACTCTCCGAGCTCCGAGGGACAGAATTAAATATTATGGCATCTATGGTATAGCTGGTTAACTTATTTATCTTCTCTATTCTGAATTTATGCACTGTAGGCTCATGCTTTAATAAAACTGGATCGCATTGTTGCTGAGTAGTTTCTTTTTTTATTCAGCTTATTTCATACTCACATTTTTATCAAAAATTAGGCGGCGTCAAATTGAAGTCAAAATGAACTATCATTCAAATTCCTAGCGATGGTATTAATGAGTTTAATGCATAATAAAGCGAGATCTTTTTCCAAATTTAAAACAGAGACTTGTGAAGCTTAAAACTTTTTAACAAAAAAATGAAGCTGCCGAAAAAAGCGGAAAGCACAAAATAATTCTATGACTATAACCTACAATTTCAATTTTTGATTACTTCTTAAGTAGCTACCTACCTTACTTTAGCTATTAACGCAGTGACTGAGTGTAATTTACGAGTAAACAAAAAATCACCCTTTTTTTCATCCTTATGGTAGTTTTTTTTTCCAAATGTACATGAAACCAATTTTGAGGTATATCTAATAAAAAAAAACATTATTTAAATCCTCCTCCGTTATTAGTCGTTGGTTAAAAAGACATTGAGGGGCTAGTTACGATAACTATAGCTAGCGTCTTTGTCAACAGTCTTTCAGAAGGCTACGGGGATTTTAAGCGGAGAATGCTACTACTGCTAATCTTCAGTTGGATGATTATGATACATAAACTCCTGAGGGTTTAGTGTACGTCTTATCAATCATCATGGTGACAGCATTCGGTTTTAGATCGACTCATACCCAATCTTTATCAATCGCAATACTAAACGCGCTCGACGTGCGGTCACTGATCTGGCTGGAACAAAAGCAAAATCATGATTAATTTATGAAAAAACAAATGTCGTCCCGGAACCAGTTTAGATGGTATTGTACTTTAAGTTTTAGAGCCCAACAAAATGCCTAACAACCAGCATGATGAGAAAGCGTTACACGACGGACAACAATTAAGACTAATTGTAAATATTTAAATAAGCCCTCTATGACAAACTAGGTGTTTAGAAATAGTGTAAGTCCCTAATCCAGACTTTGCATGTCGTTTCTTTCCCTACAGATTACTATTATCTAGATCGGTATCTTAAAGTATAATCTATCTCGTAACCTTACCTGCTAGATCAACTAAACAACTTTAAGAATACAACTAATTCCTTATTCATGTATTTGGTATTTAAATAATCATTCTCTAACCCCTAATCATTTTACATTCTATCATCAGCTCGTATGAATTACTGAATGATAAATGAATTAATGTCGATGGGTACGTATGTTGTTAAAATCATCCTCTAATCTCTAACTGCTAAGCAGTTTTACCTTATATCATCAGCTCATCTGAATAAATTGAAATTATACAATTGTAGATCTATGGATATGTATAAAATTGAAAAAAAATCCTCCAACGTTGAGGGTTGTGCCTTCCTACCTTAATAACTTAAAAGAATACGACTATACACATGAGATTTAAATATTTATCTGCCATCTCCTAACCGTTAAGGAAGTACATCTTCCATCATCAGCTTACTACAATACAGCTACTGCAACAACTAGAAAATATATGAAAAACATATAACGTGCCTACAAAATTTGAGGGTTTTTTTGATTTTTTTGGGATCCCATCATCGCATCCTGATATGACAATGGGACCACCTCGGGAGCATACCCTTTCGAACACAAAAATAATTATCGATATCGGGCTACTCTGTAAAAAGTTATATTTGGTCGTATAAAAAAAATATACACGTCGACTTGACAATCCTTCCTTTTTTTTCGTCCTATAAAAACCGAAACCAGGTTAGAGGGTTTTATTACACCGTAATTTTAAGGTAACTTCCTTCATCATTCACTAGCTATTCAACTAAATTTGAACAGTCATGTAGAATAGGCAATTAATGTTAAGCACAACTCTAACTCCAACTACAAAGGTCAACAATCAATCTAAACTAAACTAAATTAATTGTTAACTAATTCTTGACACGTAAATGGACAGTAAACATTGAAGTTTCACGGTCAAAGGTTAATCTGAAGTTATAGTTTTCGAAATACGATATTTTGCGTAAAAGGGGTCGGGGTATGTTAAGTGGCCGACAGGGCAGGACACGACCACGACACGCGACATGTTTGCGGTCTCACGCGCCCTATTCACCGCATACGATATATGTGGACATATAGCCATTGCACCACACGTTAACACGTACCATCACGTCTATTAATATGTTATGCATAGGTAAGTACCTCAAAAGGCGTCACAATATTCAAAACGTTTCATATGGTTTTAGATTATGTTAATGACAACTTTTTTTGGGTTTGGTTAAAGCTTTATTTTCATTGGTTGGCTTAAGTCGATTTATTATGGGTCCGGATGGCGTAAGAAAGCGGTTCCCGGATTTCTCCCATCTCAGGCGCAGAGTGGCACACCGTGTGGTTTTAGTCGGTTCGATTCCGACACACCGCCCCGCCGCAAACCCCGGTGGGGTGAAGGCCCTAGGGGGTTTCCAAGGGTAAAAGAAAGTGGATTTATTATGCACAGGGATTAAAACAATGATGGTAAAATAGTTTCGTTTATGGAAGTTGACAGTACTGCGTGAAAGACGATATGAGTTAAAAGAGATGCATTCAAATTACTAATAATGAAGTATAAAAGAAGAAGAACATACTTCGCTAATTTCCAAGAAAGTTAGGCCAAGGGTAGGCAGATGATGTTCATGATGATTTTAAACGATTTTTGACGAACTAACTGCCTGAGGGACGCAGTGTTAGCATATGCGATTGCCGTGCTGAGGTCTCGGGTTCGATTCCTGGATGGAACTAAGTGTTTGTATGATCTTCAAATATTTGTTTCGGGGTTTGGGTGTTTTCTATGTATAATATGTATATAGGTATACACAAACAGTATGTATTTAAGTATTCTATCATTCTACCTAGCTCTCCTTTTGAGATACAAAAAATAATCACGTCTTTGAATAATACCAACAATACCATATGATTATATAAATACAAAAGTAATAAAATACGTATCAACAATTATTTCTCCAGTATTATGTCACGTTATAACTATGTGCAGTGAAGATGTTTTTCCCGATAAACTAAAATTCAACATTATCAAACCTCTTTTTAAGTTTAGTGATGGGAAAGAGAGAAGAGATGTCTAATTATAAGCCAATAGCCCTAATTCCATTTTTTTAAATCTTCAAAACACTGGCCTGAACACCTACTTTGTAACGAAAAAACTATTGGTTGACAATTGAAAAGGTTTTAGGAAAAATAAATCGGTTAATATGGCAATATATGACTTTGGATTTGCGTAATTGACCGAATCGATAAACGACTACTAGTAATAGGGCTTTATATGGACATGCCAAAAGCTTTTGACCGCGTAGACGATAAAATCTTGATGAAAAAGTTTAACGATAACGATGTTAAGGGTAACGTATCGAAATTATTCGAATCCTATCTCAGTAGCAAACAACAGTTGATCGTAATCAATCGAGTAGTTGATAAGACTGAAATAACTTTCAAATCTGGTAAAACTATCAACAAATATGGAGTACCACAAGCGAGCTTTCTGGGGCCCGTGTTGTTTATTAGATATTTATATAAAAGATTTTCCACTATCTACTCCATATCATATGACAATGTTTGCCGATGACAGCAGTTTAGTTTAGTTGAAGGAGATATTAGTACACTGGAGTCAGACATTAATAAATGACTATTTCAGTAATTCAGTCAGACTAGTAAAATATGGATAATTTGAAAAATAAAACAAAATTGGTGACATTTGGACAAAAGACAAATAAAATATTAAATTAAAACATAAACTATACAGGAAAAATAATAAATGAAACGAACGCTACGAAGTTTTTCTGAGTACATTTAGATAATGCATTAAATTGGAATGAACAAATTCACAGAATGTGTGATAAACTGCATCAGTATTCATATAACCTATACATGCTTAGAAAAACAGTAAATTTAACTACTCTTGTTACAGCCTATCATGGTCTGGTATCAGCTACTCCTAAGTATGGTATTATATTCTAGGGTAATGCAACTGCAAAAATGGGTATTTATAGCACAAAAGCGCTGTATGAGAGCTATGTGTAATCTACGCAGAACTGACAGCTGCCAAAGTTATTTTTAAAACTTAAAAATTATTACAATGGCCTTGCTTATACATTTATGAAGCTGCTATGTTTGTCAAACGTAATATTAATAAATTCTCTAAGGTTGATAGTTTACGCAGATCTAACTCACTAGTAGCAGGTAGAACTGTTTTACACTGAAAGAGTATTTTCGCTATGGCACCAAAAATCTACAACAAATTGCCAAAACGCTTAAGAATTAATTGTAAATGGAAATCTCTCCAGAAAGTAATTGGTTTTATTTTTAATTGATAAATCATATAACTTAATATACGATTTTTAAAGGACATGACTCTGTAATTATTTTTGTGAATTATTGAATTATATTTTGTAATTTATAATATTTCATTTCTTTGATTATATAAAATTTAATTTAAATTGTATTATTCAATTTAATTTTAATAAAAAACACATTTATACGCCGATAGCTGGCAGAGCATAGAGTAACTACATTTATTATGTAACAAACATGAAAATCTTGTACACCTGTGATCACAAATAAATATTGATTTGATTTAGCTTTCATTTTAAAAGCTCCACATAATTCGAGGCTAAACGCAACTCCGTTTGTGTGAGATGTTAAAAGTATTTATTTTTATTGTTTGTGTGTTTGAAAGCCTCAAAAATAGTCTACGTAAAATTCGTATACGATTTTATCTGAGTACACTAAATGGATTACGATTTTTGGAGGATCAATTATTGTGATGCATTTATGATTTTATTTCAAAATGGAGCAGAATTAAATTTCATGTCACAAAAGTTTATATGCCAAGCGATATTCAACTGAAATGAAATAAAGAGACATTATAGCATTAAAATTATGGTGAAGCATGGATTGATCGTTAGAGAATGATTTTTCAGTTTCACTCACATATTTAATATACTGTAGCTTATAATTTAGTAAGGTTTCCGATTACCAGAGTATTCAAATACGATTACGTCAAAAGTATAGTTTGGTATTACTGTGTGGTGTGTGTGTGTGTGTGTGTGTGTATATACATATACTATAATACGTTCGCATACAAACGTTTCCCAGCTATATCATTATGGTTACTGCAAATTGTGACGTTCTGCGTTCATAATCAACCACTAATATAAGAGTGTTATTTTGAGCCCCGGATTTAATATTCACTAATAGAGATGAATGGATAAGATTAATAACAAAATGTCGTGTTATTATGTATAAAAAGATAATAAAATCAATATTACGCAAAAGAATAAAATTGGCATGATTTAAAAGGAATTCAGAGTGAATTTAGAAGTTGGGCAAAATGTTTTGCACAATAATTCAATGTCAATATCGACATAGCAAAGTTTCTCAGTGAAAAAAACCACGTCTAGCATTCGTCTTTCTTAAGAACACATACTTAGCTCGCTAGCACTAATTTAGCACTTTTACATTTCAGACAATAAAATATTTTTAAATTTTTAGACTAAGCATCCTAATCATACTGGTTCCGATCATAGAGATTAGACACTATTAGCTTAGCTTTTAACGCAAGCTTCCAAAATTTATTTACGAAGATCGATACAGGTTTTGTGCAATTATATTTTGTCAAAGATATTTCAATTATAAATTGATTCTATATAGGTACGCCAAAAGAACATTGGAAAAGTTAATTTCATAAAGTTGATTGTGTTGACAGATATGATGTCTCTGAAGGTTTGGAAACGAAATTTGCTTACTTTTAGTTTCAATGTAAATGGGAAATAATATACGTTTTAATGGAAAATAAAAGTAAATCAAATCTGTTATTAAAATTTTTCTGTATGGTTTACTAGTTTGACTTACAATAGTTTAGTATACATTTGTTATACTAGACATCAAACAGCTACTAATGGTAGTAGTCTATACAAGCTAAGGAAATTGAAGTGTATGTTTTTTTGTAATTCAAAATTAGTGGCTTTTTATTAGATCCACATATTATGAAAGTATATACGGTACTGACATAAAAAACAGTTTAAAAATTATTTGTCTGTTTGTCTCGGGTAATCTCTTTAACAGCTGCACTGATTTTGACGGGACTTTCACTGGTATATAGCTGATGATATAAGCAACAACTAAACTAAACTTAAGTAACTAAAAACAACAACAAAAGCTTTTTTTAGAATATCGTCACTTTGTGGCGTTATCTGATGTTGTTATTAGAAAGGAACCAAAAACAAACGCAAGTAAAACCGCGGGGCTAACCTAGTATGACTTAAATATGATTCTCTGTCTTATTAGATTTAGTTAAAGCTGAAATAACTGTGTGCTAAGGTAAGAATATGTGGGAAGTGAATTAATACACTATGTCAAGTAGAGGTAACATCGAGAAGGAATGGACCATAGATCCACAGAAGTTATTGGGTTCACTCTGGTAGATCAACCATAAGATAATTCTTTGTATTATAATATTTGTTCCAGTGGTTCGCAACCATACATAATGACTAATTGACAATGTAGAGAAACTTGATCGATTAAAACAGGTTCAAAATAAGAATGTTATCTAAAAGTATTAACGATTACATGTTTGCAATTTTATAAAACGAGTAAACATTTTAAGTATATTTTTGAAGAAGTACCCGTGTAAGATTTATTTTAATAAATGATCCTTTAGTTTTCATCGAACGATATAATGCCTATAATATATCGCAGCTGTGTTACCAATTCGTACCAATAAACGTAAGTCCTAAAGCTTTCAGAAAGAAAAATATGGCAATATTACAGCTCTCTCTCAGGCCTCATAATTTGAAGTTAGTGTCAAAATGAAAAAAAATATGATAACTTTATTCCAATGCTCACAATTACTTATGAATAATAGCTTTAAGCGTATTTACTGTTGACTAGCTGAGCCACTCGGTTGTTTTCAATAACAACCACGATTAACACCGTGAGGCGAAGCTAATCCAAAAAAAACCATATTTTAAGCTTAAGTTACTCATTATATCATCAGCTATCTTGCAGTGAGTCTCGTCACTGTCAGTCTAGCCGTTTCAGAGATTAGTTCCGGAACAAAAAGACAGACATACAAAAGTAAAAAAAGTGATTTCTTTGATGTAAGTACCGTATATAATTTTAAATGAATATTTGGTGAAAAAAGGTATTCATGCATTCATCCATTCTGAAATATTAAAAAAATATTAATATTAATAGATAACCGTTAAAAATATATTGTTGTGAATACTTTTACACTGCTGTTTAACCACGGCTCTGTTTCTTTTCATTGTGTAATGAAAGTAAGGTAAAAATGTATAAAATACTGTCTATTGTAATTTAAAATGGACTAACTTTTCATTTTTACAAAGTAACGTACGGTATGCAGTTCGGTATAAACATTTTCAGACTGTGTTACGCTAACTAACAATACAATAATAAAATCAAACTGTATGAGACTGTTGGCAGTAGCTTTAACTTCAAAATGGTGTGGTTGTAATAATAAACATAAAAAGCAAAATGTTGTACAAAAGATAGTAAGCAATAGTTCGGAAGGTTAAAAGGTACTGTGGTTGCCGAGACTGTGAAAGCACGTCTATCGTACAATCTAGCGGAAACTGTGTTTTACCAACATTGTCCTATTCACGAAGACAAAACTTTACTCACTTACATAGGTACTATCACTAGTTATAATACAATGTAATATACATAGTTTGATTACAATATTACACTTAAATTTTCAACAGGATGGTGTAGAGGCTCTTTCAACAATACGTGAGATATTCTTAAGTTTACAAGAGATTTGTGAAAATACCAAATTTAGACACGAAGAAAGTAAGGCTTTGGTAATATAAAAAAAAAAGATAAAAGAAAATAAGGTTTAGATATTTTAAATTTAAATTATACTAAACTTCAGGACATATTTGATTACGTCATAGATTATAAGAACAATTCAATGAAATAAAGAATTCACTCTTTTATAGATCCCATAATTATTTCGTATTTCCATAAACGTAAAAATGTGAGATGTGATCAGTTACTATTAAAGTATCATTATTTTACGAGCGAGTAATAAAATCTTGATAAGCCTCATTGAAATTTATGTAAGTAACATAAATAACAAGTCATTAAAAGAAATATGAATAATATAAATGTATCATGATTGATATATATATCCATGTGGTGATTAATTATTAAAACCGAGTGTCAGTACCCAGTGTCAGGAATTCATCAGGTGAGAATCGTAAGACCCGTCCAGGGAAGCAAACAAGCAAGCCGAACAACAGCACTATAAAAGTAGGAAAATTTGATGTAAACCCAATAGAAACCAGTCCGGTCAGGATTTCGGACATTTTCGGACATCTAAAGACACAGCGCCATCTAGTCCCAAACCGAGTAGAGCTTTTATTATGGGTACTAGAAAACTGATATGAATACATAAATACTTTTTTTTTGTAAATACATATACACTATACATAGAAAACACCTAAACTCAGAAACAAATATTTGTAGGATCATACAAATATTTGTTCCGACCCAGGATTTGAACCCGAGACCTTATGGACAGCAGTCGCGTACGCTACCACTCCGCCACCGAGACAGTCCACCATTATGGCTTACCATAATAGAGGATGGTATGTTAAGCCGAAACCTCCTTTTTAGGGAAAAGATTGAGTCCAGCGGAGAACTGTTAAAGACTATTAATGTGATTATACAGGGAAGTCAAATTCAAGAATTATTTTACAAATTTAAGAATTATTTTACAGTATTTTCTAAATTACTGTAGTTATCGGGTATAAACCACATCAGGTCAATGATATCAAGCATTGTTCAATCGGTCGGATGACAACTGCGAAATAGTCCTCTATTAGATACTAGATACGGACGTGCCGCTATTTGTACGGAAATCTCGTTAACGTACCACTGCGCTTCTAACTTCTCTTTTATGTTCAAAAGGAAAGGATGTTCAGAGCGGTTTTATGTACATTTTATTAACTAAATTATGCAAAAAGTATGATGCTTATAAATTTATATATTTTTTTGTATGAGCCTGCTAAGGTTACTCTGTCTAGTGGAAAACATGAGCAGAACTCAAGAGCAGTGGTCACCATACTCATTACGAATGCAGACAATGAACAATGCAGCATGGCATCCCACACTCAGATGCTCCTGCAGGGAAGGATTCTTCTTTTTTACCGTAGGAGAGCCACGCTTCGGCACGCATGGGCCGGCTCAACCGGAGTGACACCACGGCCTCACAGAAAATCAGTGTGAAACAGCGCCTGCGCTGTGTTTCACCGAGTGAGTGAGGATTCCAGAGGCCCATAATCCAACCCTTTCCCTCATCCCCCTCCTCATCCCCCAAGGCGGGCAACGCACTTGTGATGCTTTGGTATTACGGGTGTCCATGGGCGGCGGTAATCGCTTACCATCTGGCGATACGTCTGCTCGTTTGTCACCTATTCCATAAAAAAAATGGAGGTGGTTTGTTGGTATTAGGTTTCGGGTCAGATGTTTTGGGAAAATTATCTAGTTATCTAAGTTAAAATTAAATTAAATTGTTCTTATTAAAACCACTACAATATTAATATATTTCAAGAGATATTTCATTGATAACTTTGACATTCTAAATCAACTTGACTATAATCTTACAGCCAAGTTAATAAAATCAGTAGTCATAATCTTGGTGGTAAGCAAAACAAAAGCGACGTCTATCAGGAAAATAATTTTATTGTAGACCTATGCTAAAAAGTCAAAGAACATTTGTAATTTGACAATGGCTATTATATTTACTTCGTATGCTGCTAATAGTTCTTCATTTATTTCATCTTCACATATGTTATAATGTTTCTTACATAGAATTCAGATAACTGACAGTTACTTATTTTATAAACATATGTTGTAATTGGAACGCGTCGACGCTACGGTTCTCATTAGTAGGAGTTTCTGACCTTACTTTCTTTACAGCTTATAACTTAGAAGACTTCTCAAGAATCGGCGTTGGTACCTAACTAAAGGCGCTTAGGATGTAAACAATAAAGCAGGCTTAAATTCCATTCAATGAAATAACAATTATATATATATATTTAGTATTATCAATCTTTACTCCCATAGGCACTCTCTACAAGTTTAGTCGAGTTGTGTACATCTGTTGTGTACAACCGCGGTAAGACAGCACCATTAGTAGTTTCTCTACTTTAATAACAAAAACTTTCATCAAAAAAATATCTTAAAACATCAAAACAAAATTTACATAAAAAAGATTAGTTAACTCCAGTGGTGTTCTAGATGGACTCTGAATCCACTATCTTCTGATTGCGAGGGAAATTCTCAGGTGTATTGAATCAATACTTTGTGCGGAAATCAAGTACTTTGTCTTCTATTGAATCAAGTTGCAATTCCAAAATTCACTATGAGAAACTAAGTAAGCATCTTGTCGGTTAGTTAATACAAAGTTTAGCTGTACTGAAATTGTTGTATACAAATACTAGGTAAGCTGATTGGATACTAGACATAGATATTCCCTCGCATAGCCGAACAGACTTATAAACAAGTTGTAGTTCTATTCAATAACGGTGCGAAGTGTCTGTAAATTTTCTGTATAATAGACGCCAATAATAGTTTTTAAACTAAATTGTAAAAAACTAATTACGATGTCTGAATAGTTCTTGGAGTAGTTATTTGATGAATAGTAAGTTAGTAAGTCATAAATATTATGTAAAGTTATTTTGATACATATCATTTTAGTTATAATTGAATAAAAGATTTTGAATCTGAATTTGAATTTATTTTACGGAAAAGAGTTGAATGTTAGTATGAAAAAATATCAGCGCTGGGGATACTACACAATCCGAACAGCTTTTAATTTTTTACAAGTTTTTATTTAGGTTCGCCTGTCCCGATGTTTGTCTGTAATCAAAACTAGCAAGTTAAAATTGAACCACATCTCGATTTCCGATTGAGCCGAAATTTGAAATATGCCTTTAGTTCTGATGATTATGTGATTATTTATAATCGGTATTATTATTAATCCAAAATGACCGGCGTAACAAAATGGCGGCGCTCATATTCCTGAACCCAATATGGGTATCAAATGTAATTTAAAGGAATTTTTATTGGCAAGTAATAAAAGCTTGTTTTTTTTTAATTAATCACTTGTTTTTACTATCACTCACAGTAGTAAAGCATAAAAGATAATTTAAAAAGAAAAACAGGTTTAGTGTTCAAACTAATAATCGAAAAGTCAAGTTTTAAAATAGATGTCACTTATTTACTAAGATCTGCAGAATTTGGTTGTCTCCAAGAAATCGCCGAGAGCGATAAGACCGCCAATAGTTATACATACTTTGTGACTGTTCCTATTGTACCGTTTCTTACTATGTGTATGCAATAAAGACAAATAAAATAAATAAAACAATGCGGCGAAAAACGTTTTAGTAAATAATGGAAATTTAAACGTGTTGTTTAATACAAAGAAATATATTAATATCATTATTATCACTATGTAAACATCTAATTGGTTCGTCAGTATCCTGTTTGAATATTCTTTAGTTCTTGTCATTGATCAGAGTATACTTCAGTTTCAATGTGTCCTCTTGTTCATAAGTTTAAGAGTAGAGAAGCAACTCAATTAAAGCTTTAGGTGCTTAAAATCAGTAATGTATTACTAAGAATGGCATAATTCATTCGTATCCATTTCAAAATTGATTGTAAATTGTTTTAATGGGGGATAATGATAACATTATGTACTCTGTTTACACTTTAATACATTTAAAATTTATTTTTTGTATTTAATATTTGTGTGAATTTTCTTGTGCATGATGTGGTCTTCTAAATATAAGTCAGGAAGCATATAACCAGTTAATCTGCTAATTAATTTTGTTTTATTTTTGTGTTTCCTTCGTTGTGAAATCCTTAAATAAATAAAACCTATCGCTTATTTTGAAACCTAATCCAAGTAGTTGTTTTAAGGTCAGTTTTCATTAATAATCAGCGGTGAATAATAAGTCATCATATTTTACTCAATAGCAATTAACAAAATATTTTACCAAAAAATATCAATCTAGGTATGTGTATAGTCTTTGTGTTTAAAGAAAAATTGCAAATTTTATTATACGATAACATAGTTGAAAGAAAAATTAAATTTAAATTTTGTTTAGATCGATGACTTAAAATAGAACAACGACAGGTAAATGGATCGATTACTTGAGTAATTCAGCTGGATGCTTATTCAGCTAACTTATTCAGGTAGGCGATCCATCAAAACCACTTACTTGGCTTGGATTCTAAATCAAAGAAATTATTGACTGCAGAACAGAATGGAGAAAGCTAAATCTAGCAGAAATTAAACGTCTAGCAGAGTTATTCACGCATAAATTAATTTGGTACTATTTTCAATTTAATAAGAATAGAATTTTTGAATGGTAGAAATTGGACAAAATAATTGATTATATGGCCCATATGCTATATTTTGCTCGAATAGATACTCGATTAGATTTTAACCAGACAGGACTACTTTTAAGGACCTTTTAATCTTTTCTTGAAAATCAACTAATAAGTGAAAACTTTGATCTAATTCTGCTGAGTCAACAGGTAACAAAACTTCTGCACTTTATCTACCTGAACCCAGAGATAAAGTTAGTAACGAAAATAGCTTAAAAATAGCAAATTATCTCAGTTATGTAAATTAAATAAAATTTTAACAAAAAAAAAGTGAGTTCAAGAACTGGATCAACTGGACAAATTGAAATGGGACCACACGGAAAGCAGCAACATTTAAATTAAAAAAGGAATCATCAAAATCGGTTCACTCAGTCGAAAGTTCTAAGGTAACATACATAAAAAATAAGGTCGAATCGAGAAACTCCTCATTTTTAAATTCAGTTAAAAAGTCAGTGACTCTAACAAATACACACCGAAATAATTGCAAACGATTGCATACATATAAATGTATGGTACACATATGTATGACTTCCCATCATCGACTGTGTAGAGCACAATAATGCAAGATCATCTAGCTTGATCAGAAAATCTTCTCATTTTATCATCAATAGACTAAAACAAAACATACAGCTTAAATTGGAAAGGACAAAGGCCTCTGATAATAGTACAATTCCATGTATATCATGACAAAAGTAAAACATGATTAACTCAAAAGGTTTTATTAAGAGTGGAGAAAAATAGTACCATTGAGGCCGATAACGTCCCACAATGAATAACGCCTTAATGATTTATTTATTTGCTGTTGTTCAAGCCAGTGAAAAAGATAAAAGAACTTTCACTGTTCCCTAGAAAATTGGAGATTTTTTTCAATGTAATACTTACGTTAATGAGCTACTTCCAATTTCAATTTATCTGTATCTATACTAATGTTAAAAAGAGGGAAGATTCATATTTTTGTATGTAACAAATAAACTCATAAACTACTAGACTGATGTGAAAAATTTTTAACTATTAGAAAGCTAAATCAGTCCCAAATAACATAGCTTTTTTTATGTATAAGCTGCCAAGATGACTCTGCCCTGCCTGATGGAAAGTATGAGCAGATAGCTATATTATATTTGCAAATACGGAATCCGTATGATAAACTTCGATAATATTACCCAAGGTATGGACTGAAATGAGACAATGGAGCAAAGTGATATACTAAAGTTTCAGACATTATATCAATATCCAAATAAAAGTCCAGGGTACCAAAGTTCTAACTATCACAGTTATGAAAGAATAATCACCTTTTCATGTAAAAATTTGTTCCACTTAATTCGATGCAAACTAGGCCTCATTATTCGTTCCCTGATATTGATACTCATCCAAATCAATCACTTCATATCCAAGGCTATATAGGCAGTATCTTTAAATAATTACTCAAATCGGACATACCATTCAAAAGTTATGATGAGTATAACAATTTTTCATAAATGAAATTCAAGATTTAAATGACTACAATAGAGGATATAAATGACTGCCTCGGTGGCGCAGTGGTGTGGCGTACGCGACTGCTGTCCATGAGGTCTCGGGTTCGAATCCTGGGTCGGACCAAATCTTTGTATAATCTGCAAATATTTGTATCGGAGTTTGGGTGTTTTCTATGTATAATATGTATGTATTTAGAAAAAAAAGTATTTATGTATTGATATCAGTTATCTAGTACCCATTACACAAGCTCTGCTTAGTTTGGGACTAGATCGCGTTGTGTGTTAGATGTCCGAAATATTTATTATTTATTATATTATTATATATAAAATTTGGCTAATGGTTCTTGTATGTGTAAATAAGTGTAACATCACGCCTATATAGTAGTAAAAGATGAAGGATACCTACCCTGGTAGATCATCAAAGATTATATGTGATGATAACAAATATAGCTTTGCCTATCATTAAAGTACTAGCACATTTAAATGAAATTAATTGGAACCACCAATTGCATTATCTACGCTGTTTAAGTAATAATTTTCATTTCTTTAATCTTTTTTAATTCAGTAACCGTCTGTCAGTCATGATGTCTATCTTGAAGTTCGCACACAGAGAGGCGGCACCATGCGATGTGGTCATCACAATGATGTGAGAGGGTAATTGACACGAAAAATTAAAATGCCAATCATGCTTTTTGAGAAATTTAAGCCCCTGAGCATAAGCAATGCACGTAACTGACTATTAAGGAAGTGGAGGACAATTTAACTGTACCGACCATTATCACCGGCTCTTTTATTTTAGTTAGCCCATATACCAAGGACACCAATGATCCTAATTGATCTGTTGATCCCATTTAAACGTAACGTAAAAACATATTTCGCGTTAACTATTGACAAGTCTCAAGGCCTTACCTACGGATTATAAGGGAAAATAATACCAAGAAAAAGTTTAATCTAAAATATTTTGATATTTATCTGCTTCATAACTCATGTCATTCGCGCCAAATTACAAATCTATTGACAATTTATTTGGTTCAATCGGTTCAATAGTTTACCAAAACTATTACCCTCCCTTTTATCTTCGCCGTAATTGGGTAAAAAATTAAGAAAACAAAATCATCTTTATAATCTAGTATTTTCATATTAAGGTCCCACACAAAGTGTGAGGGGTGTTAGGTATTAGTTTGAGGTTTGGATCTGTAGGGTGTTGTGGTATCAAGGCTCTCAAATGGATGATTTTAATTATTGGTTTAGTCCAAAGCATCCTTGATCGAGTGTTCTAGGCTTGGAAAGTTTGCTAAGAGTGTGATAAAATTTATAATTTTATCACACTCTTAGCAAACTTGCGAACCCATGCGAAGGGGCCGGGGCGGGTTGTTAGTTAAAATTATATATTTATTATTATTAGTATTTATTATCTGTATAATACATTCTATTTCAACGGCTACTTGTTTTTTTATACAATTGATCACAACCGACCCTATTTTTGTTTTGCTACTTAATAATAGCTTTTTTTTCTAACTTCCTAACTTCTGTAATACAATTTTTAAGAAGTGCTTAGTTAATGACTAGATGGCGCTGTGTGTCATATATTCTAAATAATAAAATTATTGTTATAAAATTATAATTATATATTATAATAAACGCTCTAAGCGTATGTTACTCACTTAGAAGTAACTTGTAAAAAACAAATTGAACAAGGGAGTCTTTTGCGTTTCTCGTCTTTTTTTTTTGCAAAGGACCTATGTTTTAAAAGAAGAAACTAACTTTACGCCAGATTTATTCCTACTTTCAAAATAATTAACTCTAAATTCTATAATACAAAACTACTAATATAATATATTATTAAGAAGTATAACTTCTTAATAATATATTATATTAGTTTTACATACAATTTAATGATTTTGACAATTTTATTTCTCATATTAATCCAAATTTACTTTACGGTGTGATGTTAATATTACATTTAGCAAAAATAAGTGTTACTTAACGCGTGTAACAATCCTAACCCCTTTACAAATACATTTCAGAAGGATGGTGGAAGAACATTACATATTCATTACAAACGGATAGCTAACAGAGTTTGAAATTGGAAAAAGCTAAAACTCAAGACACAACTGTAACTCCCAATAGTCCTTGTTGGGACTAAAGTTTTTATTGTATTGTGACCTTTAGCTACCAAATCGATGAAGTTGCTATGGTGTAATTATATTGAAATTGAATCGATTGAAAACTCGTTGTTTACTTGATACGCCGTACATTTGTTGTGCTATGTAGTCAAATGAAGAAAGAATTCGCGTAATTCTACTTCAAGTAATTTCATTTAAGTCAATGTTTAATGATTGATTACCTATTATTATATATTATTTACCGTAGTTTCTTACCAAACTATTTTAAGTTTTTAATAATAGTTTTATTCTAAGAAAGTCATTTTTTTTCCTCGTGCTGATATCCCCTCGAATACCCGTGGCATGTCGGACTCGAACCGACTAAAACCGCTCGCCGTCATGAGTACTATTATCCGGGGAACCAGGTGCACCCTAGAAAGAAAAACCTTGGAAACTCGACGTACCTCAGGCCACCTACTGTTCGTAGAGGACCCCCTACTGCGTGGGAACCTCGATGTTCCCGTTACTATTTCCCTTGGCGCGCACGCTGCGGACCGAGCCTGCTTGTGCTAGGGTGACAGCCTTATCTATCACCCTCAGGCTTGCGCTTATGGAGGACGGAGATCATTCTGATATCTCCGGCACCCGAATCGCCTGCGATACCTGGCTCTTTCGCGGGCCTGGCGGGCCGGTAGAGTTCTAGACCTCACCCGGTCCCACTCCGCCGTTTCCTTGGCAAGCATAACTTGCTCGCAGAAAGAAACGGCGGAGTTCCACGCACTGTCGCTCAGCAGCATGGCCACAATCATGCTACCGAGCGAGAGAACCCCCACCCGATGGTCGCCACGAGATCACGTCTCGGCTCGTCCCACGCCGGATATTCTGCCAGCGTGTGGAGCGCCGTGTCCACGGTCTGGCCATCGCAGTGGTGGTACTCAGGTGTTGGCTCCTTGTGGATCAGACACAGGTGATCTTCGAAGATCCTTTTCCAGTGATCACCTGTGTCAACCGATATGAGAGGGTCCCGTGATGCCTCTCGAGCCAATCCTCCATAACGGGTCTTACCACCGCAACAATANCACGCCGGATATTCTGCCAGCGTGTGGAGCGCCGTGTCCACGGTCTGGCCATCGCAGTGGTGGTACTCAGGTGTTGGCTCCTTGTGGATCAGACACAGGTGATCTTCGAAGATCCTTTTCCAGTGATCACCTGTGTCAACCGATATGAGAGGGTCCCGTGATGCCTCTCGAGCCAATCCTCCATAACGGGTCTTACCACCGCAACAATAGCGTGCCCAGCGCTCGGTTGCCCAAGTCGTTCCTTCCATTCCTCCACGAGGACCTGGCGGAGTTGGGATGTCTGATCTTCGATTTCTCGAGTCTCAGGACTCCTACCCAACTCCCGTGCCTCCTTGCGCCACTGATAAAGACCTGCAAGGGCTCTCGCCTCCAGGTTCCATGGTGGAGTTCCGGCCAGGAGACTTGCCGCCTCAAAAGAGATCGTACGGTTCCCCCTTATAAAGACAGAAAGACCTGTGATTCTTATTAATATTTAACATTTGTATTAAACTTCTGCCGAAGGTATTGACGACTGAGTACATTATCTATGCCAATATTATAAACGCAAAAGTTTGTATGGATGGATGTTTATTAGTCTTGCTCGTAAAAACTACTCAATAAATTTGGATTAAACTTTACAGTAATATAGCTGATACGTTAGAATAGCACATAAACTACTATTTGCTGCGATAACCCACATATAGGCGGGCGGAGCCGCGGGCTTAAACTAGTAAGTAAAAAAATTACAAAATTTCTGATATACTTTATTTTGATATAACTATGAGTTTATAATTATAACAATTTATATGATTTTTAATAAACTATTATTATTTTTCAGCATACATATACATCGAATATACAAAATATATAATGCTATACCCATTAAGGATTAAAAAGTTAATGATAATAAATTAGTGGTACCGAACAGAAATTAAATCACCTTTGACATTAAAATGCTACAATTGTAAACTCTGATTAAAGAGTAATTAGAAAAAAAAAAATCGAACGCAACTACAAACTCACAGATTAAACAGATGCGTGTTATAAGCTCTATGAAGCTGATTTAATTTAATCTGGTTCAATTTATGTATGTCGTATGTCAACCTAAATACATGAGATGAGCGCTAATGAGCATTGCACGTCGCTTACACTTAAGTTTCCTCTTAGTTATTCCACGAAAACTTGTAACTTATACACTACCAAGTACATTAAATCACACTGCAATATGAACAACAAAATGCATTGGATGAGGGTAGGGATAGATTCTTATGACGTCGAGACGTTGTATGCTGCATATGAGAAATGAGAAACTGCTTAATTGAACTAAAAAATTATTTCGATACTGGAGTTTATGGTTTGTATCAGTTAAATTTAGCACCGGATTTGAAGAGTTCTTGAAACAAAACAGAATGAAAATCACTAGCAGGAAACTGAAAAATCAGTCCTGTAGAGGATTTGATTATCCATCTCAGTCATTTTATTAACGGCCATTAGTAATATTTGTAAAAATAAGGTAATTAATTAATTTTATATATCGGTGTCTGAATGCCTGTGTAACCCTGTAAAACAAATAAATTGTTTAGAAATTTTATCCTGAGTTAGTAGTGTTTTAATTAGCAGTAACGAATCAGAAGGTCAGTGATCCTGACTGCAAAACCAGGGTAGTGGGTTCAATTTCTAGTCTAATTGTTATTAGTTTGTGAGGTTGTAGGGGGTAATTTCTGGATATTCTGAAGCGATTTTAATTATTTTAGAAATAGAAAAGTACAGTATTTGTAAGTGTCATAGGTAATGAAAAAAGATTACCGCCATATCCGCACATACACGCGAGCAGAACTGCGCAGAATAGTGTTTAGAAATTCAGGTATCGAGCTTAAGATTGTAAAATAATGATCGTAAACATCGTGAATGAAGTTATAATTTATAAAAATATCCGAGTATCTAACGCAACAACTATATTGACTGATAGAATAATTATTTACTCATTTCTGTAAACACATACATATTAAACTATTATATTATTATCATACTTTTTATTATTATACATAAGCAACACTCAAACTCTGAAATAAATATATGCAGATCCTACAAAGATCTGGTCTGACCCATGAATCGTCGCTTAAGGTACTACTGCGCTAATGAAGCGGTCAATTTTTTTTTTCAAAATAATTAGACTAACTATCAAATGGCAATTCAGAAAATAAATATTTGATTACTCAAACATCATTGTACTGTGAAGATTTAAGCTACAATAGATTATCAATTTTGTTTTTTGTTGTTCAGGTTATCAAAGAATGTAGGGGAAATAGCCATTTACATATTATCTTCATGAAAAAATACTACTTAATGTTAATTTACTTGACTTTGTTAATCAACTGCTTATGGCCTTATATAAGGAGCACTATCTAAAATTTAGAATAAATCATTCAGGGAACCCATTAAACCTTCCTAACCCTGTAATCTACTATACTATTTTTTTGCAGTATTGTATTTCACCAACACATCAAAAAGGTAATAAAAAATGAGAAATGACTTAGGATATAGATCTTTTTCCTGTAACGTTAGACAACTATCTAATAAGACCGTTGAAATGGTATTATTAAAATAAATTCTAATGTTCAGAAAAACGTGTAGTACTTAACCTAAAAATTAAGCAAAATTTGGTACATTTACCAGACTTTGTATCTACTTAAAAATCTACGCTTCATTTTAGCGAGGCGTCGAAATCTGTTATGTAAATATGAGATCATGGAGCCGGAAAATAAGTTTGGTGTTGTGTCCTTTTGATTTGCAGCAACAGGGCACAGAGGGCAAGAACCGTCAACGATGTTAGGTAACGTAACAATTTGGTTTGCTTACAGCTCGCCACTTTATGAATAGTAATCAAACCACCATCCTCCATTCATTTATCTCGCGACCGACCAACGATGAAATGTAGATGAGGCTTTCATGATGAGCTTCAAGCATTTTGTACATTTACTTTGTAATTATGATCTGTGGGGAAAAGGCTTTAATTATGTCCTTGTTAATATTTCATAATAAGTTATCATTAAGTATTATTCTCTCTTCGAAGAGTCTTATAAGTTTAAAATTTTCATACAAAAGCAGACTCTAAGTTATGTTAAATTACATTACATTAGTACTATTTAAGATATACCGATGTAGATAGTAGTATCTTATTTTAAAATAACCTTGTAATAACTTTGTAATAGTATTAAATTTTTTTCATAAGCCAATACGTTATAGTTTATCTAGTTATATATTAATAATTATAAAGTGCTGTTCCGAGTTTATTAGCTTTCCCAAGTTCCGCCAATAGTTCTCGGGTGTGGATCTAAGTCGTACTATTTGAAAAAAAAATCGGCTATGAAAATAATATTAATATTTATAGAATTAATACATAACTTCAAATTTCTGTTATCTTTTTATTTCACAAAAACAGAAAATGCAACATCATGTCAAAACTTACTGAGAAAATAAATCGGCACAAGAAGACACGAAATTCCTGATTTTAGGATTACGATAATTAATCCTAAATACCTCAAATGTCCATCTACTTATTTGCGATTTACACCAAAAATAAAAAAAAAAACAGAAAAGGACAAATAGAACCCTTATAGGATTACTCTGCTGTCTGTTTGTCTGCCAAGACCGTTTTTCTCAGGAACGCGTAGAGGTAATACCCTGAAATTTATATTAAATACCTTCGGACGAGATAGTGATTAGTGCGTCAACGATACCGGGCCACTATTCTATTGCCAAATTTATAACCTGACCTGACTGAAGTGAAGCGATTGTGGACGCCTACGCGGATCGTTCGCAGCGTCACCTGTACGTTTTTTGTAACCTCAACTTACAATAAACACGCGTTAGGACGAAGCCCTCGTGTCTCATGTGCCAAATCGTCTTACGATTTCGATTTTATTTTAAACTATAGTATGTTGACGCTATTTAAAGCAATATATTTCATATTATTTCAAAACAACGTTTATATGAAAACGTTATACGTAATGCAAAATTTTATTGAAATTGTTTTTAAACTGAATATTCTACTTTGATAATCGATATGAAAGTGCACGCTGAAAAAGAAAGTTACTTATCTCTAAGTCGAATGAATTGCTAAGTCAATTGAGTAAAAGCTTTATTGGAGCATCAATTGGAAAATGATAAATTATTCTGATCAAATTTAGTTTTTTAAACTAAACGTCTACTCAGAATATAATAAATAATTAAATATGTTCAGACATTTTAACACACAACGCCATCTGGCCATCAACGCCGCTTGTACTATGGGTACTAGACAACTGATATTAATACTTATATACTTTTTTTTTGAAAATACATACATATTATACATACAAAACACCCAAACTCCGAAACAAATATTTACAGATCATACAAACATTTGGTCCGACTCAGAACCCGGGACCTCTTGCACAGCAGTCGCATTTGCTACCAATGCACCACAGAGGCAGTCGAATCATTTCATGTCAATAATGTAATAGTGAATCTTGATTACTTGTCACAGTAACTTTAACAAAATAATATTATGTATACTAATATTATAAAGTAGTAAAGTCTCCAACTTTCGTTTGTGTGGTTGTAGGGGGTAATCTGTTGAAGTATTGATACGATCCTGACAATTCTTTCATTAACAGAAAGAGTCACTATTCAGAAGTGACATAATAAAATTTGGCCTATATTTTATTAAAAATAATATTTTAGTATTTGTAAATCAAGTCGAAGAAAAGCGGGCGGTAAACGCCCAAAGAGTCGGGTCGGTTATTTATAAATAAATAATATATGAATCTGATAAAAAGAAGAAAGTCAATTAAAGAGTGTAACATATTGATAGTTTTTTTAAGAGAGCCATCCAAATAAAAGTCATAATATGAATTTTTATTAAAATTCCCCAACTTTTGTTTAAGAATTAAGCGTCACGGTTGGTTTGAGATGGTTATGTACCTATTTTAAGTTGTATAGTTTAGGTGAAATCTTAATACAGTAATTATTCTTTTTCATGGGTTAACTTATACAAATTTGTTTTATCGTTTAGAAGAATGCGGCATGTAGAATAAGTTAAGTGTATTGCGTGATTGTCAAAGAAAAAGCCACTTCAATAATAGACACAATGATGATTCAAAGACATAATGATAATTTCCTTATAGTGACTCGTACTTTAGAGCAGGAACAGAATTCTCTCTAAGACTGTGTTTTGAATTTGGAAACACCTTAAAACGAACCTGGAATAGTTAGAATGCCAAAACATTTGGTTCAATGACGCAGGGATTAAAAGCAAATAATTTCTTTACATTAAAGTCTTAAGGATTGTAATGCTCCCTGAAAAGAATGTTGTCAATCATAATTGGAGTCATCTCTCTTTATTATATATATCAATATAAAATTTAAAAACTGATGATACAAAAGTAATATCGAGTGACAAAGTATTAGTTTAATATAAAAAAACATTTTTACAAGTGTTAATACATTTTGCATCACTTTTCACAATGTGACGTCATATCTCGACATTGAACGAGTCAATTCTTTAAGTTCTTTAACTGAATTCCACGAATGCGGGCTCGCGCTTCGGGAATAACCTATTGTGACACAAAATAGTCTGCGCTCCATTTTAACATTTACTGAATAAAAAAGTTGAAATAGTAAAAGTTCCCTTGAAAAGTGCTCAGAAAGTAATATTCAGATTCGGTTTTTTTTCTCTAGCACCTCAATGATATGTGGTATGCCAACGCGATGCCAACTTCAGTGTATTTTTCGTATTATTTGGAATATTTTTACTTATGTGTTGATCTTATTACACATTTCTATGGTAATACATAAAGAAAATCATATTTGTTGATATGAAGAAACTGCTTTGTGAGATTTCATGAATGTAGACTTTCTTTGTGGTGTGATAAGTTCTTATTGACGCTTCAGGCTTTTAGAATAAATGACGAGCACTTTTATAAGCTTTAACAAAATATTTACGTCTAGAATATTTGGAGATATGTGACGTCTTGACATAAATAAATGGCTTTCTGTTTTTGTAGTGGTAACGCTGCCACATTCATTTCATATTTTCATACAACTCTTTCATAGAAACTATTAATTACTTAGTTCAAATTATAAATGTGCTACCATTTATGAAATATAAAATTTAAAAACTTAACTATTGTAAAAGCAGTAACAATCAAAATAAAAGCCACATGAGCAATAGTCAGTCCGCGACAGATGTCAATCTAGAATCGTCGATGCGACGTTGGACATCTGTCTGGTTTCTTGTTATCGTAACCCTCATCTTTGAAGAAATTACTTCCTGCATCCATGTCGCTGCCAGCCGGTGACATGCCCTCGCAGTCCCGATCGTTTGGCACATAAATGTACCCACATCACATAGCTCCTCCATTTAACATGCTTCACATATTTGTACCAACTACTATGTACGTTTATTCAGATAATATTACTGTAGCACTTAAGCAGTTATTGATTAATGGTACATAGTAGTTACTTCAGGTTATAATGAAACAGAAACTGCATATTATCATAGCTATAAAAATTAACATTAAATCATTTTATTTTATTCATTCACCTGATTTTTTTACCGTTACCGTTACCCATATTAAATTTATACTCTCGATTATCGGCCCTTGATGGAACTTGGTAAAATACATTCTAGAATATAAACTCATTCGAACGATTTTACCTAATAAGCTTTGATAATGCCATTGGGTGAAACTGGTCAGGATAGAAGTTAATAAAAATAGTTGAATAAGTACAAGAGAGGTTAATTCTGGAACGTAAGTCATCCATATTATTATATACAAGAAGGAAGGTAAAAAAAATGTAAAAAATGTTTACGTTTAAATGTTTTATACACATGTAAGTATTTTCATTTAGTATCAAATTATAAAAACCAAGCGTATTTTTTTGTCGCAACAATTGACAGTGTAAAATGGACCGCATTTAAATTTAAATATTTTAATAAATAAACATCCCACGAAATGAACTCCATAGAGGAAAAATATGAAGACGAAAACATTCAAAAGCGTCTACAGTTGAAAAATATAGCTCATTAAGGAATGTTTAGCTGAGCTAATTTAACTAGGAGCCTTATTCATCTCAGGGGAAATTACGAGCTTTGTGCGTATGTACTTTAAAAACTTTTAGGACTTTGTCAAGAGTTTTGATCATCAAGAATTTCATTAGCACATTCAACTATCCACTACAATATTATGCATATTTTGCGCATGTTACATACTTTGTGTAATAATTAACATATGGTAGATAACAGTATTACAATAAAAATAATAATTGTGTGCGAAAAGCGGATCGTTTACTTATTTGAACGAATGAGACCGGTTCTCGGTAATTGAACCTGTCGCGTGGACAAATTTGTTGTCCAACGTGTGCCAGGTAGGCACTCTAACTGCTGCCATTAGCTAAAGAGATAATCTTAAATTACCATTCGAATAGTCAATTATTGTGTCACATGTGTATATATGTGCAGTTTTCTGAAATAATTTAATACGAATTATACCAACCTTTTGGAGATTGTGAAAATCACTATTGACATTCGCGAGTAGCACGTTCATTGAAAAATATTGTTAATTACAACTAGCAGCAGGCCAATATTGATTGTTAACAATCTAGTAGGATCACAATGCCCCTTTAAAAAAAGAGACATTCGCAAAGTAATTGTTAAATTGACGGATACGTATCACGATTGTTAGTGAAGTTTATTTACATACTTGTGTATGTTCAGTTTTCAGAAAACAGAAGAGCAACATACAGATATAATCTGTTATCTGAACGTGTATCCTGGTTATATAGTGTCTAAAACAAAGCAAAGCGTAACTTAATATAAAGCATGTTGGTATGTCCGCAAACTTAGGGCAAGTTTCAAAGACGGTCCCTTGAGTCTCCTTTATGCAAATCCCGGGTAATTTCTTTGGTGAGAGTCACACGGGACCTTTTGCCTAAATTGCGTTGACTTTTCAACCGAGCAATATCTATGTGTTATTAAATATTAGTTAACATGAGTACATTTCATAAATATACACATAGTTTTATATTTAGTTAATTGTTAACACAAATAAAACAAACGTACCCTAATCTTAATCTGCTGAAGGCTGGGCTGGGTAAGGATGCAATGGACGGTAAACAATATTGTTGAATTTCAAAAGACATGTGTCACAAAACTTCCAAGAAGTTGTTATAAATAAAATAGAATCAAAGAGACAAAGACGTAGACGGCAAAAGAGTTAAATAAACATACAGATATAAACTAAGCTATATTAGAGCTGAATTGTTCGCGCTCACAATGAATTACTTCAAAATTGCAGGTTATGTTCCGAAAGAGTTAATCTATTCACTAAAGAAGTATAATATGTCAATTTTGGTCATTCTAAGAATATATATATTATCCTGTGTACAATTTGATATGAATCACACGTTTTAAATTACCTTCAAACTTAAATAGCTGCGAGAGCTGAATTTTTACAATTTCAATGAAATATAAAGCCGAGGATCGAACTAAGTGGTTTGCAATTGGTGAGGCTTATGTCCAGCCGTGGAATGTGGTAGGCTGGTGATGATGAATTAAATATGAAGTACAAATATACAGCTGTTGTAAATTGTTGTTAAATTATATGATACATGATACAGACATACACTATAAAGAATGATTAGAAAGTTATGAACTCGAAACTTATTTGTGAGTGATTATTATAACTATTAATATCAATAGAGCGACCTAAACACGGTAGAAGGCAGTACACATTTTGTCTTCATGATCCTACCCAGACGCTATCTAAAAGTGTTTCGGAAGTACACTATACCCTAGATAACACAACCAGTCTGTGGATAACGGTGTTTATCGTTCACTGATTATTCCCTCTTTTAATAATTTGTGTTAAAATTTATTTAAACATTCGAAACTTTGAGAGACAAATTTCAAAGCTTGTTCGGGAATTTTAATGATTTGTATAAATTATTTTTATATCTTCTATAGCACAAAAAACTTATAAGGTGATATTATATTTCGTATGACATTTATTTCATTAAAATATTTTTTAATAATTTAGAAAAAAATTGAGAAATCTCAAGAATGTCATTAGCCTATGAACCTATGTAAATACCTAACGTCGTACAATTTAATTAAACTATCAAATAAGATATAATTATAAAACATATAACAGTCAAGCGTTTCAATTATCGTTTTGCAAATAGAACTAAAGCAATAGTTTAAAAACTTTACAATAAAACACGCAAAACGATTTCTCTTTAAACGAATCCTCACAACTTAACGTGAGAATCAACTGGTAACCCTGACATTATTACAGCTTCTTGAAAACATTTAAAATGATTCCTCAGAAGCTATAATGTATTCAATGAAATCAGAATTCTTTTCTCATCGTGGCCCAAGGAATCCAATACCCAATCAACCTTTTTAAGCTGTGATGTTTTTATGAGTCTCCGTCATATTGGAATAGTATTGGTAATATATATATTATAATAAAATTTTATTCTCTTTTTAAACTGAATCGAATTGCTCACCGATTTATATTTGATTGCAAATGCTTATAACTTATTATTGTCTTTTGAAAGTGAAAACAAATAAATAACATTGGAGTTTTTCTACGAAATTGATGAATATTTTATCACTTTTCGTTAATTTCGAAGACTGCATTTTGAATGAAAATGTTTTCGGAAGATATGAGTCCTATGAAATCAGTAGTAATATATTATTGTAAAAGAAGTTTTATAAGGTAAATCTTTAATTTGATTTTTTCAAAGACAACTCCCGCATTAGGGGATAAACGCGGCGGACTTCACAAACAATATAGAGCGGACACAAAGAATACCCCGACTTAGAACTTATTCCTGTGTGGGATTTGAACCCACAGCACTCAGTAGAAAGTGGTGTGGTGACCGCTTAGACCACTAAGCCAACCGTGCAGTCAATGCGATGCGATTTAGTTTTATAAACTACAATTAATGATCTTTTTCACACAAGCAAAAAAGACATCCAATAAGATTTCTTTACTTTAGGTCCTAGTGAATATAGAACATCCCATTATATTATATCTCTTTAAAACATGAATTACGCAATCCATAGTCTCAATAATAATTTCACAGGAAAATTACTCCAATTTAACTAACTTCATAGTAATAAGGCCATGATTTTGTGTCATGTTAAATTAATGGAAAGATATCGTTTTAATCCTCAATAAGACGGAAAGGGGTCGAGGTCGAAGGCCAGCTGCGGTTAGTGTGGGACGCATCAAAACTCAAGCTTTGCTTTTTGTAAGTATTCTGAGTTTCAATTAAGACAGAAATATTGTTACAATCGTACTATTTACATCGTAGTCGTAGCCAACCGCTGTACAAACATCTCCTTTGAAAGGTACGAATCAATATATTTAAATCACATCATTATATTAATAACCTTAAACAGTCCACTGTTGGACTTAGGCCTCCCTAAAAAGGAGATTTTGGCCTACTGCTACGTTCAAATGACTACACAGTTGGGCTAGTGGTTTCAGTGGTCGCCACGCCGCTTCATCGGTTCAAATCCTACATGGGAGAACACTTTGTATCATCCATAAATTGTTGTTCTAAGTGTGGGTGTACTTTGTGTCCGTTTCATGTATGTTTTTAAAGATCCCCGTGACACAGGAATGTATATTCCTAATGCGGGAGTTGTCTTTCTGAAAAAAAAGAAAATAAAAAATACAAGAGTTTATTCAAAAACGTGACATCAGCAATACATAGACTCCCTCATCTTCATGGTGACTGTCTGATAGAAATTTTTCAAGGATGTCACCTATATTAGGTACAGTAGCACATACCGCAAGATTTTAGTCTTTTCTATTCGGACCTGAAAATCAAGGTGAATAAAAGAGTTTACGTATGTATGTAGTTAAATTACATGTATATGACTGATATAATTATTTAAATTTTTTTTATAGACATCGTATATCGTCGTGTTATTCTATCTACTAAAAGCTACAGACCTCCCATTCTATTTAAGTAACGCATTTTAATTAATATGGTACACTTTCGAATGATTTACTTTGGAAACTTCTGGCATATGGTAATGTTTTCACTTATGTAGCCGGAGGTAGACCTAATCAAGAAGGGTGGCAACATTTGGGTTAATTTTCAATTCTCATTTAAAGTTAATACTAAAAACAAGAGGTTATTTTTGTTTAAGTAAACCAAATTACACAAAAGAGAGTTTGTTTATTTAATACGAAAGTTTAAAAGCTTATGTGATAATTAAGCTCACGTGGGTTTTAACAAGGAAAACACACCTCACGAAAGACCGGAAACGAACAATTAGAAAGCCAAGATAACTCTGATTATATTATTTTATATGTAAGGGCTTACCGATTGACTTATAACATTACTTTTGCACCATTAAACCTGTTTACTGAGGAAAGCCATACGGGTATCCTTAGCAAATATCACGGATGCAAAATATAATAAATTTTTTACAGGGGTAAAGAGTGAATAGTCACAACCCGATCTCTCTTTTATATAAAGAATGCATAAAACTCATATCCATTCACATCTAATATATATTATTATTCTACAATCATAATCTATTTGCTTTTAATAAATCATGTACCATTTGACGTATAATATTTCACACATTAACTACACGTATTAGGTATTGTATACATTGCCTAGATATTGTATATAATACTGGTATATATAGATTGCCGGTAACAGCTACAATCTGCAGAGCATTATGAACAGTACAGCAGATGAAATTTTATAGATTCCCTCATGTGGTATGAATTGTTTAATCGACAAAATTGTCTTAAAAAATTATACAAGAAATTAAATCAAGACTTTCCTTACATTCTTAACTTGTATAGAAACGCATCTTGTAATTGAACTTCTATAGTCATAACAGGACACCTGAACGACCTATATTTTCTTTACATAAAAAGTTCTGGAAAAAATTGCCAGACATACATGATACATTATTATATATAAGTACATTACTGTATATAACATACACTTACCTCTGTAGGCTCCATTGCCCCATACTATCTTAATTTGGAAACTTTAGAAGCGCTTAGCTTTGAGACCTTATACTGCTTATGATAGGCATCTACCCAAATTAGTTTCATATCCTTAATGAACAAATAGAATTGAACATGGTCTATTTAGATTTTTCTTTTCGATTAGACCGACTATATCAACGTAATTATTAAGCAGTTCCTGGGAACGCAAATGACAAAAACGTAACAGCCTAAAATAAATATCTTTTCATAAAATCAAAATTAGTAAGAAAACAAGAATGAAAGTAGTTTAAAAATACGGGTTTTCGTTATTCTTTGTTTCATTAAAGCATGTTGATCCCGGAAAGTCGTTTACACCGTTCACCTGGAATTTTGAAACTCATGAATTATTAACCATTATCTGTTTGATGTAATCACAAACCAGATAAATAATCCATGAGCGTATCAATTCTGGCTCCATGATTTATAACAGCAAGTCAGTTGTTTAATTGAGGGTGAACTCTCAGGAATACTTTTCCACTTTTAACTTTACTACTTTCGATAAAAAATCGGCAAGCTACTTCAAAAAATTTAGATTTTCATATTTACGTATATTTTAACACTTAATTAGAAAACCCCAACCTCAGTAGACTAGATAGTGAAAAGTGTGATTCACTCTTGTGAATTGGTCACTTTTTATTAATAACTGTAAGGTCTTTGTCATCTTATTAAAAAATAAGTATTCATTCTACTTATGTGGTGTAGTTATATTCTATATATATATATTACAAAAAACAAAAAGATGGACTGTTAAAACGTTTAGTTAGTTACTATCGCTATTAGTATGTGTTATGTTTTTATCTAAACTACTACTTCTTTCCACCTTATTAAATAACAGAGCATTAAGTATTGTAAAAAAACATGATTTTTCCGCAGCATACGACGCATGAGGAAGAGGAAGAACGCAGCGTAGTTTTTTTGTAAATAATCTATCTATACTTATAAAATAACAAGTCCTGACTAACTGATTGTCAGACTGACTGACTGATTCATCATCGCCGAGCGTAAACTATTAAAGTTAGGGACGAAGTTTGTATGGAATTCAGTTACTTTTACAGGGGTAAAGAGTTAAGTTGGAATCATGAAACTTATTTTTGGGCTACTGATTAAAAATGAGTAGATACCTGCTTAAGCAGTTTTGGATATTCCACCCCTAAGGGGGTGAAATAGGGGTTGAAAGTTTGAATGGAAATTCGCTATTTTTTAAGTTAGAGACATGAAACTTTATCTATGGGCTACTGATTAAAAATGAATAGATACGTATTTAAGTGTTTCTGGATATTACAACCCTAAGGGGTGAAATAGGGGTTGACATGACATATTAAGGTTAGTCTGGAAATCCGTAATTTTTGAAGTTAGTGGCCTGAAACTTTATCTTGAAACCAAAATTATAAGTTACAGTTATTGAATTGTCACTCATGTCACGCTAGATTTTTAATCACCTCATAATTTGACGATCCTCAACTGTTTACATCAAGCGTATAGCATACTTTAAGCTTATATTAAACATGTAAAAATTTATTTTGTATGTACATTTGTAAATGGTATCTGTGTAACTATCGGTATACGTATTTTGAAATTCTACTTTTTAGAAACTTTGCTTATTATTTTAATGCACCTGACTGGCTTTCTAAGGGATTTATGGCTATTTTTATAGGGTACATGGATACAACAACAAATAATAATTCCCAATACAAAAAGAGACTTATAATGCCTAATTGAGGGAATTCATGGACTTAGGTTTCCGGGCCCTTACTTGGTCGTTGGACCACCTTCATTTTGACTTAGATGATTATTATTAATCTATGGTTATATTCTTTATAATAGAGCAAGTTATAAACTTGAAAACAGAGTAAAAATATTATTTTATGTTCCATACAGCTTCCTACTGAACTAAGAGATCAATCGTATCGGTTTTCCAACAACACTTTAAACAATAAAACATTAGTAAAGCTGTTGTATACTTTATACCATCTAATCTTCCTTTTTGAACTCAATAGAAATAAACAAGATCAGTATGAAGAGCATTAAGAACGTCGAGATTTAATAGAATATAAGCAAATCCAAATTCAGATTCCCTTAGCACATATTTCAGACTCGTAATTCCGACACGTTGAGATACACTGTGTATACTAAAGCTGTTCAATATATTCGTGTTCACATGGCTATCTCTGTAGCTCATAGCACCTTATCACTTCCTCATTGACGCATGGCCAGACGTTCGATGAAACATGAATGATCATTGGTCAACAGATGGATGCAATCATGTTGTGTCGCTTCGCTGGACTTACATACGAAACTCTGATAGTGGGATCCAGCATAACGTCACAACATTATAATGCCCACATATTTAATAATTTACGCAAGTAGGTTCAAAGGAAATAAGATTGTTGAAAATATTGAATAAACCCTTTAAATATGAGTACAAGAGTTTAAATCTATAGTGACATTAAAAATTTGAAAGTAACTCCGTCTGTCTTTCTGTTTTCACTATCGCTTTGAATAACATTTCGTATGCTGTAAATTTTATCGTTGTTCCTGTTTAATTGAATATTTTTTATATGAATACTGTCTTTAGTCTATCTTTACCATTGTTTCTATGTCAATGACAAAGATGTATCTTGAATTTTCGTTAGAGAAAATTTAGTTAACTTTAGGCATATTGGATACTATCGTCTATCTTCCACAGACTTTGTTAATGACGTATATTTGCAATTTTTACAAGTGTGTGTGTGTGTGTGTTTAAGTGTACTACTGTTAGTTTCCCAAAGTTAATAAATATATAAATAAATTAACATACAGATATTTATTTTTTACATATGGGCCTGCCAAATGACTCTACTCTACCTGAACCCTTTAAGCCAAAACCATCACCATACTCATTATGAATGGAGACAAAGCAACAATGCGGCATGGTGATCCACACCATAGAAGCCTAGGGATGCTTCCGCATCATTGGGTTTGGTTTAATAAAGGTGGCTGTTTAAGGTGAGATCACGTGTTTTTCATAGATATTTTTTCAAAATCAAAATATCTCCATTAAAAAAAACAATTATTACCTAAATAACTAATTATACATATCATTAAAGTCAAAGATCAACGCACACAATTGCAACCATTTTTGTAAAATATTTATCAAAGGCGCTCATAGTCCAGTTGCACTCGGTGTTTAGAAACAATCACCGAGGGTAAGCAACGACGGCGCGGTCAGTACCTGGATGGGTGACCGCTAGTGGCATGTTATCATGAGCGTCTCCGTGATTCAGAGGTCACGTTAAGCAGTCGGTCCCGGTTGTTATTATAGGATAACAGTCGTGAAGCTTAGTTGGAGGCCTTCGGGCGGCTTGAAAACATCCGACGGTAAGATTACGTAGCCACAATGTTGTCTTACCAGTCCCCAACACGCACTTGGCCAGCGTGGGGACGTATGGCCTTAACCCTCTCCTGAGAGGAGACCCGAGCCCAGTAGTGGGACGTTATGGGTTGTTAATATATATATTTATCAAACATTACCAACCTTAGTTGTTAGTTACTTTCTGATTAGTTAGTACAGTCTACTAAGTTAGTTTCTAAGTTTACGGACAAAACGGACTTACTTATTATGATCAATCCATCATATAATTAATTGATGTAGATTTTGCTTGTATAAAACTGCATTTAGGCCAAAATATGTAGTATACAGTTAAGCTATACAAATTATTTCTGGGAATGAGAGAGACAAATTAGTGTGTAATCACTCTGCAGTGATCAAGTACTAAAGCAGCAATGTTTGTTGTGTTGCAATACCAATAAAAATAGTAGTAAAACTACTAGCTTTTCGTTAAATGACTTGTATTTATTTTACACGTGAAAAAGTTCATATGGTAATACTTTAACTGGATTTAGAGTGATGGGTAGCGATATTTTTATGTAGGTTTTCCTTTCCACTAAATCGGAGAACGTCTGACAACAGCTCATGCACTTTAGGTAATGAATTTAACCTTGTATCGGGGGCTTTTGCTGGTATAAGCATCGTATTGATACCAGATAATCTTGTTGATAGTAGATAAAAGCTCTGCCACCAAATTTCAATTATCGCTTTTATTAGGAGTGATAGTGTTTTTAAACAAATGTAGTATTTATCGTTGACGTGTTATTGTGTATTCGGTTGTATTTAAAAAAAATATGGTTTAAAAACGGTTGACATTAAAATACAAGACCTACAAACCTATTGATCTTGGGTTTTGTATTTAAGTTTTATTTATAGATATGAACAGAAGTTAAGAAACCTTTTTATCTTTTTATTTACGGCGATATCAACTGCTGTAGTAATAGTAATTAAACTTATTACAGTGAATTATTAAGATTTTTTCAAATACGGCCAGCTGTTGTAAAACTATTGTTTAATACAAATTCTAATAAGCTTGATTAAATCCGAGTGTTGTGTGGCTGCTGGGCTTGGGTCTCCTCTCAGGACCCTCTCCTGGGCCATAAGGCCATACCTCCCCACGCTGGCCAAGTGCGGGTTGGGGACTGACAAGACAACGTTGTGGTTACGTAATCTTACTGTTGAATGTTTTCAAGCCGCCTAAAGGCCTCCAACTAAGCTTCACGACTGTTATCCTGTGATAACAACCGGGAGACCGACTGCTTAACGTGACCTCCCAATCACGGAGATGTTCGTGGTAACATGGCACTAGCGGTCACCAATCCAGATACTGACCGTACCGTCTTTGCTTACCCTCAGTGATTGTTTGTTATCACCCAGTGCAACTGGGATATGAGAGAGGAAATTGTACAAATACAATAAAATATAAAATAGTGTAAACCTACCACGCTATGAGTATAAAATAATTTGTATTTTTATTATATTAAGTGAAGTAAAATATCATATAAATTTTTTTACTGTTTTGTTGTTTCTATAAATTTTTTGGTTCTATCGAAAAAAAACTCTGGTCTGGTAAAGCAGTAGTGATCTTAGATTAGATATAAATTATAACCAAACCCTATCTGAAAATGAAATGAAAACAAGTCTAATTCGAGGCAAAATCAACATTTGTTCTGCAATTATGACTTGAGACATCATTCGATTTATTATTTAAGCTGGAGTTAATTAAAATTGACGCAAAGTTTTCGAAATGATCCAACTTCCATAAGAAAGTGACCTAAGTTTGGCTTTTGTAAAGTTTGAGGATCGGCTCGAGATCTTACTTAAAGATATCAAATTCATGAAGCTATTTACTTAGTGACAGTAAATTATTCGGTGGTGAAACTAAACATTAATGCGATTGAATCAAAGAACTCAAAATCGTGCAGTGTCATATTAAAAGAGATCAGACAGTCGAAAAGTAGAAAAAGTATATGGAGTCACTTTACAATATTTTACCTCATGACATACATACATAAGGGATTTAAAAGTACAAGTGTATTGATAATTGGCAAAAAGCCAAATATTATACAAGAAAATGTGCTTTAAATAAAAACAATCTCTTTTCTATCAAAGACGAGTTGTATAGGATTAGTCGCATTAGAGATTGCATACATATTATTGAAAGAGCCTTCCTTTCAGTAAAATTTATAAATATACATATATAAATAATTCGGACGGCTATAACACACAACGCCATCTAGTTCCAAACTAATCAGAGTACCAGATAACTGATGTAAATACACATATACTTTTTCTTTTGTAACTACATACATACTATACGTAGAAACTCCGAAACAAATATTTGCAGATCACACAAATATTTGGTCCACCCGGAACCGAACCCGAGACCTCAAACACAGCAGTCGCACACGCTATCACTGCGCCACTGAGGCAGTCATAGTCATGCATGAGAGGATAAAATAATTTTGCCACCTATAAACTAGACTCTGCTCACGTTCCTATAGATAAGACTTTCTTAGCATAGCGCGATGAAAAGGCTAAAGGATATTTAACAAGATAATATATATTGAAATTAATAAATTGAGTAATGCAAGTAACAGCTGATCAACTTTAACAATTGCCGCTAAGACCAGGTCTATTTAAGAAAACTATAATTAAATTAAGAGAGTTAAAATACCGCCTTCATTACGCTTCAATAATCTAAATCTAGAAAAATTAACTTAATAAAGATTTAGGGTGATAGAGAACAGAACATGAAACATATTTTCAGAGTATTTACCGACTATAGTCGAGTTCAGTGCGTTTATGTGCCTATGAATAATACGGTAAAATATATAAAGAAGGTAATAGAGAGAGAGATATATTAGATATATGAGATCACTTTCAGTGCATAGATCTACCTCATAAGGACTAACTTAGCCTACTTTTTTGCACTTGCTTAACCCCATGGTGTTACCTGCGGTTGTTATTGCGAGTAGCCCCATGGGCCTCAGCTAGTTTTTATAAGACACAATGATAAATGTATTTTTTAAATATTACTTTGAGTATTGGCCCTTAATATCGACATCCTTCCCTGTTTAGTCCTTAGCGTTGAATCAACGATATTCCAAATAGTGTAGAAAAAATAGAGCTTCAGCGACCGCAGATAAATAAACATTAATATTAAATTTTGGAAGACCGACCTAGAGATATCAAACTCAATCGCGTGTTAGCTACAGATATAATCACCAAAGATGCACTATTTGCTATACTTTGGATTATTGGAATCAATCAGTTATATGTCTCAGCAAGGATTTTATCATAGTCAATTAGAATCGTAGGCTAATAAATAAAATATATTTTATATATGCGTTCAAACTAAATTGGAGTCTATTTATTTGAAGGTAATGTGAGTAAGTACTGTGCTTAAAGTGGATATATTTCTGGTACTAGATAATATAAATGTAAGATAATAAAAACTTATAACAAGATCATAAAAATAGAATCCAACATTACTAAATTAACGCATGGCCCGATTACATTGAAAACCTTGTTAATACTTATAATACTGTTCATGGAATGAAAAACTTTACTCCATCTAAACTGTTAATCTAATCGAAATTCAAATACTATTTTGCCAATACTAGTTTCAGCTACTTTATGTGATGGGGTTAGGCGTATTATTTATTTCAAGTACATATTACAATGATATATAACTAGCAGAGCCCCGCGGTGTTACCCGCAATACAAAGATATTTTACTGTAAACTTTTATTAAAATCCATTGGGTACTTTTTACGCGAAAGAGTAACAAACATCAATTCATGCCTACAAACTTACGCGACGTTATAATGTTTATTTTAATATATATTATATTAAATTAACGTACTTCAGGTTTCAGTAGGATAATATTTTAAATAAAAAAACAATATAATGACGTCATAATTCATAAAATCATATAAAAGAATACTATAGATACTAAAGGTAAGTATAATACCGCAAAAAGAGAACGCTTTAAACTCATCGTCAACAACTTTTCACAGTCCACTGCTAGGCATAGGCCTCGCCGTAGAAAGGAGACTTTTATTGAGTCTTTTGTCCTTCCTAGAGAATGGAAGTATCTCAACGCTAAATTTCATTGTAATTGATACATCGGTCTACCTGTCAAAGCATAAGAGCCATCTGAATTTATATAAAATTTAGCGTCATGAACGTCATTTTATCTTGGTACGATATGTGATAATTGAATGAATGAAATTAATGTCTCATAAATTTTGAACTGAAGCAAGATTTATCAGCAAACTACCTATAATATTCGAGTTCTTAAAAGACTAAGTGAAGTATTTATGACAAGGAGGAGTACAGGAAGCTGACGGCTAACCTTCAGGGTTGAAGAGGCACCCGGAGAAGAAGAAGATAAAATATTTATATGTGGTAAAATAAAGGTTGTTAAAATGAGTTCCACGAGGTCTGACAGCGTTGGCCTATTGCTTACAAAACTCCACGAAGTTTAGGGGCGACCGAGTTAATCCAATTAACTTAGTCGCCTTTAATACTTTGCACGTTGTGATTAGCAAATCTGTTGTTAGATAATTACCCATATTTTTTTGGGTTTTATTGATCCTTATGTTGACATTTTGAAATTTCAAACTAATGTTGATGGAGTAGTCTTTAATTTTAGTTTAAAAGTAGAAAATGTTTAACTCTGTAAGTTTATACTACAAATTATGCAAATAAATATAACCGTTCAGTATTAATATTTCAGATAAATCAGATAGAGCACTCGGTGCTCTATCTGATTTATCTTTTTTTTCTCTTCAAGCCTCTTTGAGCACTAGACAAGCTAGTTTATTCATAACCATGTTTATCGCGTTTGTTGAGTTGTCATACCAACTATAATAAGGGTCTTACCTAAAACTTATTGACCGCTCTATCAATCGCTGCTTACACATACAGCACTACCTGATCGAAGCTTTACAACCATTGGCATGCCCGAGGCATCAAACTTCTAAACGACGTAAAATATTATCTTAAAATTTACACTTAAAGGAAATTTATTCCAAACGAGGTCTCTTATTACGTTATGAGGCGCTGTAATAAAACAAGTTATCAATTACATTATCTAGAGTTTATATATGTATGTATATAAAATTACATAATGCCTTTTACTTACGTAATATTCGATTTGATTGTGGTGTTGCTATAATTGATTATTACTCCCAAGACCTCAAAATCACTAAAATATTTTGAACCTTGCATTAAATCGCGATTTTTTTAACGCATTCAAGTAATTTATTGAAGTAATAAATTAGGCATTGTACTAAATCGAATATTATAAGAAATAAATGTGATGTATTATTATAATTATTCAAAGACTTCTGCATGTAACCGTTGTATTGTTATTATGTTATGTATATTTCATTTAAATTCTAAAAACACTGTGGGAGAGCCAAGTTTTGACATGCATAAGCCGGCTCGACCGAAGTAATTCCACGGCCTTACAGCCTGCGCTGTGTTTCACTGAGTAAGTGAGGATACCGGGGTCCCATACTCTAACCCCTCCCCCTATCGCCCAAATGACGGCAACGCATTTGTGACGCCACCGGTATTGCAGGTATCCATGGGTGGCAGTAATCGCTTACCATCAGGCGATACGTATGCTCGTGTGCCCCCTATTCCATAAAAAAACACAAAACGGAATAAACTATCATTAAATCGATAGGTAATGAATGAAGTAAGGAGGTAAAAAACAGGACTAAAATACATATACGAAGTTAAACGCATATATTGTTTCGAAAATATGAAATTTATACTAACAATTGTGATATAATTTTATTCTGAAATCACATCACACTATATTACCAACGCAAATGTAATTGTTCTACAATAATTTGTACCAAGCCTTCCCAGTTGGTTTTCGTTCGTTGACCAGTTGAAGTTCAGTCCAGGCGATGACAGCAATCTCTGCCCACGGGACTGACTCGTTAACCATACCTATCATTAGGGATTTATAGGATACTGTGAGTGGAAACACATAATAGTAATGTATTTTCGTTGTATCTCTTATATTAAATACACATTTTATTGGAAAAATAAAGAAAACTGTTCTCACATAGATGTTCCGTATTAATATAATATAATAGAATAGTGGAAATATGTATGTAGTTTTATTGGAATTGAGTTTTTATTACTCAACCAATATCAGTGTTTTCAAATTTCAATTATTTTTATAAGCACATTGACAATGATTAATGCATGCGGATAACTTTTTTTTCCATAACTTTGTAACATTATAATTAGGTAAATATCGAGATTTACTTATAAAACAAAATCGTTTAGTCTCTAAAAGATATTTTGATTATTAATAGCTTTAAATAGTTTTTTTACTATTTTGAATAACCAATGCAATATTCTTAGTTTTGTACTTCGTGTATGGAATAACAGTAATCTGGGCCAAGAAAGTATAAAAAAATGCACCTAAGTTGATACACAAATACACATTCTCTTAAACATAAAAATAACATGATATCGTTAAGTATTATGTTACCAACGTGGCAGCACTCTGTATAATTCCATAGTTTTAATACTACACAAGCATTGTATAGAATATCTAAAACGTTTAGGAACCTCAAGGTCTATACAATACCAAATATGAAGCCGATATGAAGTGTGTAAAAGACGATAGCTGGAAAGGGTGCGAAAAGTCAGTATACGCGTTGGGACTTTTTTACTTGCTTGCATTTCAATGTGTGTTTGAGGATATTGTGTGTGAATATAGGTCAACGGAAAGATAGTTTAGCAATACATTTATTAAACTGATTCCTTATACTTTTTATAAAATCTTAGGTAAAAATCCAAGTAGTAAAGCAGTTTTTGCATATTCGAATCTCCAGTTTCTTGTAGATACAAAAACCAGACGAATACGGTATTTCTACTAAAAATTACCCCGAGAGCTAGTCCAAGTTATAATAATATATAAATTTTTTGGACTTCTAACACACAACGCAGAGCTTGTGTATGAATAGTAGACAACTGATATAAATACATACATACTTTTATTTTCAATATGTACATATTATACATAGAAAACTCCTAAACTTCAGAAAAAATATTTGCAGATCATACAAACATTTGTTCCGACTCGAACCCGAGACCTCAAGAACAGCAGTCCCATATGCTATCACTGCGCCACCGAGGCATGTCACGCTATTCTATGGAAAACTCAAAGCGAATCGTCTCTTTGCCTATACGACTTTATTAAAATAGGTTAATAATATGACCTATTTTTAATACTTGCAGTTAAAAAAATATGCTGCAAAAGATATGAAAAAACAAATAGTAAACGACCTAGTCTGTTTCAAACAACATCAAAAAGCAAATAAGATAAATACTTACTTAAAGTCTCTGTTTATGAACATTTATCAAATGCATTCCAAAAAAGAGACGAAGAGTAGACAAAACCAGTTTAATAAGCCTTCAAGTGAGTATAAACTAACATCTTTAGTAGCTATTTACTAACGTGTTGTGTTAGTTTGTCTTCCAACGGTTACGACTATGGCCAGGGTTCGAACATTACGATGAACTTTTCCCACTGATGATTTCATCAGGAGAGAAGGACCCACACTTAATAACGGCACAGTTCAGTGACAACCTTATGTGTTGGATATCAAGCATATATACAAGTACATTCAAAAATAAAAGCATATTAAAACATTAGATGTTCTATTATTAAAAGCTTTAGTGAATAGTAAAATATATGCAGCGTAAATACATGAACGTCAGTTGTACATATTCGAAAGTTATTATACGAGAAAGGTGTAAATTTTACAGAGCTCACTTGTGTTGTCGGGTATACCAACAATAATGTGCAAAGTTTCTCATTTCTGGGTCAGGGGGGTCCTTCAGAGCGCCGTATGAATATAGCAACTGCGTATGTATGAAATAATTTTGAGATACAACAGAAACAACAGGAAATTACCTCTATGGAAATAGAAAACTTTTGTGCGTGGCTTTATCCTTATCCCTACTTTAAATACCCGGGGAATTTCTCGGGATGAACAAACGTACGCACAATAGAAATTTCTAGATGAAATAAATTCTTTTATATGGAAACTGTATATGTTTCTGTTTCATTTCTCATATGTAAAATAATAAGACTTATTATTTATGTGAGAGTTAAGGATTGGAGTGTTATATTTGAACGGGTAAAATCAAGCAGCCAGATATTCTGTATGTTTAATTGCTATGAAAATAAATTTGATATCCGTTCCAGGTAAGCAATTTTGTTAAGTGAATTTACACCGAACATAAATTTTGTGATTTTAAGAAAAATTTGGTATCGCACCTGAGCCGCGTAGAAACGAAAATGAACGCCATTATCCCAACACCATAATCTTAAATCACTTCGGCTTAGTGTTTCGATTACAGACAAAGGTTCGAAGGAAACCCACATTATGATGGTAGTTGAATAATTGTACAGATAAGTGGAATTGATGGCCTAGCTTTTGTTCCTATTGCAACCACAAGAACCTTAAACGTTTTCTTCTGTTTAATGTACCTACGGAAATCCTATGTAAGTACCTATGTATTTTTGAAATGTAAATTCACAGTTCACATCTGTTTATTGCTTTGAATAAAAAAGTAATTTGTTTTGTTTCGGATTAGCTACAACAGTAAATATACTTTTTAAAATTTGGTATTCAAATTTTGTAAAAAGGAACCTAACATTTAAACTTTACCTCTACAAAGCGTTTTAGACTATAGGCCCGTGTCGAAAATTGATGTGAAAAATTGCGAAAAGGTCTCCTGGTGGATCTTGTAACCACCAACCATGCCACCCATTCACATGACCCACCAGGAGACCGTTTTAAGAAGATACAGGGGCATAAAACAATAACAATCAGTACTATGTCTTCAGTTGTAAGATGTCCGACTGAGAAAATACTGGTAAAGGGTAGGGGGTAGCAATTCTCGATTTTTCTCCCTTGTCACATAATTTTTGTACGGAGTTGCGAAATAATGGATTAGGAGAGGTATTGAAATTGTATGGAACTGATGCCGTACACAAATAGTGCACCACCAAGCTGGATTTCGTTTTTGTGATTGTGATTCTCACATTCAATTTGGTCATTAATTTAATTTGCACATGATCGCACTTAGTCTAATTAGAAGACAATTATGAATTTAATAAATAAAATCACTTTTCACTAAACAAAAACACAAATTTTATATAATACTTTTAAAACAACTGTGTAGTACACATACTACACATAGATATAAGCAGCAATATTGCCCAAAAGCTCTTTACTAACACCCTCAATCGACAGAAATTGAATTTCATTCTTATAATTTTTTAAGAGATGTTCCTTACTTGCTGACCTGAAACATAAGTAATTAAATCTTAAATAATCGTTTACTAAAAGTGGGAAACTGAGATTCGGGTCAATTCAAAGAAACAAATAAATTGAATTACGATAACGAAAAACATATAATAACATTATTTTTGCATATTTGCAATAAGCAAATTTAAGAAATTATTGTAAAAAACATTTACAGAAAAAACATGTTGTCTTATAGTTACTGTTTATAGAACTGTTCAAGTACAGAACTACTGTAGTACTACAGAAAATATCAATCACATCTACGTAGTGTTCGAACATTACGATGAACTACTATAGAATATATCAATCACACTAACAAGAATGTGGAATGCAAAAACTTATAAACAGTAAATCTGCCACTAATCTTACTCAAGAGTTAGACTAAAGTTTGTATTTCGGTTCAATTAAACTATTACTTAAACTTTTGTTGCATCAGGTACTATAGCAGAAGAACATTTAGGTACGTAGTTTAATCTCTAAAAGGGAACTAGTGCATAAGTAATCTGAATTAAACGTATAAAACTAATACGAACGTACGTGATGTGACTAAATAGGTTTATTTAGCGGTGGCAATAGCAAACAATTGCCCCTGAATAGTCTACCGGTATAAAATAGCATTATTTTTAGTCTTATAACCTAATAGTATTCTTCTACGTATTAATAAAAGATAATGTGACTTTCTGGTTGAAGTTCCACCATAATTATGATTAGATAAGTTGAACTGCCTTTGTATAGGTTTTCCACAACAAGTTTTAACTTGTTTTTAGCCATATTTTGAAAATATCTATGGCACGGCGTTACGGCATACACATTAAGAAATGTATGTTCAATTCCTGCTCAGTGAACTTTAACATTTTTTAACTAATGATATAAAAAATGGGTTTATCGCGTGACATTATAAATCAATAACTACAATATCAATAATTTTCTATTTTATGAAACTATCTATATA
>PKRV01002337.1:313440-421818 GCA_003709505.1 Hyphantria cunea
ATATATATATATATATATATATTATTTGATTTCAGATCAACGAAAGAAATTACATTTTTGACAACTTCATAATAATTTATAAATAGTAACTGCCACATAGATACGCATAATATTGATTATCTTTTAAAGATAGTCATTCATTGTGAAGAAACTAACAACCTTTAGGGATTTATTTGACGAGACATTTTTCAAAGTACCTTAAATTAATTACTTCGCAGAGCAGTATAACGTGAGTTACGGCTAATTCGCTTAGCTAAATATCGGCCATTGTATCCGATCATTATCTTAATTAACACAATTAATAGTTACTAGTCATCTCAACAGCTTTGTTATAAGGATTTCATTAAAGTCATCATCGTGTTTGGTTAAATTAATTAAGCTAAGAGAAAAGTTCAATTAACAGGTATATTCTGTTATCACTTTCGTGAACGTAGAAGTAGTTTTTATTTTTATTATGGGATAAAGGGCAAACCAGCAGACGGATCGCTTGATGGTAAACGATTACCGCCGCCCATGGACACCCGCAACACCAGAGGCGTCACAATTTAAAAGCAGCTGCTCATATCAAAATATTTCCCGATATTTTACAAATGTTTTAGTAAAACCTACATACAAATATTAAGAGACTAACTCTTAAAAACCTTACTAACTTTTAAACAAATACTTGATAAAAACATCGTTTCGAGCACAATTTGCATCAGATTACGCACTTTAAGGTAATCAATAGGGAATCGAACCAATTCAAATTCTCCTCGTATATATTTATTGGTAGAGTGAGTGCGGTATACGTGTACATTGTGGATTGTGTGAAGGCAAACCGAACGGAGGGCACCGACCGCATGCTAGTAAACAGCTCTGCCCGATAACCCTCTAGCTTTCCCAGTTCTACTATTTGCTGTTCTCTCCACAGGTATCGTATTTAACCCGCTGGAAATTCATTAAACTGATTTCTCTTATCCCTATAATACTATGTATAAAACTTGAACATTTGTCACAAAAAGTTGAAAACCGTGGGAGAGCCACGCTTCGGCATGAATGGGCCGGCTCGACCGGAGTGATACCACGGCCTCACAGAAAACCGGTGTGAAATAGCGCTTACGCTGTGTTTCATCGAGTGAGTGAGGATACCGGAGGCCCATACCCCGATCCAACGCCCCCTATCCCCCTCACCATCCCCCTTCCCCCAGGCCGCCATAGTGTGGGTCACCATGCTGCATTGTTCTTTTTCGCATTGAGGATGGTGACCACCACTCTTGGATTTTGCTCATGCTTTCCATCAGGCAGGGCAGAGACATTTTGGCAGATTAAATATAAACAAAAAAAAATCCAAAGTAGTTAAAGTACAAGGTAGTCTTTCACTAACTCTTCCGATATCCTTTTAAAAAAAACTTAGGCTCTATATTCATTTCGAGCTAGTTCCTCCTCAAAGAAAACGAAGTGTTTTCTTTCCTTCACAGGAAACAGCATAAATAAACAACATATTCGTCGCTTTATTCAATTTGATATACTTTACTGAGACTAGACTTCAATTTTGTTAGTTCTGAAATCTTATGCGCGCATCTATATAAATATACCTGAACTCTCAATTTGGTTTATTGCTTAAACCTAAACCACTCTATAATAAAATGCAAAGAAACACGTTAAGAACGATGTTGCTGAGAGACAGATGTTTACAAGCAATAAAAACGGTAGGATGGTTATTGAGCATTAAATAATAATAGATCAGAGAGACGGACCGGGAGGTACAACGGTGAACACGAGCGACGCGACGACGACCGGTGCGAACGCACACAACTTTTCTCGTTATGTCCTTTGGAAATATTTTGAGATTTGCAGGAACTCTGTAGTGCATGGAACACAATGGCCTTTTTTCATCCATTTTGTTGGGACACATGGAACGATTGGTCGCGAGGCACGTACACTCACTCGTTAGAGACGCGTTTAGAATTCAATATCCCTATTTCACGTTGCCGTCTTTTGCACATACATAAAACAACAAACGATATGTACTTACTAAGGTTTTATTTATCTTATTTGTTTACGTTGTCTGTTACATATCCATCAAAATACACTTTTAACTAGCTAAAGTTTTTGGTGCTTTTTAATCGGTTTTTGGGTGGTTATTCTGTTATTGTCACAACTAAACTAAAATTCAGTATAATTTGTTGTTGAATAATATACTTTAATCTCATCCCCTTACAGTCCATTTCTGAATATGTAACATCTCAGTTTTCACTATGTTTAATTCGGTACCAAACAAAAGTTGATCAGAAGTAGACTCTTGTTTATTAGTAAAAATACTAAACTAAACTTAAACAAACAAACAATCAACAATCCATAATGTCCCACTCCTGGATGTTTTCAAGCCGCCCGAAGGCCTCCAACTAAATTCACGACTGTTATCGTATGATAAGAACCGGGACCGACTGCTTAACGTGACCTCCGAATCACGGAGACGCTCATGGTAACATGCCACCAGCGGTCACCCATCCAGGTACTGACCGCGCCATCGTTGCTTACCCTCGATGATTGTTTCTAATCACTGAGTGCAACTGGGCTATGAGCGCCTCTAAACTAACTACTAAACTTGAAATGTAAAAATTATAAGAAATAATTACATATATGTGTTTAGACGACGTCTAAGTTTAGCGACTTGAGGCCTTTCAAGTTTTATGACTCACGCTTTAAACGCACGTTTTAAATTTAAAAAGTTGAGAAAATAAACTAATTTTGACTATGGCAAAGTAAGCTTTACCTTTTCAGATAGTATCTCTGATAACGTTTATTTGGTACTGAACCACACACATCTCATCTGTCACTGAACACAGTGACAGAAGAGATGTGAAGTATCGATAAATGGACTGTAAGAATATAAGATTAAAGTATGTAATCCTGCAACAAATTTTAGTGAATTTTAGTTTAGTGATGACGGCAACAGAATTACCAGTATTGTTCACTATTGCTTTGGTTTTAATTTTGTTTCTGCGTCACCATATTCTTTCCTTAAACAAATTACAACATCAGCTATCTGCCCGTGAAGGGCCCGTCAAAATCGGTCACAAACAAATAGACAGACAGACAAAATATTTGACACTTGATTTTATTATGTAAGTACCGTATAGTATACTTCCGTATGCATTTAATGAAAAGTATTAATCTGAAGTTACAAGCAGACACTTAAATTTTATTTATTTCTATAGATAAACTTTAGTTCGCCAGCTTCTGAGTTAATAACATACCTGTACTGATCCAAATAAATACTTAAATGGTTTCCGGCTAAACAACTTTAAGGACTTCATTGGTAATTTAAATTTGTTAAGCGTCTCATCAGATGAATGATTGACAATGATGGACGGCTTTCTAAACTTTTCGTTAATTTAAGTGGAAATTGGAGTGAAGTTTTCGAAATTGAACACAACAAGAATAAGAAATTTAATTCAAGTATTTGAACAAATGATCGTTAAATGTATGCCTGTGAAACTAATATTATTAAAAGTTCATATTATGACGCCTTTATACCTCTTAATTTGCAGCTATGAAGCTCTAACTTTGTAATTTAATTATACAATTCCAGTAATTGTATTCTGTTTGGTCACGGCCAGACGTGGCTCGTTCACAGATCGCTACTCGCAGCCATCGCATCATGATAACATGCCTCCCGAGGTAGATTACCAAACGTATTATTCTCCGTAACGACTATACCGACTACACCGTATTAGACTAACTAATAACAACTTAAGTAATAAATAGAAATATTAAAAAGACAGTAACAATTTTTGTTGTTAAAAATGTTCATCTAATACTAATAATTGTCTGTAGTGTTGTACATACATTACATAGCTTATAGCTCTCCCCAATAAACACTATCCAATACAAAATAATTTTACGTATATAACAGAGACTCAAACAAAAATTTGTTTAGCATTATTATACAACTACAGATTGTAATGCTAATATTGTAAGTAGGTACAATATAATAATTTATAATTATTTCACGTATACCTATTACAGGATTTTACTGTTATACATTTTTAGCTGTTACTGGCAGCTAACTAATGAAAATATTTGTAATGTAATTCAAGATCGTCTATTCATTCCATCGTCTGCCGACTTTTATAGCTTGAATGTCCCTGAGAGTATGCTGTGTATGAAACTAGTAATAGTCTCTTTAATGTAAATTAAATGTGTACATTTAATTTAATCTCAAATGTTAACATTTATACACATTAACAAATATCAACCATAACCATATACCGTTCACTTCTGAACGAAACGGTTTCTTTTTTACGTGTGGAAACCGCCTCGGGCCTTCAAACCACCGGGGTTTCCGGCGGGGCGGTGTGTCGGAGTCGAAGCGACTAAAACCACACGGTATGCCACTCTGCGCCTGAGACGGGAGGGATCCGGGAACCGCTTTCTTACGCCATCCCGACACCTCCCAGCGCCTGCCCGCACCGAAGCGGCCACCGTCATCTGATGGACTCTCAATTTGGGGAACGTACGGCACACGCGTAACGTCGCCCCCTCGCGGCTGGCTTGTGAAGCGGATGTAGGGGAAAACCCGTCCCGCCCATCTTCGGCTACACTCAGAGCGGCATGAGGCGCTGGTAGACGCGACACCACCACCCGGTTCGCCGGCGGCGGATCGGGTCCGAGTGGAGATCGTCCTCCTGTGCCTTCTCAATAGTCTCTTTCTGCGAGATGACTTCCTCGAACGCAAGGGTCCCAGAAGGAGCGCCAACCAACCCGTTCTTTTGGACAGTCAGCATACATCCGATTCGCCTATCGCGTCGCATATTAACATAAACGTATTATTATTTAGTGTATACGCTGTTTAGAGGAAACTTATCACGTGAGGTTTCACATCATGAGTTTCTCTGATGACTTGATTTCCAGCACCTTAATAATACAGTTATTTTGAACTAATAAGTTATAAGAAAAGTAGAAAGAAGCGGGTAACGAAAGTACCCTATTTTCAATATAAAGACACAACTACTATATCATACCCAAACAACATACCATTCAGTAAACCTACATAAACATATCATATTGTCTAGACCTACGTGAAAATAAACATGCATAGTCGTTTAAACCTACATGAAAATAAACGGCAAATAGAATTCTAATGGGGTAAACATAGACTATTAATACGAAGTTATTATATATAGACCCCTATTACTGTTGAACTGACCCTCATTTTGTGCAGTTCACGTTTACGCTAACAAGCCTCGCGTCTTTGTCATACACTATTATTACCTACTAGGAATAATGTATGTTGACAAATTACCTAATATAATAAAAAAATCAAGTTGCGCAATGGGAGTGCCGGCAGAAGTGAAAACTTGAATATTAACGTTGTGCATTTTTGATATTTTGGAATGGTTAGGGAATAATTTTGCACCAATTGCTTTAATTATCAATATAAAAGTAATATCATTTATGTGGTGAAATACAATATTCATTTATTGCGGTATCGTACACAAGCATAGCAATCTATGGTCTACTATCCCTCCGTCTTATGAATTCGATCATCGATCAATCAGGTCATGTGTCTTGACGCGAGTTTAACATTTTTTACCCATCACAAAAAACTTAAGAATTTTAGCTCAGGGCATGTGACCTGACGCAAGTTTAATATTTCTATACCATCACAAAAAAGCGCACAACGCCGCTAAAGAAGTTTGCACTTGAAAAATTACTGATATATGATAAATAATGTAATATCTCTACTAGTATATTTGTTATTGAATTTTTTTGTTTGAAACAAATATAAACATGGATGGACTTTTACAGATTGGTGATTTTAGTTAATAAAAAATAATTTGATTAGTGTCTTACTTGTATGCAAGTCACCAAAAGGCTTATAGAATATGTGCTTAACTTCAAATATGTATCAAAATGACAACTTATCGTAATATGGTAGATCTTTCTCTTCTAAGTATTATTTCTTACGCACGGAGATTTTTGTAAAAATGTTATATAAAATGAGTTATTGCATTTGTAACAAAAATGTTCACATATCGTTCGTTACATTTGCTCACTATATCGAGAAAGTCATATTTCAAAAAGACATTAGCAATTTCCACATGAAATAGTTAATGAAGGAATTGTATTGATATTTAAGCAACTCACGTCTAGTACGCCTCGTAAAACGTTTATACGCTTACATAAAATACGAGTTACTAAAATTAAAGACTCTGTTTAATACCCTATTCAGAACATAAACTCAGACGTAAGTAGGTTTATCTCGTTCCGTAGAGGTTCTTTAGGGGCCAATTAATTTTTAAATTTAACACGTTTCGCAACTAAGGAACTCGTAAGACTTACTATAAAATGTATTTGTTGTAACATTCGTTTGAGCTTTATTTGGATAAAAGTGCTTGTATGGCAGGGGGAAGATGGTCGGCGAATGGGCACGCGCGTCCGCGTCACAATGGATGTGAGCCTCCCTAGCTCCTGCTTCATCTCAACTTGCCACAATACGACTTTCCAAACCTTTCTCATTTCGTTTTTGTTTCGTTGCGCATCGTTGTTGTCGCGGCCGCAGATGTTATACGAAAGCGACGGCTCATCTACGGATTAGTACCCGTTAGGTTTTCGTATTATATGGCCTACATTACAAATGGAAACTGTTGGAAATGTTCTGACGGCTTATTTATTCATTCTTATATTTTTGTATTTCTTCCGAGGACGGTCGCTGGGTTAGTGACATCTGTTACAGTTTAAATGACAAAAATCGATTGAAAATACTCTCAATCCCATTGAGAAAGTTATAAACAAGAACAAGAACTTTCTTTTATTGAAGAATGACATACAATTTGAAAGATTATTAACATAGTGTCAAATAAATATCATCAATATTATCCTAGCAAAAGACTTCCATTTTAAGTTTTTAAGATAATTTGGGAAATTGAATGTGCTGGTTACTGAATAGTGTTACATAGTTGCTGCCGTCGACGTAATTCCACAGTTCCAAGTGCGTTGCCAAACTTATAAGTCTTAAAAGTCTTAACCCTATTTTCTGGTAAAACTATAGTTTCACAAAGGTCGAATCGGTTAATATCTGCTACTCTCCCGAAAGTCTGTAGTTTTTAAACACTTATATTTATTTATTCAGTAACTTTTTGCATAAAAGTACAAAAGCGGTCTTAATGCCTTAAGCAATCTTTACCAGTATACCGTAAGAATATATAAACACAGACAGGCTTACATATGTATATACACTAATTTAGTAAAATATAATATATAACGTATCAAGTTTGTAAATATACCGCCATACTTTGCGTACGGAGAGTTATCGTCACCTTGAATGAATCACGACTGTGTGATATTCTGATTTCTTGGGAAAGAGCATTCCAGAGGACAGGTTAAATGAGAAAGAAAGAATAAACACAAGCAGAATTGTGGGAGGGGCAAAATAAGAGGATATTATTCTTATATTGAAAGGTTCTATTATGACGTGAACACATCTGTGTTCACGTCATAATATACGTGAACACAGATGCTGGAAACGAGACGTCAAATATGTAGACGAGTTAGAAGGGTTCAGAATAGTGTAGAGATCACAAATATATGTTGACTCACAATTGTGATAACTAATAAAATAGGGCCATCATTAGTAGACTAAAATTGTCCTTCAAAAATGTAAGAGTTCAGGTAAGTATTAACGAGAGACCACTCGCGTTACAAAGTCTGGCCGGCGCACTCCCACCGAGAAAATTACGTGAAAATTTACATAATAGAGAATCCGTGGCTGCTCTAGTCCTTTGAAAGTTGGAGCTGTGGGTTCGCTTCGAGTGACACCGCCATACATTAAATTAACATCTCTCTCACTTTGTTTGCTAAGGCTACACCGACGGAATCTAATTTGTGATGATAAAAAGGTCGTACTAGCCGCTTCGTGTCTCTGCATAACTACGGAACTAGAAAGTCATCAATACTGTTCACGTATTAACGGCGAGCTCGAATGCTAAAATAAAACACAAAGCTAATTACAATGTTCAGTAAACTTCGTCGGCCAGTAAAACAATGCTTTGTTAACATTTTAGTTCGCTGGTGGTGTGTGAGATTTCTACAAATGTGTTCAGTAAATTACGGAGTAACACGTCCGAATCAGCGAAACTAAAAACGTAAATGCAGCAGACGCTGTAATTGGGTAACCACCGCGCATCATTAGGTAATTGCAGCTGTGGCTCGATGGACGCACGTTCACCCTCTACCACGATTCTATACTTTTTGTTTCCGATTCCCTTATTCTCAACGGAAACATGGATAATATAGAGCATATTTGATTTGTAGTACTTGTTAAACAAACAACTGGCGTTAATCAATTTTCCACTGATTGGATATTGGGCTGTACATATTTCTTTTAGATGCTGTCTGTAATTTACCTTATGAAGTTGTAGCCTATCTTTTTTTATTAATAATGTTTTGTTTTATGTTATATTTTCTCCTCTAATGAAGGCTGTGTAGTTGAAAATATTAAAAATTAATGAAAATATGATAAATAATAAATTAGAATATTTTGGTATATCTTTAAATATTTTTCTATAGATCGCTATTTTCAAAGAAGATGCGATGACCCGATTGATGGCCAAAAGTTGACTTGGTGCTACTGATCTATATATTCTTATTCGTTCTCTATTCTATCACGCCTTCATATTCAATAAGGCTGTACTTGAAAATTACTACAGGGAGAAAAATAAAGCTTGGTAGAAACTTACAAGGTACTGTTATTTTAAAGATCACATTTAACATATCAGTTGTTATTATTATCAACTAGCAGTTTTGGGAACGCTACCGTAGGCGATCATACGGAAGAATTTTTTGACGGTTGTATGTAAATATTACTTTTTGTTTTTTTTATTCCTAATATTTTAATTTAATTTTAATATAGAAAATCAAGTTACCTCATCCGTGATACTTTTCCTCCTTAGTCCATTATCATTTTATTCTTATTAAATAGGGGGCGAACGAGCAGACGTTTCGCCTGATGGTAAGCGATTACCGCCGCCCATGGACACCTGAAACATCAGAGGCATCACAAGTGCGTTGCCGACCTTGGGGAATGGGGAGGAGAATGAGGGGAAGGGTTGGATTATGGGCCTCCGGTATCTTCACTGACTCGGTGAAACACAGCGCAGGCGCTGTTTCACAGCGGTTTTCTGTGAGGCCTCGGTATCACTCCGGTCGAGCCGGCCCATGCATGCCGAAGCGTGGCTCTCCCTCTCAATTATATTTTAAGTATCATTTACGTTAACGGTACTGATTACAGTACAAATAAACCTATAATAAGTCTATATTTAAACCTAGTTTATATAAAAAGAAATAAACAGAAATGTGCTCTTAAATAATTTAAGCAAGAGACAAAGTTTCATTAAACGATTTGAACAATGAAGAAACTTCCCAATCACAACAAGTAGACTTCCAATCTTTCAGCGAATCAATTAAATTTGACGTAAAGTCGAATAAATAATGTATTAATCTTCATTGACAACATAATCATAATTCATTTCATATTTAATGAGAATATTATTAGACCTATTCTTGCCTCTGGACAAAGTTACATTAAGTTTGCAGTTGAGCTTAGGTCGGCCTGCAAGCTCTCAGCTATTACCCGGTCGACTCTAATGTACAGCCGTTGGTAGCTCATCCAGTTTGCTTGTAGATTAGTTAGAATTGCCTTGTTCAGCTCAATGCTTCGTGTAATACGTATTGCAAACAGCGCCTTTTACCCCATGATGTCAAATGGTATCCTTTATTGGTGAGAAGCTTAAGCCGTTTATTTACGTTGAGTGCTTGCACGTTCGTAAACACAAGTACTTGTTATGACAAGTCTCTATTTGCATATTATAATATACTCGTATTTAGTGGTTGTAAATTCAGTTTGTCTATGCCGATTGTTCATATTTTAATTTTACAACAAGGATAGTAAATTGAGCGCTTTATTGGCTTACTTGCAATTACTGTCTCCCGCTGATGTGCAATGACTTGGAGTTAAGGGTACTGTTTTTCTCTTACCTTATTCATACTGGTTTTGACATAGAAAAGTTTAGTTATTTTTATTTTTCCAGTGCTTTACCATCAAACATCACTAATCAGTTGTAAGCACAGGCCTGTTGGGGTAGTTATTAACTGGTTTTCTTAAAATTGTTACTATAAACAAGCAGCGATTTCAATTATAAGCTTTATCGGTATAAAAAGAAATCACTGTGACATGTTCTTTGATATGTAGGTAATTCTGGTGACATACCCATTTATGAGATCACATTTATGCCTTATACGTTCTTTACGCACCGTTAGGGACACTTAAAAAACGATGAGTTTATCATACAATTTACTGGCTGCTCGTATGAACTCAGAAAATACTTGTGATCGAGGCCCAGAGCCATATAAAATTCGGTGATAATTCTCCCCTAAAATTGATCCAAATCAATTTATATTATTTACACGCGTTGCACGGATATAAATTGAGTTTTTGTGTTTTATGTTTTCCAATTACCCGCTCGACCCTTTTCACATTGAAAGTGTCCCTGGTTTATTTAGTCTCTTTGGTGCTATGAATGAGTAGGTAGGGAATCAGCGAGGGTATTCTATACCTATTATATATCAATGTTATTATAAATAACGTTAGAATTATCGTGGTTGAGTACACGTCCAAATAACGAATCAAGGAGGCGAATGCTAGTTATTTGATAATCCAAAACACATATTACACACACACATCCGCGTTTATATCTTTTATAGTGGTAAATAGTAATCTATGTTTTATTCTTAATTATTAGCGATATTGCTACAAATTTTCATCTAAATCCCTTCAGTAGTTTTTGCACTAAAGAGTAACAAACATCCAAACGTAAATCCTGAGAAACTGTCGCATTAATAATATTCGTAGGAAGTATGATGGAATGTTATTATTCGTTTTTTTGCACCTGATAATAAGAAACTTTCGCAAATTAATTGCAAGTCCAGAGAAGTGAGAGAAGAAAAGTGCGATCCCGACCTGTTGAGTGCCCCTCGTCTCCCTGAACTAAGGAGAGCAAATAGTGTTCCCGTAACACTGTTTGATGAATATAAAGAAAGAATTACTTAACGATTTTCTGTAATGACAAGGTACCACTCTTATCGAGGCAGCTTATGAGACCCGAACCATGAATTTTCCAGGGCTAAATTATAACATTATATTTTTTCGGAATCTGAACATTGAGTATGAAAATAAGTTTGAGAAAGTATCTAAATGATTTAATTTGCAAAATGATCAATATGACTAATGTTAGTCGTTAATTTATATACCTAAAGAATTTTAAAACAATATCTGAAATAGGTCTGTTCAAATGAATGAAAATTACCAAATTGACAGTACCTCGGCAATAAAAATCTGAAGAGTGATTAAATAAAAATTTGATTTCAAACTACCTTCATGTAAAAAATTGTACGCAACCATTTTTTTTATAATAGTCATTTTTAGTAAAGACTCGTTAGGTTGAATATGATTTAACGTTTTTATATCAATTTAGTAATAAGTATAACAGTCGGCCTCGGTTAGCGTGGCAATGTCTGGAACTCGTTTAATTAAAAGGGAATCTACTCGTCTCGTTCAGTTAATCCCGCGTTTACTCTCCATCTATGCTGCTCCTACAGTTTGCAGGCCAACTATACTAATACATTACGTACTTAAATAACGTACCTAAAGCCACTACGTGTCATGTGATGGGTTTAGTGGTATTTTGTATCGATTGAAATTTTAGTTAATTCATCTAGTAAGATATTGGCTTACTATTATTACTTAATCGAAAGATATTACTTATTTACTCAATGTTCTTAATAAATATTATAGCTAAGATTTACCTGGACTTTACATAAAATGTATTTTTATGAGAATTAATTACTCGACAAGTCTTTTTAAAATCCTTATGGGGCAAGAAGTGGTACATTCCACTGTTTTTGATAACACATTTACATTATTGTTTTTATAAAAATATAAACATAATTTTCTCGTTTGGAATATTTCATTATTCAACACAATATCAGTTTGAAATTCTTAAAAATGTTAAATATTAACATAATTATCTATATTAAAAATGAATATTTGTCTGTATGTTCTTTATAGAATCGTAAACTATATATTTGATAATGTCATCATGACCTTTAGCAAAGTGTTGAGCATGTGCCCACAAAGGTATCTGAGTTAGTTAGTTAGTTGTTGTTGTGCCGCGGGGCTCAGCTAGTTTACAAATGAAATTGAGTGAGGGGGCGTTAACACACTCATGTATCGACAAAATTTGTTATTTCTGTACTGTAAACAAATAAGTAGCTCCTAGAAATAGCAGACTGTCTTAAAGCCTAAGATCCCAATCCTACAATTTTCAAAGTGTTAATATTACGAAAATAGTATGTAAAACTCTTTTCTAAAAGACATGTTGATAGTACGTAAATATTATCAAACATGACTTTTCGAAAAGAATGGCAATAAACATAAAGCACGAGCTGTTAATAAATCACAGTGACTGAACATAGGGTTCTCCAATTGCACGACACTTAGCTTGGCATCCACCCACTTTGTACAAGTCGTCACTGCACCAGGCTTTTAGTTACGTCCACTATATTTTGTTACGTCGTTACTTAAAAACAATTTCCTGTGTTTACATATAGTTCAGTTTATATATAGAAATAGTGTAAGCTGTCAGAATAACATTTAATCCATTCTTATACCTTAAATTCGAAAGTAACTATATCTGCCATTTTCAACTTCACGGCTAAACCACAGCAAGGATTTAACGAAATTTAGCATGGGGATAAAATTTCAAATTAATTCTTGAGGAAGAATATAGCCTTATCTTTATTGCGATAAAGAACATGCACGTGGGCGTAGCCGCAAGCAAAAGGTAGTTAAGGTAAAATTAAAAGTCTACTACAACCCACGTGTTACACAACTTTCTCAATATCTTCTCTGAAACATAAATATAGTTTTTCCGATCTAAGAAGGTGATTTTGACAGATGAAACTGACGTTCCGTAACGACAGAATGCAACTAATGGAACATGTACTAATGGAACTGTCATCATAAACCACCATAAAACTATTCTAATTTAAGTCAAATATATTTTATAAACGTAGCAGTTTATACTACCGAGTTAAATGAATGTAATGGGACGTATTTAAGTTTCAATTTCTACAAATAACATTAAATAATCGCGTGATTCTTCATATCTGCAAGGTGTCCTAAAACAGTTACCTTCTATGATTTTACTTTTTTATATTTAGTGATGTTATATTTTAATCGTTGTGGAGGCAAAGATTAATAGTTTTGATTTACAAATCGGATTTTATCGACTTGCTAACCAGTGACGATTTCGTTAAAATGAAGTAGCTGATACATATTCATTCATTTTTTACTTTCATTTTATGCTTTTTGTATAATGAAACTGAACTGAACAAACATGAATACCTGTATTATTCATATTTATACTATAAAGGACAATTTATATAATATTGAAAAGTTACCTAACATCCAAAAGTATCATTGTTTTGTATCTGTTTCAGCATTATGATCCATTGAATTAATTCCAAATTAAATTACTATTTTGTTCGTCATTTTGAACTTGCTTAGTTTATGCACTAAAGTCAAAACTCTTTTAAAAAGTAGCATACTATGTTTGTATGTTTCTTATTCTGTGCTAATGTATTGAGAATGACTAATATTCTTACAACGGTAAAATCTATAAGAGTATCATTTAAAGGGTTCTATTTTATTGTAAATACTTTAAGCCGTGTTGAACGATTGCAATGGTATACTCAAATTCAATTCAAATCCAAATTCAAAATCCTTTATTCTACTAAGACACTAAGTGACATTTATGAACGTTTAATTGAAGCTATAGATAAAACATATAGAACGACACAAACAGACGTCTCAGATGTCTGCCTGTTTCGATCTATAATCTCCAGTTTCCAAAATGCGTAGAGCTTTTTGAGAAGAACACTGGCAAAGAAACTCATGGCCACTATTTGTAAAAGTCAGATAATCAAATACAATAGATTGATGAAAGGTAAGGAGTGTGCAAGTGTTTGCCACCATTTCATTTTATTAAAATGCTCCAAAAACCAAAGTACTACAAAAAAAATCATTCAGTGATACCATTGAAGGTTTGAACTTAAACAACAAAATCATTCAAGGTCTACTTACATTCAGTTACAAAATCTACTGTTAAAAATAATTGGTGACTGGATTAAGAGGCTAAAGTTGCAGTTGAACGAACTAAATTAATAGTATTGGCTTAAGCTTCGTTGACTAGGCTAACCAGTCACTCTAAGCAGCACCTGTTCAGGAGTATGACGCATGTACCAGCCATCGTCTCCCTCGCCATATTAGAGGAGAGGAAACGACATGGATCTCGACGATACCGCAAGCAATGACATTTTAGTGAGTATGACAAACCATAGTCGAGATTCTGAAAAATATGACTACTAATCAGATCACCATAATAATCGCTACGCATTATTTTCAAATAATATTGGTTTCTTAATAACCATTAAGAAACCAGTATGAGTTGAAAATAATGAAAAATAAAAGCTCAAATACAGGAGAAATAACTTTATGTGTATATAATAAAATGACACCCTAGGCCCATGACTGTTTGGCCCTCCTAATGAGGTGATTCTTTACAGTTAGCTTGAACTTATCTACAGGAAGGTCAATTACATCTGTAGAAATTTCATTATAAAAACGTATGCCAGGACCTTCGAACGAATTGTGAACCTTATGTAAACAATGATAGGTACCAACAAGTTTAGATTTGCTTCTCGTATTAATACGTGTACATCACTGTTTTTCTTATAATCATTAATGTTATACCTAACAAACATAAAATTTGTATCCACATCCTTAAACAACTCTCGAAGAGAGACTCTAGCACCTAAATTGTAAATTAAGCGGATGACTCGTTTTTGTAGAACGAAAATCGTTTCAATATCAGCCGCTATACCCCGAAGTACTATATCATAAGACAAGACGCTATGAAAGTAGCTAAAATAAACTAAGCTAATTGTGTCTGTATCAGTGAGTTGACGTACATTCCATACTGCATAAGCAGCCGAACTAAGTCTACCCGCAAGGCTATCTATCGGGGCTCCCCATTGTAGTTTGTTGTCTAATGTAATTCCTGAAGAATTCTTGAAGAATACTGGCGAGTCTACAAAACTTGTGTGACTTCACTATTCAGAGTTAGATAAATGCCTAGGTGTTTTACATTTAGCATAGTAGAACTTACACACTTTGTTTTCTTTGAAATCAGAAGGAGATTGTTCGTGGTAAACCAGTTCAATACATTGTTTAGTGTTATAAATAAATAAATAACCTATTCACATCTTTAAAAACCGTTTGCTTACGACCGACTTTAAAAATAAGTGACGTATCATCAGCAAATAAACAATAGCAACTATATCACAGATATCTTTTAAATAATATGGTAAATCATCAATATATAGTGTTTATGCAGGTGCTCTGCATAGGTCTTGAGTTCGGTTTCCGAGTCGACCAAAATGTTTGACGCACGATCTTGAAATGTTTATTTTGGTTATTATTTGTTGTCAATGTAACGGATTTACAATAAAATGCAGTTTTGTTAGTTTGAAGTCAAATGTGTGTGAAAAAAATAATGTCTTTGGTCAAATTTAATTATTATCAACACTAAATAAAATTTAGAACATACAATCATCAAAAAGAAAGTTCGTTTCTTTTTATCATTTGCATCGCAACGTTCTATCAAAACATAAAATAGTTAGTTATACATAATCTAAGGTTTTACATGTAAAATTTTCGTGCATTTTCATGCTAATTTCAAATCAATATTTATTTCTGGTTCCGATACGTAGCCATAATTGTGTCTAATTAAACCTAATTTGAGAAAGAGAATCGCGAGTGTTAACTGTATTTGTGGAATACAATTATTAAGAAAAAGAAAAAAAGAAATTATTCCTAGTTTAAAACGATTAACGATGCTTTGTATATTGTAATGATGATCGTTCATTTGTAATCGTAATCGAATATTCTCCTTATGGTATTGATTTGTATGTATGGTGTCTAACCCAAGCACTAAACGTCAACTGTCATAATCACTTTTTTAGATCAGTCAGACTATATTTACAAAAGTCTATACCAAAATACATTTGATAACTTTTTCTAGTAATTTTATTTCTGCTTATAATAGTAATGAGTATAAAAAGAAATAGGTTCGTGTTATTTTTATTGTGTAATAAAAATGTATTTATTATAATAAATATTGTTTTTAGAGTTTACTCCGTAAGAAATTATTTTCATATAGCTCGCGGCATGAAAATGGTATGAGGAAGGAATCAAGCGTTAATTAAGAGTGTGGCGTTACGTTGCCTTGCGCAACGTTATTTCGTGCTTTTACTTAGAGATTTTTTTTGGTAGTATTCACCGAAAAAGCGATCTTTTTTCTTATTTGAATACAATTATAATACATTATATGTACGATTTTGATTGCGGCAAATTTCATAATGACATTAACATCATTGTCATCGTTATGAAATATTCCATATCGTTATCTAAGTTATCTATAAAGAAAAACTATTTATATGTGACATATTTACATGTTATGATTTTTTCACACGTTGAGGTCCATATTTCCTCTCATATTATACAATTTAAAACTCATACATATACAATCATATACTCATAATCTGACTCAAAAACTTTGTACTCCTTTTTACAAATAATATGCGAATGAAGAAGTTTGAAATGAGTCACAGTTTAAGTTTATGAGGAGAGGGAGTTTAAAAAGATTAAAAAAGTCAAAAACAGAAAAATATTATCGAATTTCGACCCTATTGGCCGAAATAACTTGTTATGAACGAACCCACATAAATTCTTTTTATGTCTCCTTTTTTACACTCTTGATCAACAATACTTCGTTGTATTGTAATGCAACTCATCTCTTCTAAATTACTGTTAAACAATAAAAGCTACAGTATTATAATGTTACTGTATTGTACACACACATGTCATCATCAAATTGCATTGTTAATTTAATTTCAAGGAGCTGTCAGTCAAAAGTATCAAAGAGTATGAAAATTTAATTCATTTAATCATTGTTTACTAGTTTATAATACGATATAGGGCCACAGCATACAAGCTACTTTTAGCATTGGCGATTGGCGATTTTGTGACTGCATCGATGTTGCATCGCGTTTTAGCGTCTCTCTGCGTTCGATCGCGGCATCAAAATAATTAGTGTTGCGGGTGTCCATGGGCGCCGGTAATCGCTTACCATCAGGCGATAGGTTTGCTCGTTTGTCACAAAAAAAAATTTAAACTTAACATGATTGATATTTTTATTAATCTTAACAATATTAACTAAAACAAAAATTATGTATACATCACACAAGTACTTTTCAAGCTTACTAAGTGAAGCAGATAATTGGTAATGGTAATTATAACTATATACGATAATAGCCCAGTGATACTGTCTCTTTTAAATTGCGACTAAACCTAAGATTCCTTAAATTCACAAATCTAATAACTACTTATATATGTAAAGTCAAACTTCGTTAATTACTTGAGTAGAACATTAATTATTTAATATATAATTATGTACAGTGTGTGAGAAAATCAAGCAAGTTAATTACAGTTGTGAATTTGTCTGCCAAATAAGCTCAAAATTGGTATAACTTTCGAATTGAAACGAAAAGAGCAAATGCTGTGAAATGAAAATTTAAAAACTTTGTTTAATTTTTAAATAAATTTCTCCTCTGGGTATAAAACTCTTAACAAACAAGATACTAAACGACCACTATTCAACAAAATAGAATATAACAAGCTTCCGTTAAACACTAAGTGATTAGTAAAATAAAGTAGAATTGCGATCTACGTTATGTCATAATGGACAGTCCTCTAGATTTATCGTAGTCTGTGATCTCTTTTAAACAACCTTTGGAATTTGTTAATCGAAGAATGGGCAATTTAGTGGTGAACTTTCTAACTAGCCTAGTGTGTTTATTTTTGTGTTGTATCCATGAAACTTGTGTTTTTGTACTTAAAATTGTATTTTCCACCACTTCCACATACAGCGTAACACAAATATACTACAGCGCCATCTACAGAAAATACGTCGAACTGTGGAGTAACGAAGGGAACGAAGAAACTATCAATCCTGCATCGCGCAATTGAAGTTCCCGCGCCGATTAATATATATACAACTTCCCAACATCAACCGTTGGGGAGTGACCCGCCAGGCGTGACCACCTCACCTGTTCGGTGGATCCTCCCTTTGCGTTGGAGGGACATGACACCCGTTCCTCCTCATTACAAAGAGGTACACACATGGTCAAAGTCTAATTTAAATGTATACGTTATTCATATAGAATCCTATTCTTACATAAGTGTAATCTTTAAGTGGTCTTATAATCTAATGTAAAATTTTCATATTTTTTGATAAAATAATATAAAATCATTCGCGCCTAATTGTAAAACTATAAAACTCTGGATACCGTCTATACAGAGACAATAACCAAAGTAAAGTTGCGCTGAAATCTATAATTTTATTCGCGTTTGTTTCAACACATCAATTTCTTAATTTTACACTAAAATAATATAATTTTTATAATAAATATAAATATATATAATAATGAAATAAATAAAATATATAAATAAAATAAATAAATTTTTTGGATTACCGAACTAGTTACAAACGACTATTTGTAAATCCTTAAATCAAAGGATCTTAAAAATATCATAAACAGTACTGCAAAATAATTTCAAAGACAGACAAAATCATACAGTGATATGAATCGACATGTGCACTCTGTGCAAATAAATTGGAAACCGCTAGTGAAACATTGTGGGCTTAAACATTCTGATGTACTGTGTAGTGTGAGATTGTGTTTGAAGTGCTTTTACAAGTATTTACGTGAGCTTGTCATACGGGAGCCGGCGCCCGATTATATCTGTGATTTCATTTGTCCGATGTTCTCGTCCGCATGTTACACTATAACCTCGTTAAAGGCAAAAGAGGGAAGTGTTGGGTTACGATGGTTTTGAAATTTACCAAAGTGTTTTTGGTTAACCCTCGGTTGGTATTAGGAATTACGTTCATGCTTATCTTCCAACCATTTATAAAAATAACTAAAATTGAAGTATCTGTCTGTAATTTAAAATTAACAACCTATCACTATGGAAGTAAAAACTATAGAAGTACTTACATAAAAATAACAACTATTATTTTTTTATATATTTTTCTATCTGTCAGTCTATTTGTTCCAGCTTAAGTTTATTTGGCCGGTGTCTTAAGAAGTAATTTTAGCGACTTTTATTTTAGAAACAAAAAATAGAAAATAATTAAAACCAATGAAGTTATGAACAATATCGGATTCAAGTTCAAAGCATTGAATCAGCATCAAATTCAAAGACACTAATTATGTTTTCGTTTTGTATCGATTTTGTAACTTTGTTTTGTGTTAGGATATAATTCTTCTAGCTGAAAAGTTAAGGTTAATTTTTGCTAAATATTTAAAGTATATTATTACTCGACTCATCGTAAATCCTAAATCTCAATTTAGGAGCCAGTTTGTTTTTAAAATATACTTTAATTCACATTGACTTTTGAAATACTTAATATATTTTTCTTATGAATAACGTATTCTTATGAATACGAAAGTAACAAAAAGTGGAAAGCCTTTATATGGTCTAGTAATTACTATCAAATATATACATATTTTCTTCTTTCTTTATTTTTCTCTCGCTGAAAATTACTATAGCTATGTGGTTATGACTGTTCTAGGTAGAGTTTTGGTCCTTTCTGTTTATAATTAGCTGGAATGATATATTTGTTCTTATTTCAATAGTTTATGTCTCTGATTGCGTATGGCTTTGAATTCATGTTTTAAATTGTAATGTACCTGAATCTGTTTTCTGTAGAATATAATAAGCTGTAGATACAATTGAATGGTTAATTTAATGCACTTACTAGAAAAATGTTTTTAATAAATACTATTATATTTGGTTCATTGTATTCTATGAGAAATTGTTGTTTGTATTTTTAATAAATTTATCTTCAAATTTCGAAAAAAATTGCAGCGTTTGTTAACTCAAGATGATAATGAGTATGTATGTGTGTCAGGACAACTGTTAACACACATCGCGACAAGTGTCGAACTATTGTCGAGCACATGTCGACATAATGTCGCGCCTCGCACTCCGCGGCTGTGTGTTTACATTATTAATCATAATAATGGCACCAACTCCTCAACGGGCGGCTTAATTTAATTAATTAAGCAGTACTAAATATTGTAGACGTACAGCTAACCGACGACGATGAAATGTTAACAATGTTATTGTTCTACTGGATTAAATCCAACAGTGGAGGATGGCTCTAATATTAATTTGAATGTTTGGGTAAAATCCTCAGACAAGGTCGTTGGCATTACGATGAATTAATTTAACAGAGCGCGAAGTTTATCCAGAGTGAGACCATCAAATTTGATTTGATGTATTCTCTAGACAGACTCATTTACAACTTTTGAATCAATTGTATATTTATTCAACTCCGCGATTATTCTTGTACAATTTCGGCGTGTCATTTAAACTTTTCTGTGCTCAGTGCGACAAATTTGAAGCAGCTATTTCCTTAAGATTGATTAATGTGATAAGTATATAAAAGTAATCTCTATTTTGCATATCCTTTTTTTTTCTCTTTTTTATGTATGGCCTTGCCAAATGACTCGTCTGTGCCTGATGGAAAGCATAAGCATAATCCAAGAGTGGTGGTCACCATACTCACTGCGAATGCAGACAATGCAGCATGGTGACCCACACCATGGCAGCCTGGTGATGTTTTTGCATCATTGGGCCTCCGGTCTCGCCCGTTACAAAGAAAAGATTGTACAGCCCCAGTCGAGCTGGCCTCTCTAGCTCTACTACCTTGAGATCAGCGTGGCTCTGCTACCTACTATTTTTTGTTGAATTTCAAACGACATTTATGGAAAATATTATTTAAATTCTGAAACTTCAAATTAATTAAAACTGTTCGAATGAAAAACTTTTTTTTTAAACGAGTTCTCATATTACTCGCTTTTTATTAGCTTCACCACATAAATGTTTGTTTGTAGCCACTCCTTTGACCCACTTATAATAATTGCTAGATTAGAACTCAGCAGACTTATCGAGAACCAACGACAGTATAAAGAAATAGAAAAAAATAATAAAAATAAATAAATAATTCTAAAAAAACATAAAAAACACGCTTATATAAATTAACCAAACTAAAAAGTAGAACATAATTATAAAATTATTTTAATTTAAAAAACCGTCGGGTGCCTTCTTCAAATATTTAAATAATGTCGCCCTTTGTCGTTTTTTTCAACTATTATTTATTTTTGTACTTTGACATTTTGCATTCGTTTATCATTTGTTGCCATCGAAAAAAAGTGTTTTACTTTATAAAGAGACTAATTGATTAGGATCAGATGTTGAATACGTTCTTCCCTCATTTTTTTTGAAAAATATAAGCAAAGACATACTACAGATATTTATAGAAAGCAGATATATGTATATTTTTATATATATTTAATACTATTCGAGAAAATCAGGCCCAGTGTGATAACTATACTGGTATTTTAACTGCATGAGTAGCACAGAGGCTCAAGTGACGCTTATTATTGAAAAATAATACTTTACTTTTGTTTTCGTAATCTGTAATACATAATAAAAAACGAGAATATCCGAAATATCTCGATTCTCATTACAAATTACACATTTTTACACAGGTTGCTTTTGTAGTACACATTTAGAAGTCCAAGTCAAGCAATCGCTTTCCCACAACTGTGTTCTGAACACAAACGTTGAAATAGTTCATGATTTTCTAGCCATTACATTTTAAATCCACAACGCTTCTAAAGTATTACGGAAGGCCGTATAACGTGGCAGAGATTTCAAAAGGTTCCAACGCTCGTATTGTTGAAAATGTAACCAACAATCCTAAAAGGTAGCTTAATTATACTTAAATCAGAATGTGACTCGAACAAAGAAACATTTAAAGGTTTAATCCTTTAATAGCTCTAAAATAAAAGTCATTGTTATAACACCAACAGAGTTTAAGGTGACCTTTTTAAATTGTATAATGTGAGTACTATTAATGAAATATCTATGCAATATTTATTGTTCGAAAATAATAATATTTATTGTACATAGTAACGATTCACCAATTGTACCACATGGCCACCGCCTTAACGCACGAAGGCAATCTCTTACAGGCAACTATGAAGAATATGCATACATCTTATTTTTTACGTGTGGAAACCCTCTCGGGCCTTCACCCACCGAGGTTTGCGGCGGCGCGGTGTGTTGGAATCGAACCGGATTAAACCACATGGTGTGAATTTTAACTTATACCTAGAGCTACAAATAATAATTTGAAAAAATTTAAAAAGTGAGTACCTCATTTCGCTTTCGATTCCGCTTCTAAAGCGGAATTAAAAAACCGGCCAAATGTGAGTAGGACTCGCACACGAAGGGTTCTGTTCCTATAAAAACGGTAAAAAGTCACATTTTTGTATGAGAGCTGTCTGTCCTCAGAGCGTTATCCTTTAGATACGGAACCCTAAAAATACAGACAGTTTACCAAAAATTATTTATAATCCTTAGAAAGTTGCCAAACAATCCAGATTTTCGATTATCAGTTTATGGCCACTTGATTAGACTAAATACGAATAACATGAACGGCTTGATATATGCCTTTTCCCACTTTTGGTAATAATTAATGTAGCGTTAAGACATGTGAAATATGGCTGTTATGTCGCCTATTAAGACTACCAACTAATCGTGCGGTCTTCACAATCTCTGTACATATTGTATTGATCCCAGTACCTAACATATGTTTATTTTACAGGTAATTACAGAAAAATGTAGTCAAATTATGATTTGTATATATTTTAAATACGATACGCAAATGAGTAATTTTGCTATTAATGTTTAGTAACAAATTGGCATGTTAAAATGTTTTTTTTCATACTTAACTCCTTATAATCTTTAGTGGAATTACAATTTTCTTGTCGCAAATACTTTATGCGGGTTGTACTACAGTATTAGAGTACTACTACAATAGTACTATATTGTATACAACCCTACAAAATGTATAAATGACAAAACAATATCGTATGTATAAATTATAAGACAATAACTCACTGAAAAAACTGCACCCAAAACTGCACCAATTTTTTTTGATCTAAACAAGGTAAATTCAGAAGATAGTAGATAACATTTAGGGCCAACTTTACCACTACTTGTTGAAATCCCTGTTGATTGTTTTGAACTTTTTTTGACGCATGGGCCCGACAAAGTGACTCTACTCTGCTTGATTGGGCATTCGGTCTCGCACTCACCAACGAAACAGGACAGCATGAATTTTGTCATTTTATGTTGAAATTCTGTGCGAGGGTAGTACCGACTCGGACGAGCCGGCACCTTTGTGCTGAAATCAGAGTGGTACTTTATCTGCTGCCTACTGATTTCAATTTTACAAATCTAGAATAGAGATGAATATGGCAGATGTCCAAAAATATATCAACAACCTTTTCTGTTAGTGTACCTTGGCTGACAACTAACTAAAACTTTATCAGGAACTGGTTAAACTGCCACCAACAGTTATTATTCTGTCAACTTGGACAAATTCTGATGAAACGTCTTGTTCTCCATGAATTTATTTTCTTTTTTTTAAGGTAGTCGGTAATTATTCTGTAGTTGATTACTTATTTCCGATGAATACAATTATTTCGAAATCAACGGCGTGTGCTAATGTACTAATAAATATATGTTGGTCCTACTTTAATTCGTTTTAATTACTTTAACAATGCTTTCAGCTTGTCAGCACTTAATATTTATTTAATTATACGAATTAGTATTTAGCTGACCTTTTCCTGATGTTTCCGGAGTTTTTTTAATTGAAAACATGAAAATAGTAGGGAATAAGTTGATTTTAATATTTCCTCACACACAAGCATTAGAACATTACGTCCAACAGCCATGTTTCTACACAAAAAGGGTTATACTCGACCGGGGTGTTGACACGGTTTCATAGAAAACTGGAATTATCAATTCCTCCCAAGTAGCGAAAGGATGATGAAGCGCAAAAACGTAAGCACATAAAAACTGACAACATTTAAATAAACGAATGAGATGAAAATTAAGAAAATAAGGTAGGAAAAATATCGAATGAAATATTAAAGACTAACCCGTGCCCACTTCGCTGCGTGTTATACATTTTCAAGCATATCCGATTACCACAAAAAGTATTTAAGTTTTTTCCAGAGATAACCCTTTTTTTTCGTGATGTAATGCGTTTACGCACTTCGCTCCCCCCCCCCGCGGGGACAGGGGGTTCGCTTCATGTGGGACTCCTGACTGACTCGCCAGACTACCCACTAAACCACCACGGTGTGCCACTCTGCGCCTGACACGGGAGAGATCCGGGAACCGCTTTCTCACGCCATCCGGACCCCTACCGAAGAAGCGGGCACCGTCTCTAGATGTTAAATACTCTCAATTTAGGCGCCGTACGGCACATGCGTAACGTCGCCCCCTTGCGGCTGGCCTGTGAAGCGGATGGGGGGAAAACCCGTCCCGCGCATCCGCGGCCACACTCAGGGCGGCATGAGGCGCTGGTAGGCGCGCCTCCGCCGTCCGGTTCGCCGGCGGCGGATCGGGTCCGAGTGGAGGTCGTCCTCCTGGGCCTTCTCCACCGTCTCCTTCTGCGAGATGACTTCCTCGCAGAAGGTCGCGACCGCGGTAAAACTGCTCTCGCCGCCGGCCATGGAGCGTACGACGGCCGGCAGCGAGAGATCTCCTCCGATGACTGCAGTGAGGGCCCGGCGCTGCGGCGCCCAAGCGGGGCACACCGCCAGCGTGTGCTGGGCCGAGTCCTCACCGCAGTCGCAGTGGTGGCAGGNATGACTGCAGTGAGGGCCCGGCGCTGCGGCGCCCAAGCGGGGCACACCGCCAGCGTGTGCTGGGCCGAGTCCTCACCGCAGTCGCAGTGGTGGCAGGTGGGACTCAGTTCCCTCCGCGCGACCGAGTGCAGGTACTTCCCGAAACAACCGTGCCCGGAAAGTACCTGCGTCAGTCGGAAGGAAAGGGTCCCTTGCTGCCGCCCTGCCCACTCGAGGATGACCGGCTGGAGGGCCACCACGGTGGCGAAGCCAGCACGTGGAGCCTCCAGCCTCGAAGACCAACGAGCCATTGTGGCTCGACGGGCGGCTTCACGCCACTCGCGTACCTCTTCGGGCGGAGGGCGAACACCACTCTCCACCCGGAATTCAGCCACCCCGATAAACTTCGGCGAGCACCTCCGCCTCCAAATCCCACGGGGTGTTCCGGCCAAGGAATTCCAGAGATTACCCACTACAACCTCACAAACTCTACATCTTTATAAGATCAGTATAGATCTAATATTTAACAGTCATTTACCAAATATGACTGTCTCGGTGGCGTAGTGGTTGTGTATGCGTTGGTGTGCTTGAGCTCGATTCGATTCCCGGTCGGACCAAATGTTTGTATGATCTGGAAGTATTTGCTTTAAGGTTTGGGTGTTTTCTATGTATATTACGTCTGTATTTTCAAGAAAATGTATATATATATCAGTTGTCTAGTACCCATAACACAAGCTCTGCTTCGCTTGGGACTAGATGGTGTTGTGTGTTAGATGTTTGAAATATTTATTTATTTATATTTGTATAAAATTTTGTATTAATTCATTACTCTGTAATACAAAAATTTATATAGTTCATATATGAAATAGATATCATATCATTTCATATATACTTAATATGTTTCAGTAAAACTGTATAATTTCTCATATTATAGATATTCACACACTGCTCAGATTTGACTGCAAGTTACTTGTTACCGACGCTGATCTGCTAAATATTTTACAGTACCCAATTCGTTTCTTCATTCGTGTTTCTTAGTTTTTTATATATTTCTTAATTCTTTCTTTAAGCTTAAAGCATGTCCTATGTACTTCATTTAGTATAATACTAAGCAGTATTGTATAACACAATATCATTGTTGAGTAAACGAATGTTGTCGGTTCAAGATACCGCTTTTCGTATGCGAAGTGCGATACTCGTTACCGGGATGTGCGCCCTCAGGGCATTGCCGCAGCTCGAAATTATGTCTAACTTCATTTCTCAGATTCCATTATGAGTATAAGCTCTAAGTTGTCGCGAACAAGCCAATGAGTGTGTATATTCCGTACGGGTCTGTTTGTGTAATTAATTTGGTTTCCCCGATGGCTGTAATTCCACCGCTCGACACAACGCAATTTTGTTCTTCACTAATCTAAACATTGTTCAATTAGAACGCTTCTTAGACAAATGTATGAAGATTAGTGTTACGTTCGTATAATAATATTTACTTGGAAACATTATTTTATGTGTAGGGGTAAAAGGAAATACTATGAAGTCAATATTTAGTTAAATAACAATTTATCCAACTGAAATGTTGTCATTTATGTTCATATTTTCCAATTAATTCCTAAGACTTCTTGGAAATAAAAAAGAAAGTTATTTAGGCAATAAAGGCCGTCGCTCCAATGTCGCCCTAGGTTGTCATTTGTTTACGTAGCACTAACGATGTGATAATTAATACCCCACTTATTTGTACCTTTTGCGACGTAGATTTAGTATCTATATTCATGAAATAAATAAATTGACGTGGAATCTTATATAATACAAAATGGAGATCCGTAACAGATGTTTAAATGTTATGCTGTATGAAAAGATATTCTATATCTCATACATAGATCAAAAGTGGGAAACATATAAATTAAAATTGTTAATTCCACCGTTCATTCATATTGTTTATCATCATTGTGTGGTAAAAACATATTCTTTATAGAAAAAAGTATACATTTTGACTTATATAAAAAGACTCCGAGCGATTTCATGTACAGATTTAAAAGTATAATCGAAAACAAACCGAAAGAAACAAAATTCGAAAACACTTTATGCGTCGTATATAAACAGCAGTCGTAGACGCTACCACTTCACTATCGCAGCAACCATATTATGTGTACATATTAGTGATAAATAAAAAATCTAAAACATCTATAACCTTCAATTTGTTGGTACATATTATAAATAAATAAATATGTTCAGAAATTTAAACACACAACGCCATCTAGTCCCAAACTAAGCATAGCTTGTACTATGGGTACTAGACAACTGATATTAATACTTATATACTTTTTTATGTAAATACATACATATTATACATAGAAAATACCCAAACTCCGAAACAAATATTTGCAGATCATACAAACATTTGGTCCGACTCAGGAATCGAACCCGAGACCTCTTGCACAGCAGTCGCATTCGCTACCACTACGCCACAGAGGCAGTCAAAATTATAAGTATTAACTAGGAACTTAGAACATTGTGTTAAATTTCAAACACTTGAAACATAATAACTTATCCATAAGTTACGTTGTTATTACTAGTTTGAGTGCAATTTTATCCTCACCATGTTTTGCCTGATTGGAAAGTTGAGTTGAAACGATTAAAAGTTTATTGAATAACGTGGCTAACAACATTTCCCAACAGCTGCAACACAGCGACATCTCTCAAAGTTGGACTTGCAGTTTGACTTTATATCAATTATTCGCTAATGGTTACTGTCGTTATATTTTTATAGACATTTTTAAATGTGTTATAGTTTTCAATAATAAAGTGCATCGATTTTTATACTTGATTTAAAGTTAAAAGGACTAAACATGTTAAAATTTTATGTTGACATTGTATTTTTTTTATTGAATTATTTTCTACTTGGGTAGCCATACTTTGTCATACTGCCTCATATATAAACGATGTTTAGCATTGTATTCATTTCATTTCAATCCAATGAATGAGGTTATCTGAAATCTAATCTTTTCACTGACTTCTTATTTTATTTTACTTCAATTTACTTTTGTGAGCAATCAAGAAATTATGGTAATTTCCTTAATCTGTAAGTTGTTGGCAACAGTAAAGTTTTCAGCAGCACGTTTAAGTAATTTCAAAACAAAAACATTCAATCAAAGGGCGATGTGATCAATCCAAGCAGCGCTCAGCTAACGAGCTCTGAACGCGTGCGTAGGTACTCGTACAATAATGAAGCAGAAGTAATTTCTTAATAATTGTTGGTGAGAAAGAGCCAAGGAAGTTGTCGGCTAGAGGCGAGACTTCAAAGAAATTAATGAGTGTTAGCAACTTGCGACGTGCCACCGCTGACTTGATCAGTTAGGACGCAAACCGGAACAAAGTTGCCGCTAAAGCTTTAAGAAATTTCCTGCTAATTAGAAACGGACTTCAATTGTTCAAGTACTTTATCAAAATGAATAAAAATGTATTCAAAATATGGTATAAATTAGCCTTAACGGTCTTAGTATTGAAAGCTATGAATTTAAATAATTCATAGCTTTAAATACTAAGACCGAAGTTAAGGCAATCATTTTGAGTAAAAATCATGATTATTTACAAACGGGATCAGGAACTACATGAATTTGCCTTTACACAAATATACCTTATTCAAAGTGAGTAGAAGTACTTATTTCTATTTATTGATAATAACTGTTACATTCTTTTTATTACCGAATATTTTCAAAATTTGGATTAGCTTAAATGAGAACGACGGGCTTTAGTCCTGTTTTACGCAAATATCTAATTAATTTTAAAGCCTGGAGACTCTTAACCCATAAATTATTTCCAGTTATTTGCACATACACAATATGGTTTCTTTTAGTTTACAATTTTAGTTACGTTTTATCATCATCATCATCATCATCATCATCATCAGCCCATCGCAGTCCACTGCTGGACATAGGCCTCTCCAATTTCACGCCACTTAGTTCGATCTATGGCTTCTCGCATCCAGCTCCTGCCAGCCGTCCCGCGTAAATCGTCACTTCGCCTCTCCAATTTCACGCCACTTAGTTCGATCTATGGCTTCTCGCATCCAGCTCCTGCCAGCCGTCCCGCGTAAATCATCGCTTCACCTACGTTTGCCGAGACGCGGTCTCCACTCAAGAACTTGTTTACCCCAACGGTTATCGGTTCTTCGGCAAATGTGTCCAGCCCTCTGCCACTTCAGCTTGCTAATCCTGTGGGCTACGTCGATGACCCTGGTTCTTTGTCGGATTACCTGGTTTCTAATGCAATCCCTTAGAGAAACGTCGAGCATAGACCTCTCCATAGCACGCTGAGCGACTTTGAACTTATGGACCAGTCGAACCGTAAGTGTCCACGTTTCGGCTCCGTATGTCATTACGGGTAGGACGCACGCATTAAAGACTTTCGTCTTTAGGCACTGTGGGATCGACGATGAGAAGACCCGACGAAGTTTCCCAAACGCTGCCGAACCTAGCTATTATATTACGTTTTAGTGTTTGAAAAAAACCAACATGACTCAACAATAGATAAGGTCACTTGTTGTTAATGACCTAATCATGTACTTGTATATACTATATTAAGAGGAAAATTATATCATCACATCTTTGTAATTTTATTCTAAGATAAGAATAATTTTGAGAGCTTACTTTTAAATTGCTTTAGTTTACGTAATCTTGTCTAGTTAAGTTGAATTTGATTAGTTCCCTTTAACTTGGTTGGGATAGTAATTATTATAAATATTGGTTGTTTTAATGTCGTTCCTATTAATGGTTGTTTGTTTTGTGGTCACCAAGATTATGTTTCATTATATACCACTCTTTATTAATGCGTTGTAACATTTTGTACAGGCATTGCATAGACATCGTTTCCTTTCAGAATAAACACACGTTTGCAGGTAATGTTATGAAAATTTTACTGTTTTCTAAAATTTGTACTTTGCTAGTATGTTATAAAGTATAATATGCACAGTAAGCTAAACAAACATCGCTTGTGTAGCGAACCAGGTTCACCTAGTTCGCTAGCCACTCGATGTTTTTTTAGCTTTTGGACAGTGCTGTCGATTGTTACATTTGTGATTGGAAGTTGATATATAACAACAAACAGTGCTGTCCAAAAGCTATAGATGAAGATGCGCATATAAATTTATAAAATGCAGACCCACGGGAAAATATACAAAGCATTCATACGCAAATTTTTTTTATTGAATTTCTATAGCTTCTTTTCCCATTCGTAATTACTTAGAGATATAATAGTTTGATCTGCTTTACCCAAGTTACGTATCTAAAAGCATGTTTGCTTAAGTATAGAATATTTGCGAATAAATAGTTTCAAAATACAAGCAACTGCAACGTTTCTCGAATTTGAGTAGAAGAATGATACTGAAGTGACTTCAGCTTGCATCCCACCTGGGGTCAAGCTCGTTGTTAGACTTTTTAAGTATTCAGATTATGTACATAAATGAATATCTTGATTCCTTTTAAAGGTATTTATTTTTCTTGTGGTATTCTTAAATAAATAATAAATGTGTTGTAGCAGGTACTTTTTACCAACCACAATTTCATAAACATTTCAGTCACAATCATACAAACAGGTATGTCAGGGAGCGGCTACATGATGCAAGTCCATTAAGGCAGCATATAAACTGCCCTCGGCGGGGCAATGCCGTGATTAAGGTAATGCGATTGCGGCCAGAACGGGCTCTCAGCTACAAACCAGCAGCAATGATTTCAAGCACGTACTGTTAATTATTGCTCTTATTATGGAAATGTTATAACTGCGGTAATACACACAACTATGTGCAAAGTTTAAAACGGGTATCCCGTATAGCTCTTTTTTATAAAATAATTCAAGTGTGGATGGTTCGAATGTAACTTTGGACCTGTTCAATTTTTTTAACTGTTACTCATAATAACAAATACATCGTGTAAAATGTGTCACATCAACGTAGGTTTTAAAGAGCAGGGCATTCAGCGTTATTCTTAGGTTTCTCCCAACTTCTTTCTACTCAGTTAGCAAATAACTCTGAAGCGCAAGTAGTAGTTCTTCTTAGCTAAGAGATCATCCATTTAAAGATCTATACAATATACTCTGTACAGTTAAACACTTACGCCCAAATTCACGACAGCCAGAAAATTACATAAATGTAATTGTTTTATGAGAAATGGAGTAGTAATCAAAGTACCACTTAAACCACTAAAACGTAGATTTAAAACTGAGTCCTTACAGAATGACTGATTAAACAAAAACATACACGACACCACAAGACTTTAGAAAATAACTGTGCTCATTGTGATCAATCTTATAAAGCAAATGTTAAATAAAACATACCAAAATATTCGTGGTATTTTCATCCAAAAAGTGATAGTATTGAATTAGTGAATCCTATAGAGGACAGGACTATTTAAAATGAGTTAGTAAAAGCTAAACTCGTCCTAAGTGCATTAGTCTTATAACGTCAAAAATAGTCATTGCAGTAGTAAATTATTTATCGAATGGAAATACAGTGAGATAGAATACACAAAGGTTGACTGGATGGATGTTGAATGGATGAATGGACAGGACTGCATAAAGTTATATATAAACAAATGCTCCAATAGTAAAAAAGTGAAAGATGTTTTCTAAATAGCAATCTACCTAATTTTGCTTTGGAATATTTTTTACCGCCTAATATGAAAGACTATGAACAAAATTTTATCAACTGGGATGAAATTAATCTGAATTAAGCCCATAAACCGTATACAAATAGTGTTTGTTTCAATTTTCATTTTCAAAGTACGTGCTGAATTACTAGCTTAATCCATCTTCTAATACTTTCTCTGTAATTTACGTTGTTGTTAATAATTCGTTAGAAATTTTCCCAGAAATTGAATCGTTTCATGATAACTGTAGACAATTTCGATCAACAGAGTAGTAATAAAAAATAAAAAGCAAAAGCAAAGACGCTTAGTTACTTTTTTTTAAATTCGAAATGGGTTGTTGGGATATAAAAAAAATGCTCACAGAAATATACTAAGTCCTGGATGTGTGGCGATCCTCGGGGAGACCATCGTTCAGCATTGGTAAGCAATTGGCTGATATATAACATAGATACACAAAATGTATTAGAAGGCTCGGTGGTGTGTCTTGGGAGAAACTTAAATCCAGAAGTGAAATGCAATTTTAATGTTTTTATTTTAATTAAATTTATTATTATAGACAATATTAATATGATCATCTTCATAAATATCCTTACCTACTTGTGATTTGTTTCATAGTTAAGTTTATATATTCTATAATAACCTTAAAAAGTAAGGATTTACTAGTAAAAGATTTTTTAAAATCAGTTTAGAAGCTTCAAAGATTACCCTTCCATAAAAATTGGCAAACTTTGCCTCTTAATAAAACAAAATGGAGCATAAGTAATCATTCGGTTCTTTGAGGCCATATTTTTTTTATGGAATAGGGGGTCAAACGAACAGATGTATCGCCTGATGGTAAGCGATTGCCGCCGCCCATGGACACCCGCTGCACCAGGGTTGTCACTTGAGGATGGGGGAGGGGTTGGGGTTTATAGCCTACGGTATCTACACTCACTCTGTGAAACGCATTGCAAGCGCTGTTTTCTGTGAGGCCGTGGTATTACTCCGGTCGAGCCGGCCCATTTATGCCATATTTAAAAATACATTCAAACAACATTACCTTTTGCCCGTGCATATGTCGGATGTCGCAGTAATCATTTTTCGAGTTAATCTACAGCATATGACTCACATTAATAATGTGGCTATCTATTGATACGAGTAGTAGAATTTGGCTTGCAGTTGAACAGATTTAGTTCATCATCATCATCATCATCATCAGCCTATCGCAGTCCACTGCTGGACATATGCCTCTCCAATTTCACGCCACTTAGTTCGATCTCGCATCCAGCTCCTGCTAGCCGTCTTGCGCAAATCATCGCTCCACCTGGCCTGTGGATGTCCTACACTACGAAGTTACGCCCTGCAATCACCAACCCGCCTGCCCAGCGTGGTGATTATGGGCAAAACCCTCCATGAGTAAGCAACAGTTTTAGTTAATTTATACAAATTTTTGAACATGAAAGATCGTCATTCCTACCTTTTATTGTAATGCCAGTATTAAAAAATAGAATAGTTAATACAAAAATACAAATGAGTAATCAATAATCATCTATGGTCAGTCACAAATAAGAGTTGGATAATAACTACTATCTAATTTCTATTTAGTTTAATATTGTCCTTATAATGCATTTTTAAAACTTATCACACTTTATTAAACAAGGAAAAGTAATTAGTACTCGTTTGTTTGTAGTATGTTATGTGTACGTATGTAAATATGTACGTGACAAACGCAAACAAAAAAAAAACAAAGTATAATATCTAAAGGAGGGATGGTAAACCATAAAAAACTAGTATTGCAAAAGAGGTATATGCATTCACAAAATCAAACCACTATAACATTCGTTATATTCAAACCTCGAATCCAATATTACTTTGTAAATCCCGATCAGAATACTAAACAAAAATGGTGCTTTATTTTAGCTGGCACAGTAGTGTTCAAATTATATAATAACATTCCAAATTTATTGACCAATTAGCTTTGCAGACATAAAATTGTCGTATACTTAGTTCGAATTTCCTTATTGTCGACTTAATGAGGACAACCACGCAATGCTTTCTAAATATAGCAAAATACTGCATTATACCTAGGTATTCTTGGTTTAACATGAAACACACTGAAGGACAGGTTCAGATCAGATTTAGATGCTATAATAGGTTGAAAAAGTTATTCTTGCACACTCTGTCATCTGTATTTACCTGTAAATAATTAATTTTACGTCTTTACAAATAATAACTTGTTTTATTCCTACTATTTACACTTGTTACTTATACTTTTACCTTTTGATAGCAATAAACTATAAGCTCGTGTTATTCAGGGATAAAATCAATAAGGTTAATGTAACAGTAACGAGTTCATTTAATATTAAAATTCTCTTTTTAGTAAGCGATTACCGCCGCCCATGGACACTTGCAACACCAGAGACATCACAAGTGCGTTTCCGGCCTTGGGGGATGGGGAGGGCAGTGAGGGTTAAGGGTTAGATTATGGGCCTCCGGTATCCTCACTCACTCGGTGAAACACAGCGCAGGCGCTGTTTTACACCGGTTTTCTGTAAGGCCGTGGTATCACTCCAGTCGAGCCGGCCCATGCATGCCGAAGCGTGGCACTCCCACGGTATAAAATCTCTTTGTTGTGATATTCAATTTAGATTTTAAAATTTAAAATATACTAGCTGTTGCCCGCGGCTTCGCGCTTTTGACCGCATGTAAGTCATTTACGATTTCAAGAGTATGTCAACATCCTTTCTCAAGAATCAAAGTATATCTATGCCTAATTTCATAAAAATCTGTGTAGCGAATAAGCCATCAAAACGTAACAGACAGAGTTAGTTTCCAATTTTAAAATATTTGTATTGATAACATATTTTAATTTTTAGTTTTAAAGTTATTGGCAGAACCACGAATTATTACTGAGTTTTTTAAAAAAATAAACTTAGTTTTGTCATTTATTTTATTAATTCTAAGCTTTTATTGGCCGTAAAATATGATTTAGGTTCAACTAGAGATTAACGCGTTCAACCGATCAAGCTATAACTTAAGTTTTATAAAATAATTTTATATTGGTAACATTTACCTATTTCCCGAACTACTGGTGTGCATTACCGATTTTTAGATGTTGTTCTTTCTCAATATTGTCTTGAGAAACTTGATCAGCCGCAAGCCGATAGTAAATAGCATGAATAAGTACAGAGAGATATTTTCTCGTCTCGAAAACTATATCAAAACTTAACGTTGAAAGCTTAAACTACAGACAGAAATACATTTGCAGTGAACTAAACAAGAATATTTATGAAGAAATTAATAATGAGATTTGCAAACAAACTTAGCAAATGTAGGAAACTATAAAACAGGGCTGGTGTAGCTTAAAGTGATGCATTAAATGTTATAACTCATTTCATTTCTGGTTTTTTAATTTAATGCGATAATAGCATGAAAATGCTTCAGAATCATATTAGTCGTTAAGATTATGTGGTTCATATTTATGATTGGGAATCTCAAGCCTCTTTAACTACAAATTCCTGCTACTGATTCAGAACCATCGTTTTATTTTTACTAAAATCAACGGCTAAACTGCTGCCCTGATTTCAATGAAATTTGACAAGAAGATACTTTGATTCTTGAGGAAAAATATACGCTACTCATTACCACGATAACCGACAAACACGCGGTCGGAGCTATGTAGTTTACAGTTTAAATCGTACCGTAATTGAAAATGATCTCTGCAATAAAAAATAACAAGTGAAAAATCAAAAAAAAAATCAATGATTTAAAAAAAGTTATGGAGTATAACTTTTTTTAGAGGGTACTTAGAATTAAATGTTCTATATGTCTACTGATAAAATAAATTACAAGTCTTCCTTAACACAGATTGTAAATAAAAAACTATGTTCGTGGTACGAATTAATATAATACTACTGTGTATTTCTTCAATTTGAATCAACGAGAAATAAGTTGTTAGTCACTAGAATCTGAAAGTAATAAAACTATGAAGCTTAAAAGAAATATTTCGGTCTCACACTACTATCCTAGCTTGCGTAACATCCCACGTTGTATTAAAATACCACTCAAAAACAGTGAACTGTAAATTTGTCATCAAATTAGCCCAAAGGCTTTGGATATCACATTCTGTAAGGAAACCATTGTAGATTTTCTTAAGGAAACCTTGTAAATATTACTAATTACAATTTTGTTGAATCTACTTTGTTACACCGACCTAGTATTACTTAAAGAAAAAACTCTTTAATACATTTTCTACTTACTAATACCTAAAAGAAAACATTATTTTGATAAATTTTATATTAAAATAAAGTTTCAAATTATAAAGTTGGTAGAATTATAAAGAGAAAATAGACGATGTGACAAGGAAATGAAATTTCGTCAAAGAAGCGCCTGAAGTCTTAAACAGACCTCCAACAAAATTAATGATTATTGGTCAACGGAGAGAAAAGACGTCGAGCGCGACTTTGAGCAAACTAATGCCATATTAGGTAGGATAGCAGGTGCCTTTTTATACCTAAGTATCGTAACTTTCTTAACTAATATTGCTGTTAATTAAATGAATTTCTAGTTTTTTTAACATAACCCTGGAAAATTAATTTATTAACAATTTCGGATTTTTAAAAACAAAGTTTCATGCTTATTAGTATACTATCCTCCTTCTTTATAAATATCATGTCTTTTCATATTTATAATGTTAAAAATCCTTATGCATGACAGATTGAATATACTAGAGCGCCTCCTGCTTTGTAAGACAACAAATAAAAGCATATTGAAAGGCACCCTTTGGGAGCTTGCAGACACTACAAACGTAGGTAAGACTAAAATAAAAAATATGTGATATGGTGAAATAGTGCTTTGTGTTGTCAGGACCGTAGTGTCATGACGGAGATCCACTCTGATCAGGCGACGCATCTGCCGCGCTTTAACGCCTGCAGGGAGCTCCTCCTCACCGGCACCACCGGCTTTATGGGAAAGGTATGACCAATTATCAACTCATTGGTATTAGACTGGTGTGGTGGTGCAATTCCTTCTGCCACAGAAGCAGTGGCATGCCTAGCTACCAAATCCTCCGGTTAGCCTGGTATAGTAGGCCAAATCCTCTTTTCGAAGGAGTGGCCTATGTCCAACAAAGGACTATTAAAGATTGTTGACGATGGTGACTTGGTAAACCTACAGCGTACTTGCATTACATTCTCAATATTTTTTGTTCATACAATTGGTAACACCTGATGTTACAGTACTGCAAATAGCCAAAACTAAAATCAACTTAAAAATACTTGAATTTAATATAAAATATAAATATTAAATTATAATTTTAAATTTAATTTCAAACCTAAGCTTAATCTACAAACAAGTTAAAAAATAAAAGTAAATAAACGATGCTTAATAGCAATAAAAAATGGTTGAACTATTGTTTACAGAAGATTTTTTTTTTAACACTGAACAATTGACTATTGAATATATTAACTTCAGTTTCTGAGCAACTCTAAGTAAATACGACTGTTGTTTCTTGCTGTGTAGAAGCTGGTGTATTATGCTGTACTGAGCAGTGAGTTGAGACAGTTTGGTGAGCGCGAGGCGTGTGCCCTGGCGTGCGGCGCTTCTTTATGATCCCTCGTCAAATATCTCTCGTACTTACGTGACTTTGTCAAATAATAACATTCACTACTATTGCGGTTTAATACGGTTACACTCCAACTCTACTGACGTTTGTCACGTATTCTTTCCGATCAATTTACCATTCCCAATTAATTACACGGAAACACAACAAAATAGTACTGCAAATTAACCGCAACTCGCAGAAGGTTCTATTTTAAGCAGTCTTTTACATGAATCTAATAGGTTTATTTTATCTTTAACTAAACCAAAAGTTAAATAAATGAAGTATCCCTTTATACAAAGTTAATTACGCTGACCTACCTTTTTGTAATAACAAATATTAGATTTGTTTAAGGTCAGAAACAACCTTCATTTTATTATTATTATTCAGAAGATAATTAATACAAAATGACATCGCAAAGAGCCTCGTAATTTACATTTTATGTTTTTTATCTTGTTTACTTCAAATATGACTCGGAAGCTATGGGGAGGATTTTAATAACATTTTAATTGTTATAGTACTTGAGATCTTTAGAACAGAATGGAATTTTAGATTTGAATAAACCCATCTAATTTAGATAGTAATTATTTTGTTTCACTTCTATTGTATTTATATATTACAATATTATAAAAACCTTTAATAAAATTGAGCAATGAGACATTGTATTTATAATTAACAGCGTTAAGCAGTCAACTACAGGTCTAAAGCATGCAAGTCAAAAGACTTGCCAGAGCCAGAGGATCGGTAAAGGGTTTGATTCAAGTTTGCCTTTCTATTTGTAATAATGTTATCGTTGGAGGTTTCTCCCTTAGTCGCTCTTAGAAGACTAATGGGATAATAAAGATAACCCACTGTATTCTTAATCCAACATACGAAGAATCATATTACTTTATGCAAACTGTGTCTCCAGAAAAGACAATTAGCAAAACCATGACTTCACCTCATCAATTTGAATAACTTTCCCAAAGAAACGTGTCCAGATGACTTTAAAAATCAGACTTTACATACAAATACTGGTTAAGGAATTGGTAGTCTTGTAAGAAATGTGGAATTTTGAAATTCGTTTCGAAAAATCTTTTCTTTAGGAAAATAACCCGGAATGATGGTCGAAAGCCATGGTTTCGCTAATTTTCTTTACTAGACACCTTGTATATTACTGTATATTATATTCATTTGTACAATAATAATCGCTTTTAAACACCTAGAAGTCATATGATTTTTAAATAATAATAACATAATACTTTCACAATAACTTTCTGCGTTCAACGTTCATAAACTGATACCAATAGATATGACATACGATCATAAAAGATTGAGGTACCGAGGTAAAGAATTCGTATTCATCGTCGACTTTCGTTTTTAGCGTACATATATGAGTAAATACAAAACACAAATTTTAACTCGATATGATACAATTTTATTAATTAGAAATAGGGTAGTAATTCCAGGATAAGAATTTTCTGAAATTATTCAGCACAGCGTCAACCTGAAGACGAAAGTTCTTTTATTTATTTATTTATTTTAGAACTTCATGCACAAATGTACAACGGCGGGCTTAAGGCCCAAGGTATTCTCTACCAGCCAATCTTTGGGTGGTGTAGAAGTTCTTTTATAGACTGTGACTCATAAAATGAGAAACCTGTATAGATATAGGAAAATAAGAAAAATAACCTTGAAAGAAGTCCTACTAAAATGACAAATAAGATCCATTATGAGAATGTTTGGATATTTGTTCCTCTTTCACCAAAACCACAAATGGAATTGGATGATACTTTACATTAATATAGCTCATACAAAGAATAAAACATAGAATACTTTACTCGGCATCAGACATTAACGTGGTTATGAAAGCCGATACATGCAATATTACTAATCTTGCGAAATCAATACGAAAATTCGAGTAAAATATTGTTAAATTTTATTCGTAGGTATTTGAAAAGAAATTCGTAAATTACCAAGGTAAAATAACCGGCGAAAACATTATGCAACAAAATAGGCGAAGCTCTTAGCGATCAACGGCTTCAACTAATTTACATTTTTTGTAAATCAGTTATTTGGGTCAGTATTGTTAAAACGCGCCGTGTTATTAGCTTCGTCTTTTTACTGAATACCGAAATATCTTCCATTTGTTCGCTTATTATTATTATCTCCTTGTATATAGATGACGAAGCTACATTTATTACCGTAAAATCACGTAAAATAAGTAATTCAAAGTAATGTGTTGGATGAATATTTTATATATAGTGGGACATTATATATAAAATATATATATTATTTTCAGGATAGTTTTCAAACTATGGCAATCTAAACATAAAGTAACACATTATTTACGGAAGGGTCCAGGAAAGAATACAATAATCTTCTTATATCTTAAAATCTATATAGCAGTTTCATGAAAGTGGTATAAGTCTAAGCATATTCACAATTCATTACATTGTCGGCGCGATGTGAGCGTGCGGCACCGAACATTCACCACTGTAGTTATTCCGCTGAGCTGCGCTGTTATAAGCCCGTTGCTTAATTGGGAACGCTTTACAACTCGTATTCAATGCTCTAGGTTAGTTTTCAATTTAGATGTTCTCTTTTAAATACTACTCCACTTATATGCTTGATGATAGTTCTAACTTAATTAGTAAACTAAATGGTAACTAATTCAAAATTTAATTTAATTTTCATACTAAATTCTCAGAAGTACTCCTAATAAAAAGTTTTCATAATTAAAGAATTTGTCAAAGCTTGACAAGATTTATGATACCTTAATTAAATTAACACTTTTATGTTAAAGATCAGACTGCTCGGAACAGTTGATACAAATAAAATAGTTAAAATTAATTGAGCAAAAAATAACACACATATACAATTCAAAATAATGAATACCTAAAGTTGAAAAAAAGTGAGTTGAAACTGAGAGTACGAGAAATTTATTGTTTCGTGATATGAATGGACAATGCAACCGATTTATATATTTTTTTTAATATCGTCTGACGATAAGACTTTGTGGAGAAACGGGTGACATGTCCCGTCAACACAGGGAGAATCCTGCGAACAGGCAAGGTTATCATGCCTAGCGGACTACTGCCCAACGGTTGATGTTGGGAAGTTGTATATATGTGAATAGACGCGAGAACTTCTGTTGCGCGATGCAGGATTGGTAGCTATTTCGTACACTACGTTACTCTGTAGTTCAGTATATCTACGGTAGATGGCGTTGTCATTTGTTTATATTACCGCTGTATGTGGAAGTCGCCACTAGGTCAATAAGTAAAAATGATTTTCTAATTTTATTTCTATTGTAGTAGTGCAAAATATTATTACCTTTCCATCAATTAATTATTTAAAAATGTTAGGTACGTTATCAAACATAGTAGTTAATAATAATAAACAGATCTGTATTCTAAGCTGTTACAATATAATTGTATAGATTTTTTGGCATATTGGATAGAAAATCTGTCATTATTCATACCAATGAAGTAATTAATTATAAAACATTGTAAATATCACTTGACCTATAAAATAACACAAATGAGATAAATTATCCTTTGAAAGTGTGACGAAACTAAACCTGATTCATAATCAACACTAGCTAGCTAACGAGCGACTGGCAACACTACTAATAACTACCAGTTACTTTGATTTAAAATTAATTTAACTACAGTAGTAATTAAAAGTCATATGAAACCAAATGTTTACAAGTGAGTAAAACTTAAAACTACTGGCAGATTATCATATTTGGCACGTGAAGTCGAAAATAATATCATTTCTGAAAATAATCCTTCATAGCATTTAAAAAAAGTCTTTTACCAAAAAATGTTAAATATAAATATTTGAAATTTTTATTGACAAAAGACAGCTCCAGTACTAGTAATATTCATATGTCGCGAGAAATTATACCAGGCTGAGACTCAAAACAACAATTCGAAAATTATCACAAAGTCTTGCCCACAACACTCAGTGTAGTACAGAGCAGTGATATGGTCGATCAAACCAGTACAGAATCCATGCATTCAGTTTATGCACATTAAATGCAAAAACCTTTAAATAAAATACCGATTTGGAGATTATTTTAAAAAATTACTAAGGGATCTTCCCTTACATTGTTTAAGGTTAAAAAGGCAGCTAATCAGTGAGGAATGAAGTCTTTTCACTCACGTAACTTAAAATCGATTGGACCACTTATTTGCTTCTATTAAACTATGGCTACTAGCCATCACAAGTGCTCATTTTTATCAATCTTTTGATATTAGCATAAGAACGGACCTTAATTAGGGTTTTCTATATTCCAACCACACATATCGTACAGAGAACACAAAGAATAGAAAATCCAATAAATAAAGCGCTCTCTGGTTGAGCTTCTGTGAGTATTGTAAAAGCAACCAGCACAGTTTGCTAAACTTATTTGATCAGTAGCAGAGGTCTGAATTGCAAACACGTGTTTAGCAATTTCTGGCTTTTGAATATTCTCTACAAATTGAGTTTCTGTTCTAATATACTTACATTAAGTTGTTTATCTATTGTAACATTTATGTTTTGTGAACATTACAATTTGACAACTAATATTCCAGAATAACATTAATATTGCGCTTATCTATTCATTTACTGCGGTAAATGCCAGTAAAGTTATGAGAAATTGACTTCACATCGAATTAATTATTTGCTAGTATCATGATTATGCAATCACATATTCTATGGTATAATTGTTTATGAGTAACAAAAAAGTAATCTGCGTTAATAACAAGTTATCTGAATGTTTATTCTTTAGTATACTCATTTTAGGACTTATATATTTATAATTTAAGAGTGAGGATGCCTTAATGTCAGTCCTAAAGTTTTTTTTTATGGAATAGAGGGCAAACGAGCAGACGTATCGCCTGATGGTAAACGCCCATGGACACCCGTAACACCAGAGGTGTCACAAGTGCGTTGCCATGCCAGTCTTGGGAGATAAGGAGAGGGATGAGGGGAAGGGTTGGATTATGGGCCTCCGGTATCCTCACTCACTCGGTGAAACACAGCGTAGGCGCCGTTATACACCAATTTTCTGTGAGGCCGTGGTATCACTCTGATCGAGCCGACCCATGCATGCCGAAGCGTGGCTCTCCCACGGTAAAGCGTGGCTCTCCCACGATAATTGTTAAAAAGGAATTTAGTGCGAAATATTCACATTTATTTATTTCACAAAAGACCACAATATTCGGACTAAGCAACCCATCAGCTATATATCCCGTGCAGAAACTGGTGATACTTTAAAGAAATTTTCTTCTACCACAACACTGTTTTTTGGTACTGTAGATTACAGTAAAACGCCGACCTGCGAAAGTTAAAAACATTTCCAAATTTTTACTAACGTTACTTCGAAAAATCATTGAAATCAACAAATACCCCTGCTGTATTAACCCATTTATTTTATTACTAGAATAATTGCCAATAGTTATCGTGCCCACTTTGAAAACGGAAAGGCTCAGGCTAAACTCAACTTACTAATCTAAGCATGAGGCTTATAAAATGCCTTCAGCTTCCGTGCAGCATTTTATTTCAAATACAATCCATTTCTTAATTCAAATAAACTAAAGTAAAATAAGAATACAGTAAGTACTAATTACAGCAGTATACATATTTAACAATAATGTTAAATATTTTCACTTATAAAAACGCTTACACAAGACTATGCACCTCCCGTCCTTACTCTATGCTTTTAATGTGATATGAATAAAATGCGTTACTATTAAACGTTAAAAAGAAAAGAATGTAATTACAAAAACAAAAGAAGAGTTGAGACAATCTGTTACCATTAAATTTAAGTGTACACTCAAATTCTCTCCAGCTCAGAAATCTAGGTATGTTGTTCTGCATGAATAACTGCATGTAAACTGTACGTGTTTTATGGTGAAAAAATACTAATTGCAGGCGTGCTTTACTGGAAAAACCACAAGCGACATTTTGAATGGGAGCTGCTAAAACAATCTGCAATAAGCGGCCATCGTGGTCCGTTGTGGTCGACAAAACAAAGCACTGTTTGTAGCGTGCATCGTTTTGTGTCCTTTCGTTGAGCAACACTCACACGTTTTCCACAAAACGATGTTTTATATCAAGAACCCTTTATTACGCGATTTATGTTATTTATATTTGCCGGCTATAAACCATCTACAAGATTCTGTTCCGATGTCGAAAATATTTTTTACTCTCTATATGAGAATAGTATATTCTATAGAAAAGAACTTTGCTTTACCTAAGTGGAATTCAGTAAGCATAAGATTATTCCGATATATATATATATATATATATATATATATATATATATATATATATATATATATATATATATATAGTATATATATATAGGTAAATAAATTAAATTAGTGCGCAAGTAGAAAGAAAATTTAAAAAGCATGAGTTAAGTAAATGACTACAGTATTGCTTATTAAACGTGGAATTTCGTTAAAAATCTAGTTTACCATTTGTCCAAAATTTGCAAGCACTTTTCAATTATTATTTTCTTAAACGTAGTAGTTAAACAGTCTAACTGCAAGAAAATTAAACAAGTTTATCAACAAGAAAAGCTATAACCAGATAACGTAAATGCTTTTAATATATATATGTAGCCTATGTCACTTGGTCCATTATTACAAACCTATTGACGCCTTATTCATTTAAATCGGATTAGTAGTTTAGACTCTACGGTGGAAAATAATACAAACATACATAGATTGCGTAAAATATTACTCTTCCTTTTAGCTGCGGCCCGTAGTTAGGTAAGAATTAATGTTTGTCTTTGAACAACAAGTTGATTTAAATACTTCAAAGCTGTCTCAGAGCTTCTACACTACAACAGCACCACCAAAACCAATATTCTTCGAGAATTCTAATTGCCATATAAGATAGTACGTGCTTTAGCGTTTAGATCACTTCATCGTTGGGTTAAGTGGGCAGTAATCCAATTCTTATATTGGAATGTTATATTGATCATATTCGATACGGCAACTAAATGCCTATGCTTTTCATAAGGCTTTTAAGGAAAGGCGTGTGATGGCTACTAAAAGGGAATGTTTCATTATTTTAGTCACAGGAATAGAGCTATATGCTCAAAGTATTAAGGAAGAAATGGAGGAAAACTTTTTTAATTCAAGTGAAGACAATAAACCTACGAAGTCGGCCGGAACTTGGCCAGAACCAGTGTAAAACATTAAAAAACCACGGCAATTTCTTAATTCTTACGTTCTTTCGAATTCTATCGCGATAAGTTCTTGAAGATTGATTTAAAATAAAATTCCGTGAATTTTAATGGTAACATTAACATTTATATCATGACCTAAAAAATCTGAGTTTATTAACATTTATTCGTCTGTTACTGTAGAAGTAAATAAAACATTGAAAGAAACTCTTTATACACCCAAACCCTTGATAATGTTGTTAAGATTAAGTACAATTGAATGAAATATGTGGTACTACTGTAACAAACTACATATAACACTGTGTTACAGTGTACACACAGTGGTTTGTTTCAGTCAATGTTTTGAATTGATCTTTTTGCCAATTTATATAAATATTTGTATTCAGTTTTCCACAGTTAATTGTGCAAACATATATATTCACTAAAAAGGAAAAAGAAATTTAAAAAATAAATGCGGATCGCAAATATATTTTTCTACTATTCATCCTAATCAGGTCACATATCAGGCAAAGTTCAATATTTTTTTTTTTCGATATAAAACTTAGCAAAATTTCTCATATATTGAAGATACACATTTAATATACATATAATAATATATAATATCAAAATATATTCGTTATTTTTGTGAAAAAAAATTTGGTATAAGAAAATTACAGAACCCTTTTACGTATTAGCGGCGGCGGCACGTGTTCCAAGAACCAGGAGTACCGTCCTTTCAATACTTCTTTTTGTATCGCGTACTATTATTCTTCATCAATTTCCTTTTTTTTAAACTAAAACTATAGTGTGACGAATTGATTTATAAATAAAATAATCAAACAGGAAGCCATAATTTTATTGTAAGATGCTATGTTTGCTAACTGTGGATAGATGCCCCTTGAATTCGTGAACAGAGTGCAGAACTGAGAGGTGTCGACATACCGAGCGAAGTCCAGTTTCGTGGCAATTTAGAGGTTAAGGCTAAATTGCAAAACTTGGCGTGCTCAACAAATCGAGACAGTATTTCACTTCAGCTCACCGCCTTTTGTTTTATAAGGTGCAGGTTCAGTCTCACATGGAATACTGTCCTCATCTTTGGGCGGGGGCACCCCAATACTAGCTCCTCCTTCTGGACGGCATTCAATGGAGAGTGACTCGAATCGTCGACTGCCAAGAACTTTCAATTCGGCTAGACTCTCTGTCGCTACGCAGAGATGTGGCTTCGCTGTGCATCTTCTACCGTATATACTATGGAGAGTGTTCCGAGGAATTGTTCCCGCCTCTTGCCGTAATCGTTCTACGCGACAGAAGTTTCTCAAGCAGATGATTGGCAGTCCACAACTGTGCGCTTTTCGAGAAACTTTCTGCCGCGCGTAAATAAACTGTGGAATGAATTGTCGCCTGTAGTATTCTCGGACCAATACGACCTTCAAGAAAAGAGCGTACTCCTTCTTAAAAGGCCGGCAACGCACTTGTGACGTCTCCGGTGTTGCGGGTGTCCATGGGCGGTGGTAATCGCTTACCATCCGGTGATACATTAGCTCGTTTGCTGCTATTCAGTAAACAAAGATTAGAAAAAGCTCACGCCTAGCTAAAAGTAAACCTCATGTAGCCTAGTCAAACTCGCGTGCAAAATTTCACGTATGGCATTCTCTTTTAAACATTTCAACGGAAAATGTAAATTTAAAATAGATTTTAAATGTAGAGAGATTATGTTCAGGAAATCCTGATGATGCTTAGAAAGGTTGACAGAACTATGAGCAGTAAGAGCTCAATACCTATGACCTTATAAGACAGAAACATAGACTCTTCGCAATTTAAAAAGATAAAATTAAGTGTAGAAATCAACAACACCTCCAAAATTTTAAACAAAATACATTTTATCAGTTCGTGTCGACACTTTTGGGTACTTATAAAAAGTAGAACATAAAACCTCAAATCGTCTGTCCCATAATCGGTATCAAATCGATAAACACAAAAATAAGGATTAGTTAAGATTAGTCGAAGTCTGATTTAGTACAAAACTTTGACAACAGTAAAAGCCAATGGGCAAAGTTTCTATCTGAACAGATCGTTCGCCTTTGATATTGTTATCTACAAAAAGAAGCGTAACTAGAGAAGTCAATCCCATTGCCTGAAATCATTACAAAATATTTCTTTTAAAATTTATATTTCCATAATTATTTTAGAATTGTAACTCAGAGCCATCGAAAACTTTTTCTTCAAAGGTTTTTGCAAATATTTTTATTTATTTTTTGTAAAATGTCATTCATATTTCATTAACCGGATAAAAATATTGATTTCTTTTCAAATATTTATGGTAATAATAATAATGAATTTTATTTCGAAACAAGACACACAATACAAATAATTAAAACGATGATAACAGCAGTAGTATAAAACTGTGTCACGGTCATCAGCTCCCCTTTCCATGTAAGGAAGTAATTTGTTGTGATCGCTAGGCCACGGAACCTGGCCGCGAGAATGCTATCAATCTACTGTACTCCTTGACCCAAACATACACTAGGTGCGTAAAATACGCTAGGATGATAAAATACCCGCTTATCCCGTTATTATTATTTTACTTTTTTCTTAAACATGTATCTTAAATTATATATCTGTAGTTATCTGACAATTTACCCAACCAACTCCATAGAGACAAAACTTTGCCTTCAGATCCCAAACAGCTACTAAACTTAATAACATAGCAAAAGAAAGAGTATATTTTAGTAATTCCAACGTTATTCTGCAGGATCTAATAGCCACCGAAGGGAATGTTTAAACGCCTTTCTTAGTTTCGTTTCTTTTGTGTAATTACTGTGTGTGTGGGGTTCATATACGTAACAGAAGTAACTGGTAGTGCTATCTGGGTGTAAAGCTACGAACGCGGAATTTAAGTGATCTTATTTGGTGGCTGGCGAGCCGATTCAGGCGAGTCCGTGCGCCCAGCGCGTGTTTCGAATAGACAATTTCCTACCTGCCTTCCGGATCTTTTTGCCTAATTATTTCTTAGAAAACTATATTCAGCTCTATTTAATTTTCGTGTCGTACGTTACTAAATTAAGAATCATTTACTTATTTAATTATCTGCTTATTTACCGAAAACGTAAAGTACAAAATATATTGGTTCGAATTCTATTTACAAATTATGTTTTTGTACAATGAAAAAAAAATTACAAACGTTTAATAGTTTTAGGGATTGAAAACCCGTTGTATTCCGTTAAGGGGCTAAAATTAATACTTTTCTAAATGTGTAACCAAATTCTCGTAAGGTAACAATCATGCGTAAAAGGCATAAAAAACTATTAACATCGAGTATGAAACTTTAGACTCCAGATAAGCTGTGTATCAAGAGAAACTAGTAATTTACTATTTGCAAACTGGCTGTACTCAAGGATAGTCCTTATATACAGCCAGTTTGAAAATACCAGTTTTTTACATGTTATAATAATAATTTATTATTGAACAACAAAATATTCATTTCACATCATTTTTTTCTGGACAGTATATTAAAGGTTACATGTGAAAGACTAAATAAAATTTTGCCCTATCAAATTACACACAAGAAAAAATAGTTCCGTCTAGTCTGAGTCCTTCTTCTAAGAATTCAAAATATTTAAATTTAGTTTAATTGAAATAAGCGATTTTTGTTCGATAAAAACAAAAAACAAATACTACAGAATACAGCTTTGAGACTGATGGAATTCAAATGAATCTATAGGAGAAAAGTTTCTATTACAAAGTTTAATTCGTCCCTCAGTTTAACTTACCTCTCCATGTGCAATGTTTACATACGTTCACCTTCAGTATAAGAATTTCAGCAGGTATGTGACTAGGACCCTTAATTATCTTGTGAATGAACCTCTCACGTAAAACTCGAGCTCGGTATGAGCCGGAGTTACGTTTGTTATGGTGATTGTTTCATCATTCTTGTCCAGTCTTTGCCAACCAAACATTTGAAGATCTCTTCACCATCCTAAATCTAGTGGTAGATAATACCCAGGGTGTTAAATCCATTGTGTCACTAAGACGCATTAAGTTAAATATCTTTCATATATTTTATATTATTTAAAATATTTCATATCTATACTATATATAAGCTGAAGAATTTGTTTGCTTGTTTGAACGCGCTAATATCAGAAACTACTTGTCCGGTTTGAATAATTCTTTCAGTCTTAGATAGCCCATTTATCAAGGAAAACTTTAGGCTATAAATCATCATGCTAAGACCAATAGGAGCAAAGCACCAATGAAGAATCTTTCAAAAACAGGAGAAAATTATCATGCTACGGGTAATAGGAGACGAAAACGAGATTGTGTGGGTCAGCTAGTATATCATAAAGTTAAACATTATTTAAAAATATTCATTAACCAGTCTACATTACATCATATTATTGAAATACGTAGTTATTGTATTACTATTTTTGTTCATTAGATGCAATGAAACATGCAGTATAGCAGCTCCCCGAGTGCTGCTTAATTTCATTTAAATGTAATATATGTTTGAGAATAAATTACTTAAATAAAGAGAAACATAGCAATTATAAGGGCAAAGATTGTCACATCTTTAACGAAGAAAACTTTGAAGATTATCACAACAATTAATAAATAAAGTAATTATTTTTCTTTATTTATTATAAAAATAATTACTTTGTTCATCAATGTTTGTGAGCTGTGTAATGTAATGTACTTAATTCCATGTGGTTATATTTTTTCAAGGTATTTTTGTTAATAATTATGCCAAGTATGTAAATGGCGTTTAATGATGGAGTTGATGATAATATATCTCCTTTACCAGATTGTTCTTTCTTAATTTGATCATTATGTTCTAAAAAACTTATTTATTTGAACAACTATACCATAAAGTTATAGCAGTATCGCGCTCCGAAGACCCGCAAAGCAAACTAGAATCAGTATCAAATTTCGTATGGATATCGGTGTTCTCATGTGGCCGAGTTGGATAAAACTTTAATAATGGAAGATCTCGATAGCTAAACTTTGCTGGAATAACTACGTTTATCCGCGAACTGGGTCGGTAGCAAAATAAAATCGACGGACTTGACGACTAACTACTCCGGAACAACTACGAACCAACATTCTTCGTCAATAATGCTCTTCACCTGATTACATGCGTAGGGCATGTAATTTTTTGGAAGGATAATTTGAGCGTATGCATCATGGTTAATTTGAAGTCCATTTCTTTGTTCTAATCAATTTCAAATGTGAGTAAATAACAATGATATGTTTAGTCAGGACTAAAAAATGGGTCACGCGAGTCTTAAAGTAGATAATAGTTCGTAATTTGATTTAAAAAATTAAATAATGTATGAAAATATATTTAACCGACAGGGTTAAGTTTGATAAATTCAAGACTCGTACCTATAGTATCAATAATTTTGTTGATACTTATTTAAAAAAAGCAATAAATGTGTGGCGACTTCCACATACAGCGTCAACATAAATATATGACATTGCCATCCACCGAAGATACACTGAACTACGGAGTAACGTAGTGCACGAAGAAGCTACCAATCCTGCATCGCGCAATTGAAGTTCTCGCGCCGATTAACACATATACAACTTCCCAACATCAACCGTTGGGCAGTGGCCCGCCAGGCATGATCACCTCGCCTGGTCGGAGGATCCTCCCTTTGTGTTGGAGGAACATGTGGCCCGTTCCTCCACAAATGTAATAAAAAGTTTATTCAGTAACTAAATATAATTGTTAATATTTGAAGTACTATCTCTAATATCAATTAATACTTTTACCGCTACAAGTTACCTTCATTTATAAAAATCTATAAGTAATAGAGAGAGAAAAAAGAAAATAACATTTTCAACATATTTACCGAAGGTTTTTAATTTTTTGATGTTTATGAGTACCGTTTTCAAAATACGCCTACATAGAATTAACAAGGGAATATATTTGCTTTACTTTAACACTAAAATTTATATTAGAATCCTCTGTTCAATATAAAGTTTTATTGTTACATTGTGTACTTATTTGTTTCTAATGAAAGCAATACAGTAGTTGATATACGAGTACATTTTGAAAATGGCCGCAGACGACCAAACTATCTGAAATACGTATGGTCAATGGTAATAAGTAAAGTGGGTGAAGAAAGTAAGAAATAGAGTTAGTCTAACTTCGAATTTTGGAGCTCAGGTCATTGGTTTTTCTTCTTTCCCTTGAACAAGCGACGATATCGAACATAATTTACAAATAAGTTAAATTTTTAACTTTCACAAATACTGGAGGCCGCCTAGTGATGCTTCTCCATCATTCAGCCGCCATAGTGTGGTTCTAAATGCTGCATTGTTGCATTGCCTGCGTTCGCAATGAGTATGGTGACCTCCACTCTTAGATTCTGCTTATGCTTTCCGTCAGGCAGAGCAGAGTTGTTTTGGCAGGGTCATACATAAAAAAACTTCACTCACGTAACAAGCGTTTCGTGGTTTACTAACAACACACCCGTAACACCCACAACACTCACATTACAAAAAGTTAACGGGTAAGAACTACTTTTGCATAAACTTTTTATTAAAAAGGACATTTAAGAAAAAGAAAAACATTAAATAATTTGATAAATTCTAATAAAAACTAAAATAGACGTACAATAAATTTTAGTTTATTATGTTATATCGGGTTAAGGATTTCTAGACGAAGAATATCTGAATACTTCATCAGTATTTCAAGATTTAAGAATCTCCAACAAATAGTGTGATATCAATAAAACTAATTTGGTTTGAAAATTTTACCTTTGTTATTGAAAATGTTATTTTAGTTCTGATAGTTTCTAGGTACCTTTTAATATTGACCTATTTTTTAATTTAACGCAAATGATTAAAAGATTGCCTAGATCTCAGGATATACCATCACGTCTTTTTGCTTTGACCAACATTTTATACTTAACATGGTCCCGCAAAGAAATAGAAAAATAAAACCTTGTGAAAGCCGCACATGTGATTCGATCAAGTTGTTGGTTCACTGATCATTTGGTTCCGTACGACGCATTACATCTAAGTAGTATGTGAGTAGAGGATAAACTCATTGTATAAAATAGGATCACGTGCGGTGAGTGCGAAGTAACGACGCGCGCACCATTATTGGACTTGTTCATCCGTGTTCGCACGACACAACACGTCTGTTTTTTAAAGCTAACATCTCCTTGTATCTTTTTGTTTTCCTTCAATCTTTTACATTTTTTAAGTAACTTAAAACTATTAAAAATACGTAAACTTGAAACAATTATACCAATTTTCTTTCTTTTTCTAATTGATGTCTATCGTATATGAGAACGTATTTTATTTGGACATCCGATGACCAGGACGAGGACTAAGCTGAGTGATTAGTGCCATTTTCAAAGTAAATGACTAATGATAAAAGGTTTTGATTAATCATTTTAAGAAATAATCGAATTTTCAACTCTTAATAAAGGTATACGTTTATAAAGTAAATAACTACAGTATTTTGAGAAATAATAATGTAGCCTTTCCTAAATAAATGTGTACTTACATTTTTTAAAGTACCAACTCGTCTCCCGCAACATCCTATAACGCTTCGTTCACGCACAATTAAGTACTCATCTTGTAATAATGTTAAAAATACCTTCTAAATCCTGTCTGGATGACGAAATATTATACATTAATGGATAAAATTTATGTCACAAATATGAGTTAACGAAAAACATGCAATGAAGACGATCTTCTCTGTTTTCAGAATAAATTATAATATGACATACATTAAGTTAATACTCACGATTATACCTAATCCAGTAACAATTTAATCATGTATATCGATGGCCAGATAAATTCCAGAAAGGAAGTTTCGAACTTTCAACTAACAAGCACTAACATTGCACTTGCTGAATATTGAATAGGAAGACCTTCATTCAAAATTAACTTTTTACCTGTAACTGAGAAACAACTTAGTACGGCTGATATTTATAGTGTAACAAATTATTTTTTCATGTTTCTGTGATAAATTACAGATAAAAAGGAAAATTAAAGCAACAACTGACATAGCAAAATCCAATTACGATAGATAAAGAAACTTAAGTAGGTACAGAGTTCTTCCTTAGATGTTCGGACCTAATGAAAAATGAATAGCTACCACGTTCTCTCGTTCTTAACATACTCTGAGTTGAACTATACGTAGGCAAGCAAATTATTACAGAAATAGGTACGTAAAAGTTCCCCAGACACTTGTGCGCCACGCGGTATTATCTGGGAGGGTCCCGATGTCGTGGCTAAGTGTTTAATTACTCCGCCTTTGTTGTTATAAACAGTGCCGCAACCCGGCGACGCGCCAGACTACCAACCACATCTGCGGCGATATGCCGACATAAATTGCTGACCAAACCCGCCTAAGCAAATTCACCCGGACCCCTCTAATCTGACACTTTGAAATGGATTACTTTCAAAACTTAAAGCAAACACAAACATTTGCTGATTTATATTAAATAAAATATTTCAATATACCACAGGTCCACAGTGTCTTCTCAATAGGTTATCCTCCTGATCTAGGAAAGACCTGTGTTTCAGGCACTTTCAATTACTATACGTATGAAAAATCTGTGTTTTCCTTAAACCGTAGGATATAACTAAGTGTTTATTTAACAACGCTATATTCTACGTTAAAATTACCAAGATGTTTTCAGTTTCTGAATAGTTTATCAGTATGTGTAGTAGTGTATTATTAGTACTATCTATGTTCAATAATTCATTTAGTTTATTTTTAGAAGTATCCAAATAGTAGATATTAATTACTTTTATTACCCAGCACATAGTAGAATTCTCCCTGAACGAGAAACTTGTAAAATATAAGGAAAAACGTTCATAATACTCTATAACTCTAATTGACTTGGTATTCAGTAAATCATTCCAATATTTTTCTTTTCCCTTAACATAGATATAATATTAATTAATATAGTTACATTTTGATAAATACAAATGATTTCAAATACAAGAACTAACCGCTCCATTTAATTACCATATCAAACTTAGAATTCTTATTCTGGGAATTCAGCAATTGATGTGTAATTTTCATAATAATTGTGACAACTTGAAATGTCATGATACTCTAATACAAAACTTTCTTCTTTTGATGAAATGGCAATCAGCCGGACCAGCTATTTCTGCCAATGTCAAGTATTTCGAGTCTTCAATTCTAATTTTTCGAGTCTTCAAGTCTTCGTCGTGATGGAATTAATGATAAAAATTATAAAAAATGTGGATGACATGAAATGGGGACCGTCTTTCGAAAAAACAAAAAACGATCTCCTAATACAAAACTTCAACCAGCCGGATCAGCTATTTCTGCCAATGTCAAATACACAAAGATAAAGTATTACTACTAAAATAAATTAAAACTGTAATTTTTCAAATACTAATACTTTACAAAACATCTTCGTTGGTCTCGCGTAGTTCATTTTAATTATTTGAAATTACCGACACATGACCGATACATAAATTATATTCGTATCATCATTTTCCAAGCCAAGATTGAAGAAGTTAAAATTAAAAATTCATACTTAATATTACAAATTACAACGTAGCTCTGTCTGTCTATATGTTACGCTTTCATAGCTAAACCTCTGATTTTGAAGAAAGTTATAATATATATACTTTGATTCTTGAGGAAGAATGGGCCACTACTCTTTACCATACGACATACACGCGGGCAAAAACTGGTACTCAATAAATACTAAAATAATGCTCACACTGTTTAATTTTAAATATCTACTGGTAAATAAGCAAAAAATTCGGGAATGACACAGCGGAATCGCCTGTGTCAGTTGGGATCAACAACTGACAGCCTACTAACGACTTAACGAGGTAATCCCACGATTAGAGGGGTCGTGTCTTTCCTTTAGGCCGCTAGTTGGGGGTTCAAAACGTTGAAAGATTTTGTGATACTTTTTGTACTCACGCACTGTGAGATTAGTAATAACATGGGGATTTAAGATAGTTTTTATAAATTAAAATCTAAATTATATTAAAAGGAGCATTGTTACAATATGAATATAATAAACAAAGTAACTTAACCTCATTCCTTTGTTCTTTTATAAGCTTTCAAGTTCAACAATTTTATTAATTTTATTATACAACGGGAACGGAAGTATCTTCAAATAAAATATTATTAAGGGAGAAAAAGTTCTCAAGAATAATAATAGTTTATAAGTATCGGAATAAATCAGTTTAAACATGTAAATTTATTCACGTCAAAACTTTTATTTGTTTTATGAAAAAACGAACAATTGATATCATCTGACTTGCACGCGGAGGTTTCTGTAAGAACATCAAATTTTATGTAATTACTTAGTATGTACCTATGTGAATTTCTTTATTTGATATGAAACTCATTCTAAAGATATCCGTCTTAGTAAATAAAATGTAAAAGGAAACCAAAGTTCTTGTGCTTCGGTTCCCTTAAGACAGGCTTCAGCTCCGTTCCATTGGCAATCAGCTGTCTATTGTGTTGCGAAGAAAGTGTATTTTTTCGGTATTTAGTAACAGCTTTCTGCGTACTAAATCAATCTAAGCTGCAATATCAATAACGATACGAATTCGAGGCTCTAGCCGTATACAATTTATGTCTTTTTACACTAAGGAATTGCAATCGTATTTTACTCAGCGAAGAGTAGGAACGTTACTTGAAATAATAAGCGATAAATACCGATTGAGTATAGTCTATTCATCTGTTGCTATCCAGTGTTCCGATAAGAGAGTGCGGTGGAGTCTTATCAACAATCTAAAGTCGTTAAAACAGACAAAATAAAGTTCCATTTAAATCGTAACATTAGTCTATTATTGTTTATTTTTAATTTTTTCAAAAATATTTAATGGTTTGGAAACCTATAAATAACATTATAAGCAGAATAAGCCGATAAGTATATGACACGGAAACCCTTTTTTATCACATTCATTATATCCAAAATTTTGAAACTTCTAATGCAGTAAATGACTCAGTAAGCAGACATGAGTAATCGACGCTTTAAATAACCTGAAAGTAACTTTATAACTAAGAAAAATAAAATAAAGACACTAATACTATAAAATTAATTGTTTCTTTTTTTGTTAGGTTCGCATAACAATATTTAATACAATTTAGAATTTGTGTATTAGAAGGGGTCAACGTACTTATGACTCCTAAGATACAGGCGTTCATGTGATTCATTAATCGCCTTCCATCGGGTCGTTCACCTAGATGTTTTCCTCCTATATCATAAAAAGGGTACGCTTTTTGTGATTTATGAGGAAAACAATAAAAAAATTGAAATTTTTTAGTGTGTGATGTGTATGTCGGTCATCATCGTAAATATTAGCCTATGTCCTACTCCAAGAATTAAGAGATCTCCATTGTAAAATTCATCTAAGTCGGTTCAGTGGCTGCGGGGAAGAGTTGGATTATGGGCCTCCGGTATCCTCACTCACTCAGTGAAACACAGCGCAGGCGATGTTTTACACCGGTTTTCTGTGAGGCCGTGGTATCACTCTGGTCGAGCCGGCCCATGCATGCCGAAGCGTGGCTCTCCGCCTTTTTCTCACTTATATATTTTCGATTGAAAACCTAAGTGAGAAAGAGAACTAAGGACTGAGCCTGACTATATAATTAACAATAATAATAAGTGTTCTTAATGAAAAAAATAATATCTCTAGCCATATTAAAATGATTTTCTTTTTGGTGATATACAGGATCATAGTTATTGCTAAACTGTGCGACTTTTATTAGCTGTACGTCGATTCATTGAATATTTAGACTACGAAACATCATGTCATCAGCTGCAGATGGCGACTATACGTTTTGATCGTACCATTCATTGCTTCTTTTGTTTCGCTTTTCGACTGACGGAGATCTAAATCCGCAAAAACTTTGATTGGCTCCCGTCAGGACTGGTATAAATCGCCGCGTATCGCTACCGCATTGAATTCAAAAGCTAGATCGTGCTGCAACTGAAATAGAACATTTAAAAAAACTTCACTTTTTTATTCCATTGATTCTATAGCAGGACTATTTTAGATGTATCAGTCTTGTATCAAAAGACTCGTAAGAAGTTGCTACTGTATTTTAACAGAATACGTTGTTGGAAAACTGAAAACAAAGTTAAAGTTTGGTTTTATATTGACAATAAAATTGAATTAGCCGACACGCGCAGGCTTTCTATGACTGTCGGTAATCCTATTTGCGGTGTGGACTCGCGCCAGTTGCTCCTAAAAGTTGGGTGCGAGTAACCAACAAAACGCCACTAACGCCTCTGGAGAACGAAGCCGGCGCACAACCACGTCTCGCTCTAAGTACATTTTTACGTATACAAGAACCTACTTACGCTACGGATTAGTCGCACCAGTAGGAGCAACTTTTACTTCGTATCGGGATCAATACGGATTCTACATCATTCACTTATAGATCTGTTTAACAATGAGTCGTTTCAAAGACACAGTCATAATCTAAGCTCGTGATTCACATAATTGTTATGAAATTTTGCTTTATTGTTCCCAGAGAAGAAATTGTCGTTGACATAGAACACCATCAATCATAGTAGGGTAGGTAGGTAAGGTTTGTTCATGATGAATACTAACCTTAGATGATGCGTTCATCCAAGAAATACTGTTTCCAAGTGAAGTAAAAACTTTTATGAGAACTGGTTTTTACTACGTGTATTGTGTATACGCTACTTATAGCGTATACACAATACACATAGCGCTTACGCTTTCATTTACTTTTAATATGATATAATAGTAAATATCTCGAAGTATTAAGACAAAATTACCGAATTTACTTCTATTAATACAAATTAGTTTTCTTCGAAGTTTTATGAGTGATTCCCTTTGCCACGATCCGAAACACAATAAACTCCCTAAAGGGGGCACGTACCGAATGCTGCAGCGTCACTTCGTCTCGCATTATAAAATATGCAGATAAGTTACGGGAATTGATTCGAGGCACAAAGGAGGCGAGCAAACTGTCTATAGTCAAGCGGTGAGATTTCGGCAGTAATTTCCCGAGAGGGTATACTCTTATCTCATGACACTGAAAATAATTTGAATAACACTAACTTAAATACAATGTATTATGGGTAAGTGGCTCTTGATTTTGAATTATCATACCGTCTCAGCCTCTTTTATTTCTCGGAGATTAGAGACGATCATGTAAGCACTTATCCTAAAAACGGTTTTCGGAGACAAAACATTTACTATGTTTATAAAATTGCTTGTAGTATAAGAGTATTTGTGATTTTCATTGCAACCGTATCTAAATCAATTCAAAACTCAAGAAATTTATTAGCCTATGCATTATATTACGCTAATATGTACACCGTTTCGCGGTTCATGCAACTTCAACAGTCCCCAACCCGTACTTGGCCAGCGTGGGGACGTATGGCCTTAACCCTCTCCGTTTCGCGGTTCATGCAACTTCAACAGTCCCCAACTCGTACTTGGCCAGCGTGGGGACGTATGGCCTTAACCCTCTCCTGAGAGGAGACTCGAGCCCAGCAGTGGGACATTATGGGATGACAATAAAAAAAATGAAAAATGAAAAATATACTTCGAATAAAAGTAATGCACAAAGTATAAAAAATTTTAAACACAAGAAATAAATTTATAATAATTATGTAACTAGCATCTCATCACATAGTAAACTTATAAATCTTTTTAATTAAGTGGTTGTTTCTTATTATAACTTTGCAAGTTACAGTGTTCATGGGCTATCCTCCGCAACCAGTCTGCATTTTCTTAGTACTATGATTTCAGCTCACCTTTTAGGATAGTTGCCAGCCTGAGGGTTGTAACAGTTACAGTAGCTTTTTTTTTATTGTTTCCCACAGTATTTACTTTTTGGAGTCTTTGATGACATCTTTTTTTTTAATTTTGTAGTTTATTTTAGTCAAATAAAACACAGACTTTGTATAAAAAAAATCTTTTTAAAAATAAATCTTTAAATCTCTTTTTTTACTAAGGTTTGGAAAATGAAATTAATGTTAGTAACTAATGATTTCTTTTAATACCAAGAATCGAAATATATCATATTAATATTATAATGAGATTGTAAGGGAATGGGAGAGGCACGTTTCGGCATGAATGGGCCGTCTCGACCGAAGTTGACTCGACAGCGCTTGCTTTGTGTTTCAACGAGTGAGTGAGGAAACCGGAGGCCCATACCCCAATCCCTCCCCATCTCCCTCCCCATCCCCTAAAGGCCGGCAACGCATTTGTGACGCCTCTGGTGTTGTGGGTGTCTATGGGCGGCGGTAATCGCTTACCATCAGGCGATACGCCTGCTCATCTCCACCCTATTCCATAAAAAAAATAAGTTTATTTCCTCCGCTTTTACGCAAAAACAACTTAACTGATCATCATGAAACTTCGTACAAATATTCTTGAAGGTATTAGAAGTATCATAGGATACCGTTTATTAAATGCGAGTGAAGCCGCGGGCGAAAGCTATTACTCGATAAAGAAAATAAAACTGTTCTCATTCAGTAAAAATATACTCGTCTATTTTATCCTTGATGTATGAAGGTATATTTAAGGGTATAATTCTTAACCCAAGTAACGTCTTAGTCGATGTAATCTTTTCTTGAGGTAATGTCTGTTTTTATGATCTTTAAAGAAAGGTTTCTAAAGTAGATTTACATGTATTCTTAATGAGCCTATAGATCTACATGCGCGTTTACACGGGCGGTGCGGCACTTATCGAGTGATTGATTAATACGATTCTTGAATTTGTATTTATGCGAAACCAGTTGAGCTGTATTGATGCTTTAGCTATGAAAATAATCGTTAATGGTTCCATTCACTGAAATGGAAAAAGGAATCCTCGATCGAGTATCGAATATATAACTTTACAAACTATACTTAAGGAATTACAACAAATTAATGAAGCTTTAATCGCCTTAAGATGTACATGTATGCATGTATGGTGCATATATGTATGGATCTCTTGATTACTTGAACTGTGCACGTAATTTAAAATTTAGTGGGGGGGTATTTCAATTTAATTTAGGAACAATACTCCACCTTTTCATAAATAGACGGTCACAGATCACGGAGACGGACAGGGTATTATTAGTTTTTCAATTTTTTTCCGTTTTAATAATTTCATTTTTAATTTAGACAAAACACTCTATTCCTGCCATAATATTGCGTGTTTTTTAATTATGCTAAAGAAAAAGGTTTCAATAAATAAAAGAACAAGTTGAATTTGACTGCCACGGTGTAGTAGCGTATGCGACTGCTGTGCTAGAGGTCTCGGGTTCGTTTCCTGAGTCAGACCAAATATTTGTATGATCTACAAATATTTCTTTAGGAGTTTCGGTGTTTTCTATGTATAATATGTATGTATTTACCAAAAAAATAAATTATATATATGTATTGATTACAGTTGTTAAGTACCCATAGTACAAGCTCTGCTTAGTTTGGATATTTTTTTTTTTTTATTTTTTATAAATCGCCTACACAAAATTTTGTGTAGGCGATTTATAGTGTTAGATTTATTATAATGTTAGTTTTTTTTTAGTATTTTGTAATATGTACGCAATGAAGATAAATAAATAAAAAAACCGTACACTTTCTCCTGCAAAGTTTTCCGTTTATGTACTAATGATGCTGAGCTCTGAGTCTTCACCCTTTTATGACCTTGTATAGAAATAAACGAAGTCAACTAACTAATAAAAAAATTAACCATCTGTGAAAGTTCACTGATTTAAGATGTAATTTGAGTTAAGATTTGTTTACTGTGCTTGTTAGTGACAGTTTAACAAAACCCTAACGTTCTATTCGCTTTTGTAACTCTTAAGACCGCTTGAATTAAATTCTTAGTAGCCTTTTAATCCTTCTTCATTTTCTCAAAACAATTCAGCTCATAAAATGACTTTTGTATAACTTTCATTTCACGACCTTTAAATTTATATAGTTTATTCAAGATCATATTTTATTTATTGTTTTGATAAATATATTTTAAAAGAGATATGGTAATTAATGCCAAGCTTTAAAACTTGATATAACATTCTAAATAACTGAACAACAACACAAACACAACTTTCTTCATTTTATATTTAACATTTATTGTTATAAAAATAAAACAAATGACGTTATGCCGTATGAGTTGAATGAATTGAATTGGGGTGGGTGACATTTCTTTTAACTTAATATTAATATTATTCTGCATATAATTTTTTGTTTAATACACTTTTCACGTCTTTGATAATTATCAATGTCAATTTGAATAAAGCAGCTCTTATTCAGAGCTTAAACGACTTAAGACGGTTGATGTAATTAGTGACTTTTTAAAACATAGTCACTAATTCCAGTATTTATCTTACACACATTTTTTGTAACAAGCGAGACATAATATTTCATTATATTATTTTTATACAAAAAAAATATAACTCCAGCATTAGGAATATATCCTATGTTACGCGGGACTTTCCAAACATAAATGAAACGGATACAAAGGACACTCAGACTAAGAACAATAATTTATAGATAGCACAAAGTGTACCACCACAACACTCACGTAGTATAATACGGTGTGGCAAGCGCTTAAACCACTAACTCTAGTCGAATATCAGCACTTTTATTAATTAAGGATGTTAGAACTACATTATTTATTGCCGGTAACAAATTATACATATAATTTTGTTGGATTATCGATGAGACGATGATTCTTTTTTTTATTCTAGGTTTATAAATTATGGTGTCGCAGGGAAAGCAACAAGTACAACAAAGTAGTCCCTGCAATACAGAATCAATTCTCCATTGATTGTTACTTCAGTCTAACATACTCATTGCTAAAGATAATATACTTGCTGAACCGTCTGTTTATAGAACGTTGTTGTTTAACCATTAAAAGTTTCAGCAAGTAATTTGCATGGTATAGGTGTCAATCAGGTAGTTGTTTATTCGCAGGTGGGGGCAGTGAATTGTGTGCTGGAGGCGGGGGCCTGTGGGGGTATACGTTTGCCGAAACAAGGCCGAAACTGGAGAGTGCTCACGGAACTCAAATACGGCGCACTATAATGAATTAAGTTACCAACTCTCTTGAAGGTAAACCAGCTTCGTGTCACACTTATCTGAACAGTCTTATACTTAGTTCGATTTCAGTGCATTTAGTTAGACTGCCTGTAGTTCAACTTTTGACGAATTAGCAGTAGAGAAAAATATGTACCCAAGATATGAATATAGTTCTTGACTTGTGAACAGAAGATATGTTGAATATAGATTTATATGGTTAGTTAGAAATAAAAATATTTGTCGATTGTTTCTTATATATATAAGTAAATACATATTTATATATTTAGGCTTGTTTGTATATATTTCAAAAGTTCAAAAATTTCTGCATCGGTTGATCTGAAGTTTTGAAAGGACGTACAAACTGCATCATGGATTGATTTCATAAAATTTATTTATTAATTTATTTTAACGTCGATTTTGTTCCTTATTTCTTAAGAATGCAATTTGAATGTACAACAGCATAAAGTGGCAAGGTACAGTTTTTCACTTGTAGTACAGTCGATGTCTCAACTTTGATAAAGTCTGGTGACTATTGAAATTATTAAAACTCACTAGCATTTCCAATAAATATAAGCTATATTTATTTGTAATGGTAGCGAGTTGTATTATAGTAGTATGACTCATAATTATGATAATGACTTCACATATCTCAAACAAGGCAGTCTGACCTCGAACTAGTAGAAGTCTGTGCTATGGTAACTAGATTGCTGATACACATACTTATATATTTAAAAAAATATATCCACCTTCCTGATAAATTTATGGATATGCAGGTTTTTTCTTCAGAGAGTCCATTAAATATTTTAAATTTACCTCAAGCTATGGTTGGTTAAGAATATTTAATAGATCCGGATGTCGTAAGAAAGCGGTTTACTGATCCCTCCCGTCTCAGGCATGTCTCAGAGTGTGGTTTTAGTCGGTTCGATTCCAACACACCGCTTCGCCGCAAACCCCGGTGGGGTGAAGGCCCGAGGGGTATCCACACGTTAAAAAAAAGGATATTTAATAGATTGTATTTATATTTTATAATACCTATAAAACAGAGGTCTCCTGAAATTGTCATTACCAAAATGAGAAGAATGAATTATCTGATAAATCAACGGGAAACGCTAACGAGTTGGGTAATACGATAACCATCAATTATGGACATGTTGATTGAATGATTGGTCCGAATGCAAACCAAATTGAGACTCCGCCAAACGTAAAATTAAATAACTTCAAAAAACATTTACCGAAAACATTTCTCTTAGTTTATCTTTTTGTGCCACATAAATGAACAATGTCGTTTTAATAATAAATATAGAACTAGATTTCATAAAAAGCCTTAACATATACTAACTATTTGCTTTATGGCAAATAAAAACTATAGAGTCTTAAAAATAAGTTCCGATGTAATTAAAATGAATAGCCTAGTTCAGGCTACATAAATATTTTCATGGACTGCTTGACCAAGTTTTATGGTGATTCTTTGAACACGTTGTCGGCTTTATCGTCAGTCTTCAGATATTTTGTATAAATTTTTTCGGGCTAAATGTGTGTAGCCTATAAAAAGTACACACACACGTAACTTGCTTCTGTTTAATCAAATAATATTTTTAAATATTTAAGTATTTAACTCCACCTGAATCTATTTATTTATTCATATATCTTTATTGTATACATGCAAAATTACAAAATTAATTCAGAGAATGAGACACAAATATGCAAATGATACAATAGGCGATCTTATTGCTCACGGCGATCTCTTCTAGACAATCACAACACGGAATTTCGGTATCCAAAAACTTCGGGTAGCTCACATAGAAGTAACACACGTAATCCTCTACACTGCACCGAAATAGCACCCACTCAATTTCACACTACACACATACACACACGAACACACACACACACACACACACACACTCACACATACACACACTATATAAATATTCATATACATACATATATACAATACCATTCTTCACTTTCTACAGCAATACGGCAATAAACATAAAAAAAGTAAATTAATTGTTTCACTAAAACTAAAACTTTTAATGGACACAGGAACGCAGGCTTCTTGGTGATTAAATAACTAAATCATGTATGTGTAATACTATGTTGTGAGTATGGTGAAATTATTCAAACTGTAGTTTGGACTATGGCGTACACAAACAATGTGTAAAACATGGACAATTTGACAGGGAGACAAAACGAACAGTGGCGAGGCGTGGCTCAGCTGCACACAAGCGTGATTGCTACAGCAATGCACCAATACCAGAAATAACCAGATGATTTTGTATATCTATCAAAAACTTTGAATGAACATAGTGAAAAGTAATAAAAATTCAACGTCAATTGTAGTTTTAATAAATTAACAAGAGACAACAAGAACATTCATGAAAAATGAACTTGTAACAAACCTGTTTCTCGAATGAAATTTATTTCAGAGATCAGGAGAAAAACATTGCCTTTTTGCAAGAAGATAACTCAAAATATAACGGATTTGCGTAAAATATGTGAAACCTTTTGTATGCTAATACGATCCCATTGTTCGGAGATTGAATTTTCGGGTTATCATGCTTAAGAATTATTCATGACAGATAGGTTAAGATATTTAGGATTTCTTAAAAAATAGTTTGCAACTTCATTTCTCACAAATAATAAAAAATGATTACAATTTGAACGCTACAGCTCAAATACAATGTCTTATAATAAAAAATAAATCGACATTCATAAAATCTAATAAAAATAGACAGAAATATATTGATATTATGATTTTAATTCCAGGTTTTTTTTGTAATAAATATAATTTCTTTTCATTGATCATCATTATTTTTAATTCAGTTATAGCATATAAACTTTAAACTAACAAGATATGGTTCTCTATCCACTAATTTTTCGTCTTATTGCTGCTCATAGAGCAAATTGGTTGTGAGTAACCTTACGCAGGCGTTCCTTTCCGTTCGGCGGCCTACGGTATCTAACGGGCCGACCTAATCTTCAAACTCCACCAATATCTATGATGGCGCAAAGTTTCTTATTATTAAGTTATTGATATGATATTATATCAAAACTAAGACCTTCATACTAACCACAGTCATCTCTGAATAAGTGCAAACATAATTTCTTTTTTAGGGTTCTGTAATCATAGGGTAAAACGGGATTACTTAAACTTCGCTTTCCGTCCATCCGTCTGTCACCTCATGAACCGTGATCGTTAGACAGTTGAAATTTTCAGAGATGATGTATTTATGTTGCCCCTAAAACAACAACTACTAAAAAACAGCATAAAATAAATATTTAAGAGTGTTCCCATGCAACGAAACATTGTTGATATTGATAACGGCAACAGGTAGACTCTTAAAATGTATAGATAATGGTACGAAATCCTTCCTGCGAGAGTTCGACTCGCACTTAACCGATTTTTATTTTTTTTTATTTTTCTTATCCAACAAAAATAAAAATTAGCGAAACTCGTGAATCCGTTCATGAGTGATGGCGTGAACTAGGGAAATAGGGATTTATTTATACATATATAGACTACGAAAGATGCAAAAGCAGGAAGTAATTTGCAAATTAATATTTGTAAGCTTTTTATTTCATAAGGTTTCAGTTTTCTTTGTGAAATAATACATTTCGCATTCAACATCAAAATAAACTACAGGAGAATAACAGAAACTGAAATGGATAGAACCTTAAATTGATGGTGTAGAACTTTCACTTCAAAAAATGTGTGAACGTCGTTATTCAGAATTTAACATTGAACACGCATTAATGAAGCCATCGCATTGAGAACAGAGTGTGAGAGGGGTAGATCGGAAAGGGCATTCATTTCAGAAGGCAGCGCACGTCTCGCGGACGGCGGGGAAATTGAAACTTTATATTTGAGCGCACTTTATCTGACCGACGAACCTGGAACCTCTCTAGCGGAAAATCCTTAGTCGAAATAAAATAAAATGCGAACGAATTTCCTCAATACTTTGTACAACTGGAACATGCTTCACGGTTTTCACTGCGATTTGTGCGATGTATTTCTCTTTTCTTATGTTTCGATGGTTAGCAACTACATTTCTGACATAATTTGTAAATCTATATACCTAAATAAAAATGAATCACTGAAATTTTTTTATGTACAAGCATAACCGCCGACCGCCTGCACCAAATTGGATAATTGTTGTAGTAATCTTTTTTGTCACTCATTTTATTTAGCATTTTGTAATATGTACACAATGAAGATAAATGAATAAATAAAAAATAATAATTTTTTTATGTGTTTGCTATTGTCAATACAAGGTTTGTGTTAAAGAAAATTATGAGTAAGTCGAAAGTGTAATATTGTTTTAGTCTAAGACTGAACTTCCTTTTGGTAGCTGTATAAATATTAAAAAACAAGTTTTTTTTTTAATTCAGAATAAAAAGTATACAAAAATATTTACACGATCAACCAGCACAAATAAAAGGCACTTTTTTATGTAACAATATTTACATTTACTAGGAATTCCAATCAAAACACGACGATGTCGGCTCCTCACAATATTATCACTATTTACCATTGTTCTGACATAAAACGTTGCAATTGAAATGTTTTTTATTTTTTGCAAAAACAGACGGAACTCGGGCACAATTTTAATTTCGCTTCCAAAGCTATTTTGGCTTATTTCACCGTAGTAACTTTCATTCTATATGTACGAGTATAAGGTGTTCAAGTACATATTTAGAGAATGAGAAAATACTTCTGTTTAACTGATAATGCGACTGTTACACACATTGACGTTTTTCTCGCAATACTTTATACTAACTCAAACAGAATGTCAAATCAGCAATATTTCTGTTATGTTGCCTTTACAAACATTTGTAACTGTTTTTAGAAGGTATAAAATTATAGTGTTTTGGACAAAAACGTTTACATCAACCTATATTTAAGTATATAAAAATGTATTCGGAGTTTTACCACTATAGGAGTATAACATGGTTCCCCTGGCTGTAATTACAGGTGGATAGTTTCGGTGGTGCACTCTGCAATTAAATAAATGACGGAGAAATGTCTCAACCAACATAATGTTTATAGAGTGTGGTATACTATAACTTACAGTATCCTTAATCTAAAAATAAATCGAGGTGTCCTGATTCCGAAATCTATTTGTACATAAAAGCAAGGAGATGGCATGTTTTTTGTGGCAGTGGATTATAAAAAGCGTAAGCCCGTTTGAATTATTAATCTTAATCGCTCCACGTAAAAATGTTGGTCAAAAGTGACGTTAGGGGAATTTATCTGTAAATGGTTTACACTTGAAATAGAGTTTAAGAACTCTCCGACCTTTAATGACACTGAATGTCATTTAAAACTTATGAAGCCTAGTAGTTCTGCGTCAGGAGTAACTGTCGTTTTCCGTGTATAGCATGATATAAAAATAGGTAGCTTTTAAATGAGAAATTAGGCTTCCTTGTAAAGCTACAAGAGTGAGTTTTAATTTCACAAACATTAAGAGGTGGATGGAGGGCGCATGATTGCAACTTAATTCTTATATTCTACGCTCTGCACGTACTTTGTCTCGCTATGCGAAATGTGAATGTGTTACTTTATTTACTGTGTATCTGTGTTTCACATAAATCACATCCTCTATTATAAAACTAAAGAGTGAAGTTAAGTGCAAATAGGATCCAACTATCTATTAATGCGGGAATTGCAGATATATGGAATAAATGTTCATTGATTATAAGGATAGGATAGGATAGAAGGATAAACGCACATTTAAAAAAACACAAGAACAGCATTATATTTTAACAAAGAACGTTTATAAGATCTAACTAGGTTAACTTTTCTCTGATTTTTCGACGGATTAAAAGTATTACTTTGGGCAAAAACAGTTTAGGATCGTCTAATTTTACCAAAAATATATAAATACATGTAATAATAGTATAGTTTCTTTCTAAACGGCTAGCTGGAGCTGGATGCTAGGATTGAACTAACTGGTGTGCAATGGAAGAGGCCTATATCCAGCAGTTTACTGCAATAGGCTGATGACTATGATAATAGCTATTTCATTAACCTATATAACCTCAATTCACAAATTTACATTCATTTCATCAATTAAAAAAAAGGTGAAATGTATGCACTCTTTCATAATACTAGCGAACCTAAATACGATTACATAGTTAATCGATATATAAGAAATTAGGGTAATGAAAGAAAAAAGAAAGTGTGGTTAGAAATGAGATATAAAATTTTACCAAAAAAACCGACTTTAAAAAACTGGATCAAATTTAAATGATTTTTTTTCCATTACATTTATATTTGATCCAGTTTTTTCCTATTTCCTAAAGAATCATCAAATTCGGTTCACGCAGTCGATAGTTCTGATATGATAAAATTTAAAAAAATACAGTCGAGTGAAGAACATCCGCTTTTTTTAAAGTTAGTTAAAAGATGACAAGATGTATTAGGTGTAGGTAGATGTTTGGTGCGTATTTTTTTCTGGAACAGATAAACTCATTAAATTTTACTCAGTTAAATTCTCATTCGTTATATTATAATTACTGATTACTAAAGTCGTTCGTTCAAACCCCAGTAGCACGATTTGCACGTTTCAGATATACATACCATATAGCCTTTTGGTATCAAGGACGTTTGGGACATGAGAACCGATGCTCATCTACATGTTAATTTCGAAAAACCGATTCTCGTAATTTTTTTACCCTATTTGGTGAACCTAAAAGGAAAATTTAATACTTTCCTTTTGTTTAATATTCATCAATGCTGAATTTTTCATGATGACAAACTTAAAAAAACCCTATTTGTGAAGTTATAAAAAAGTACCTACTTTTGCCTCAAAATAAAATATATACTGTAAAACTTTATATTATTTTATTTTTATTTATTTATCTTCATTACGTATATATTACAAAATACTAAATAAAATGAGTGACAAAAAAGATTACTTACTACAACAATTGGCGTTCTTATCGCTCACGCCGATCTCTTCCAGACAACCATCATGGACCTTAGATTGTTATGTATGATTTTTAGTAGTACACACAATTAATACAATTATTACATTAAGAATTTAAAAAATAAAAAAGGAAAAAAAAATAGTAATATTATGTAGTAAGCAAGCCAATAATAACATTAGGTAATTATCCGACGATTCTCGGCTAGGAACAAATTTATAAAATTTAAGTCATTTTTAATTATCTCTGTTCTGACATTTATATAAATTTAACTTGACTCTAATACTTTTATTAGAAGCATAAATAACCAGTATGTAAATATATTTAACAATCTAACTGTTTATTTTCTCAGCAGTGGTTATTAGAGGTGGTAACACCGCCGGACTGAATATTGCGGAATCCTTACCTTAATCTGTCAATACAAACGATTTTTATAAAAGAAGGAGCAGCACGTTTGTTTATCACTATTATTCACTCACGCATAGATCCATTGAGATGGAAAATGTAGGTTAATATGTAGGAAACTTACAAAGTTTAATTTATATAAAATATCTCTTCACCTCTCTTCACCAAAAATTATGTATATACTTATGTATGCCGAGAAAAATAACGTTTTTCAAAAATAATGTGTAACGAAGTTGTTGCTCTTAAAAAGGTTAAGAAAATCAATCCCTTCCTCTCAAGCTGTTAGTGAAGAGGGAGGACTGACAGGGAAGTAACAATTTGTGAGTATTTAGTAGGGATGATATGACAAGTAAGAAAGTAAGTTTATATTTTTGGGAGAGCATATATGTATCTACGTTTTCAGGAGAGTATATATTATAATATAAGCTCTCCTAAAATTGTAGACATATGCATATATGTTTTTCTGCCTGCGCAAAGCTGGTTTTTAGTATTTATTATAGAAAACATGTACATATAACATTACAACAAGAAAAATGGTTAGAACTTGCATTGGTAATGTAATTGCACAGTCATGTACCTGTGATAGCATTTTCCTAGAGTCCCGTGGGAGATTACGTTAGCTTTATTTTATATGTATGTGTAATTATAGCTTGAAAGCTCGGCGCACTCATTAATACTCTACATTAAAACTAACGAGCTACATTGCAAGACAACTATCGCACCCATCTAGCCTGAAATCTTTTTATTTTATTTTTTTACATTTCTGAATCCAAATGCGGGTAATACTAAAGTTTTTAAAAAAGGATGCTGTTGTCAAAATTTAGTAACACAGGTATTTTTATATATGTATTGTAAACGTTTAACAATTTTTAAACCTTTAGATTTTTCTTAAGACAACATTCTGCATAAGGAATATGCATCATGTGTCGCGGGGGACTTTACAAAGATACCTGAAACGAATACCAAGAACACCCAGACTCAGAACAATAATTTTTGGATCACACATTGTTGTATCACGTGGGATTTGAACCCACGACACTTGGCGCAGTAGAAAGCGGCATAGCCGCCGCTTGACCCACTAGAACGAGCGTGTAGTTAAATGATGTACGTAAAAACTTGTACGACTTACGCTTAAAAATACAGTGAAAATCAGTAACAATGTCGGAATAATTTACCAATAGTTATGTGATGTCGTTAACAGAAGATTGAACCTTTTTTTGGTTTTGATTGTAAGACTACAAAAAAATTATGCTTACATACTTCGAAGGAATTAATTTTATATACATTAGTATTACTAATAGAAAGTAGGTATAAGTAAAACATGCGGTCTGTAAAAATATTAACGAGCATATGAAATCAAAGTGATTTAAAATGTATAACTAATATTTTGCATGAAATAAATTTAAATTTCCTATAAAACATCTCAATTCCATTACATAAATTGAAAAACTTTTCGATGATTCGTAGATAATATGTGTTCATGCAATACATAATTCAATTTTATGTTTTTTGATGTTTGTTAAAAAATGTTTAATATGTAAGTATAGAAAAGCCAAAGAAAATTTACAAGCATTTCAAAGTTTTGATCCTTTTCTCCAAACTCTCCTGAAAGTATTATACAATGGAGGTAGCATTATACAATGTTTATATATATATATATAATTTTATATAAAATATATTACAATAATTTTTTTTTAAAACATTTAACCCAAAAAAAAATTATTGTAATAGCTGGGAAAAAGAAAGTTGAAAGGTGGGATTGCGTTGTACCATTGCCCGTGCGATGAGATGCAATTGTTGCGTGCCAATTACCTCTGTGTTAAATACTACCGGTTCAATTCCGCTGTGGGAAGACCGTTTATTTGAATTAGCTCACAGTGATAGTAAATGTTTCTAATTTAGGTTAGGTTATACCATTGCTAACTGCTAACTGACCGCTCATCTAGATATGTGTTTCTCATACAGTTGAAGTTCTCAGACAACTACAATTGAAGTAATATAAAGTTTTTGTCCATAATTTTTACCTGTTTTACTACTGTTAGTAAAAAGTACGTTATGTTCAAAATCAAAAATTACTACGTTATTAGCCTAACATAGTTTTTCAATGGTTTGAAACGAATTTGATGAAACTGTCCCGTTAAACATTTGAAAAACATCATATAAAAAAACCGTATATAACACATTTTTTTCAAGTCCTACTAGTTAATTATTTACAGTTATTCTAGAACCCGTTAACCGTCTAAAATTTCAGTTAAATTGTTGTTTACAATTTAGTCAAAGAAAGCTCGCACCAACAAATCTTCTTTAGAAAAGGTTGTACTAACTGAATCCAGATTCCAGGTGTCAGCGGAACAATGCAATTCCCGAACAAATTGCTTCTTCGACGCGGAAGGCAGTGCGGTAGCTCATAGCGACGCTTCGTACTACACACCCGCTTTCCTCGACGCCCTCTGTTCCCGTCCCGCAGGTGACAGTTTACTAATACCTATCTAGTGAGCTACGAATCGAAAACGAGAAAGTGTATTTTTTTCGATGTAAGTGTCTGAGTCAATATTTTCATTTACACCTTCTTATAGTGAGAAAACTTAATTGACACATTGTGTAATCACTTCCTCGTGCTCAGCGTTTGGCCGTTTGGCACAGATTATTAACAAATATATTTTAATAATTAACACTAGGTATTAAGCAGAATAATTAAAATTTACATCTTAAGGAAATGCTTTGAAGGTAATATCTCTAGTAGAACAATTTAAAACTAAGTGATGATCCCTAAGACGTATTTGAGACTGAATTTCTACATCTACAGCTCCTAAACGACATTCGTTTATTAAAGTTATATCTCTCGACTACTTTCGAAAATACATATATTCATAGCAGTCAGTTAAAAAACAGGACGTATAAATTACTTATATAAATATAAGTAACTTGTACCTTTTACAAAACTCCAAATTGGTCTTACGACTAAATATTATCTAGATATTCCTTTTGAAAGTTATAATTAGATAACTTCTTTATTCATGACTATCTATAACATTTTTAATGTATGAAGAGAAGTATGGATAGTCTTTAAATAATCAAATTTGATATGTATCAATAAAAGTCAATAAACCTTCGAAACTCGCATCACCATCAATCATCAACAACCCATAATGTCCATGTGTTAAAAACATCCAATGGCTACGTAATCTTGCCGTTGGATGTTTTTAAGCCGCAACGTGTTCTTGCCAGTCTCCAATCCGCACTACTGGCGTATCTCAAGGCGGTATTCTTTCACCTCTGCTATTTGCCATCTTTATTAACTTTATAACCCTAAAACTTCAGTGTTCCTATCATCTATACGCTGATGACTTGCAGTTATACTATCAAACAGAGCTGTGCAATGTATCGTCCGCGGTTCCTGTTGTGAATAGTGACCTGGCAGCTATTAAACGCTGGTCTGACATGTTTGGTGTAACAGTTAATCCAAACAAATGTCAGGCTATAATCATGGCAGTAATCGTAGTATCAGCCAGCTCAACCTTGCTTCACTTCCACCGCTTACGTACAATGGCATGGTTATCCCATTCTGTGAAAGTGTGAAGGACCTCGGATTGTACATTGACACAACTTTCAATTGGCGAAAACAAGTTGCATCCGTGTGTCAGAAAGTCACAGGCTCATTGCGGGCCCTCCACAGACTGTAGTCCTCTTCTTCCATCTAAAACTAAGGCGATGCTTGTTCAGACCCTAATATTCCCTATAATCGACTATGGTGATATGTTTTACTTTGACCTGAATGCAGATCTGCTCAATAAGCTTGACCGTCTTCTCAACAATTGCATCCGATTATTTTTCAATTTACGCAAATATGATCATATATCTCAGCATCGCTCCAGTTTAAATTGGTTTCCTATCCGCATACGCAGACAGATACGTGCACTGACTGACAAATTCCCCTACCTACTTAACCACACAACTACAGTATTTAGGTGCAAACCACGCTAAGAACCTCAGTCTTCAAACAATCTACTTCTTCACTGTCCCACTCCCAGCTCTGACTTTGTACACTCCACTTTCCTTATGCAGTCTATTCTGCTTTAGAACGCGCTCCCTCTTGGGATTAAAATGGCAAAAACACGGCAAAATTTCAAATATCTTTTGCGGCAATATTTTCGAAACACACTGTCAGATTCACTTTAATTTTATATTCCCCCATTCTAAATTTTATATTGTGTATATTTATATATGTATAATTGTAAAAATATGTATTTAAACGCTTATTTATTATATTAGTATTACTTATTGTATATTTATATATATTTCTTTTTTAAATTACATTTACTTCTGTGCATCTACCACGGCTAACTCTGCATCACCCTAAGGTCGACTGGCAGAAAATGCCTACGGTATTAAGTCCGCCTTTGCCAATTTTGTTCATAAAGATTTAAATAAATAAATACAGGAATATTCAATAACGTTTATTTACCATTCCATTTCTATTTGTGTATAAAGAACTACTTAGCATAATAATACTTCTGATCAGGGGTTTAGATTTAATGAATAGACCAAAATTTGTCTACTAAATGTTATTAGAGGTACAGGTCAAGACTAAAAAAATATATAAGAAATTTTTGTACTTTTATAAAATAATGTAAACAGATATTGTCCTAAATATGAGACATATACTAGTTTGTCGAAACTACATTTTGATATAATTCCTAAAAGGTAGACCAAAAAACTAGATGAAAGTTGACCAAAGCTTAAATTCACGAGTGAATTTATATAAAGCCACTAAGTTTTTCATTAGAAAAGCCAGCTAACCCGTAAACCCGTATTTGCGATTATTTCCATTATATGGGAGTAAATATCTTCTAGACACATTTTAATTACTGCAAATGAAATGTGTAAGAAGCTAAATAAAAAAAACTCTGTTGAATAAATATATCCATTGTAAACAAAAAGTGTATCCAAGAACAAAAACAATATAAGTTAAGATTGAAAGAAAAAATACAATTTACTTTGAGTATATACCTTCTATATACAAAACGGTTCTTAAGCATACGTCCAACTAGTGACTAACTTTCTTCAAAAGAAACCCAATGCGAAAGGAAAAAGAAATAAAATTGTTGGCTGACGAATTCGACAGAGATTTATCACCTCTGTGAGGTTTAAGCAGTTCCTAATTTACCTACGGGGGAGAAGACGATAATTCATTTTCAGATATTTCCATTTTATTAAACTTGGTTATTCTCTGAAGAGAAACCAATACATTATTTTTATTGGTAAACTAAATTTACGAATGAGATTCAACTAGTTACTTCAAATACTCCAAATTCGACAAAAATATAAATACAAATACATGAATTGGTTTTTCTATAAACTTTGATCTTCATTACAGTTTTTTTATTTATATTTCTATATTTCACTTTTTTATAACAATGAAGAATTTCTAAACGTTTGTTTTATTTTATTTTTTTATCAGCAATACTACATTACGATACTGTTTTGATAGATCGACGCGGAAGCTACGCCTCTTTTTTAATGCGCTGAGTGTTGTGGGTTCAAACTCCTTATGGGACAACGCTTTGTATGATCCACAAATTGTTGTTTTAATTCTAGGTGTTCTGTGTGTCTGTTTCATGTATTTTTGTAAAGTCCCCCGCACCACAGGATTTATTCCTAATGTGGGAATTGTCTTTATCGAGGAAAGAAATATTCTCTAAGATCTCGTTCTGACACTGTCTAATTAACGCGTATATTAAATAAACTGTTCTTTCAAATACCAGCAACGAAAGTAATAAAAAACGACTCGTTTTTAGACTCGATTAAATGCACCCTCGGTAAACATTAAAGATAACAAATGTCTTATTTACATTTGTCACTACTTAACTCAATGCCCAACTTGAATTTTAAAGAACGCACCATGGAAATTATCAGCAAATTGTCAGCCGTTTCCCAGATTAGTTAAGTGTAAGGTTGTTACGACCCTATATCGTCGTGTTAATTGGATTACAGCGATGATTCCAAGTTTACAAAAAAGTCGGTGGCACTTGGCACTTGATGCTATTACTAGTAAAGTATTATAAAAGAAAGAAAAGCAATAAAATTATAGAGGAAAGGAATCAAGACATTACGCTCTTTATTTCTTTCATAATACTTTTCTAGTAATTGCATCAAGTACCACTTTCCTTATTGTTAAGTTGGCATTATCGTCATTATCGTTATAATTAACAAGATGATTGCGATATAATATCGATGACTGAAATAGTTATCTATTGGATATTAAAGAAAGAAGATATATAAGGGGCTACCCTTCGGGTAGCTCCATGAAGAACACAAGCATTTTGAGTTCTTTATCATATTTTTTTCATACAACTTCTTAATTTGTTGTAAGTAATATAAACATACATGTGTATGTGTGCAATAATATTACACATTCCAATATTATGAATTTTAAATTAAATCTGTTTGTCTATCTGTCTGTTAAGCTTTCACGACAAAACTACTGCATCAATTTCAATGAAATTTTGGGATGGAGATACTTTGATTCTTGAAGAAGGCTACTACTACTTACCGCAATTACCAACATACATGAGGACGGAACCGCTAATAAAAGTTAGTAAGAAATAACAATAATTGCTTACGAGTAGTTACTAAAACAATAGATTAAAAAATATATTCTAATAACTCGTATAAACACGCTCAGGTTTTTTAAATATTATTTATGTCAAATCCAAACTCTCTTAGCTAATAGTTTATTTATTGCAGTTGTTTTTAGTAAAAATATATTGAAAAAAAAACATTCCGCCATCAAATACAAGCTGCATTTTAATAGAAAGCATAATATAATTAAAACATGTTTTACTCAGTTCAATGAATGAGACAAATATTATCAAATCACCTGAAGACTGTTGCCTGAAAGTTGTGATAAACTTTTAAATTGTGTTATTTTTCTGCCTGAGTTTAATATAGATAAAACTTAGACTAATAAATAATTATGAACGTAGTAATTAACTCTACAATAACAACAGTATGACTGTTTCATAATGCTATTGAAATGAACTCTTTAAAGTAAATTAATGCGGCTTTATACGGCCCAACACCTTTGAGAACGTAAAGCACATATCTGACAAACGAATGAATATTAAACAAGTCATGATAATTTCAAACAAGACTCTAGGCTTATTGTTTATTATCGGTAGATAATCAATATTCCCATTTCACAATACCACGATTTCAATCTTTGGGAAATCAACAAAAATTTGCATACAAAAAGCGCTATCTATTTTGCATAAATCGATTTACCTATTCTCTTTCGAAAAGCTTTTCCTTCCCAATTTCAACGCCAAGTTTATTTGTAAACACAATAAGAATTGCCCTGGGGCATTACCAAATAAAACTTTGGAATGTAGCTAAAAATTATTCCAAAGTTATGTTTTTTTAGACAAATATAGGGTGACAATTGCACGTCGTTTCAAAAATGCTGTAACACAAGCATGCACCCATGGTATAAATTATATTAGATCTCTAATTAAAATTTTTAGACATAGTTTTATATTTCTTGTGTGTCTAGTTTTATATTTATAAGGAGTGTATAACTTCGAGAAACGTGTGTTTTAACATTAATCAAAAGCTTTTTATTCATTTTTGTCATATTTAATTCTAACTTTGTACATAACTTTACTACTAAGCCCACCTTATAACGACAGACGACTAGTATGTGATGTTAGCCCTTGCAATAGGAATAGAATAGTCTTTATTGTATTACAATTAGTACATAGCACGTGAAAGTGTACATTAAATTAATGACAAAAGACAAAGTGTGGCCACTTGAAAAGCAATTAAAAAATAAAAAATATAAATGTTAATAAATTTACATAGCTGTTATAATATTACAATAGCGCTTGCACTGTTTCTCAGCGCGTGAGTGAGGATATCGGAGGGCCATAAACCCAACCCCTCCCCCTATTCCCATCCTCCTCGACATCTCCCAAAGGCCGACAACGCACTTGTCACGCTTCAGGTGTTGCAGATGTCCATGGGCGATGGTAATCACTTACCATCAGGTGATAGGTCCGCTCGTTTGCCCGCGATTTGATAAAAAAAATGTTTATCATTCTAAGATACTTTTTTTGATATAATTATTATATTGAATACAAATATAATAATTTACTGTAACAAGACCCAATCAAGTTAAAATTGTTCGAGTTTGAATACTTTAAGTGTCATCTATTTTTTATAAAGTCAATAAAGACATAATTCACGTGATTTTTTATCAGTGCAGAACTTACCTTACAAAAGGTACACCAAAAAATATGTAAATATCCCAGGTCTATTTAAACAACCCCTTTGTCATGAATATTTGAATGCGATAAAAGAAATATAGATGCGGTCAGGTTTCCGGTATTCAAATTTACATAGAAGTACAATTAAACGGTAAAAAGCTAAAATCTAATAAATGAATAACATAAAAAATATAAAATAGATACATCAGACAGTAAGATACGCAGTATTTAAAGAACATGATGGATTTAAAATAACTTTTCTACGTCCCATTTTGTACTATAATACTTAGTATACTTATTTTCACGGAAATTAACTCGATCTCTTCTTAAAAGGTATAACATAGCTCTAATTTGCCTGACTGCGTAGTTGGCTGGTCTTCGTTGAGACTGACTGCCGTGGCCGTAATCGGCTAGAAAAATGTAATGTGTACCCAATTTAAAAAAAAATGCATCTATGGTAAGTCGGTCTACATTGTTTATGGTCTGTATAGTCTGTTGTCAGTCTTTTTTTTCTTTTGAGGATACCAATACAAGAATCAGAAGCAAATCGGTGTCGTTTTATTTTTCTGCTTTCTTTTCTGCTTTCCACCGAGATTGACATCTCGGTGGAAAGCAGATATTTCAGATTCTACTGCGCGAGAACCTCACTCTGCAACCCGTATTTCATCACAGAAAACATCAACCAAGGAGAAGGAAACCTCAAAACAAACCCTATAACAAGTTTTTGCCGAAGAATCTTAATGTGTAATGTGATGATATATTATGATCTTGGTTTCTTCGCTCTTCTTGAAGTCGTTAATAAACATTCGATCGCAGCTTGAATTGTGGCGACTAGTATATAACTAATCGCGATCACTTCTTTAAAGGTACTACATACCTCTGATTTGCCTGACGTGTCGACTAGGTTGCACAGACTGTCACAGGCTGACTTATCTGGTCGAAACGTCAGGCAAATCAGAGGTATGTAATATATTAAAATAAATGATCGCGTTAGTTCCCGTAAAAATAATTATTATACCATGAAACCCAAAAGTTTAAAAGTTAGGGTATTGAGGATAGCTGCAAATTATGAAACTCCTCGATAGAGAAGTAAATTGTTCCAGATAACATATATGTGTATGTATTATGTATACATTTTATACAGTCAAAACTTTTTGACTGGCTTTAAATTCACAGAACGTAAATAAAAGCCAATATAAATTGCAACTTTTAGTACACAAAATTCGGGCTCTGTAATTGATGACAGTGTAGAATAAGAATTTATGTGTGTAAATCCTGTTATCTCAAATAGACAATATAAAAGCTATATTATATATTTACATAGTGTAACAGCGTGTTGTTGTTTTGTAGCTTCGATCCAGGCATACCACTGAACCTGAGGTATCTGGTGATTGTAGGATGATTCATGATAAACTGAGATAGTGAGGATGAGGAGGTCTTAGGACAAAGGACAATTTTTAAATTGGCTCTTATTCTGTTTTTTAACTTCACTGATGGCGTAGTGGGTTTAAGTGGTCGCCACGCTTCGGACAACTGTTTATGTCATCCACAAATAATAATAATATTATTTTGGACATCTAACACACAACGCCATCTAGTCCCAAACTAAGCATAGCTTGTAATATAGATACTAGACAACTAATATAAATACATATATACTTTTTTTGTAAATACATACATATCGAACATGGAAAACTAGATACAAATATTTGCAGATCATACAAACAATTGATCCGACCCGGGAATCGAACCCGAGCCTTCAGGCGCGGTTGATGCTTATGCTACCACTACGCCACCAAGGCAGACAATAGTTGTTCTGAGTTGACGTTTTAAAAAATATAGAAAAATAGAATTCTAATAAAAACTCAAAAGACACGAAGCGCCACTTTCAAATATATTTTTAGAAACCCATAACAGCTTTCTTTATTAGTGTTTTAAGTTCAATTCGCTAAGAAAACAAAGCGTTTTAAACTATAAACATACGCCGCATTCTACATCAGCAATCCGACTGTTTTAATTATCAAAAATATAATTTAAGCACTTTAAAAATAAATTAAAATGCAATAGGCAAATTAAAATCAAAAGCCTCTTTTTACCTTTCTCTTAAATTTCAAGCGAGAAATTTTCATTCAGTAGCAAATTCGTTGCTGGCCGCTTTTTACTCTCTTTAGTGAGGAATCACCAAGCTCATGGGGCTTTCGACGCCGCTTGTACTCGTAACGGCTATTGTTTCGCACCAGTTAACGTTTTTTCTTCTCTTTGCAGTTTCGTCCTTTTATTTTAACAAGTATCGATCTTCTGTACATCGGATATCGAATGGCACTTTTTCCTCCGATGCCTACTATCGTCAAAGAATATGGACTGCGCTTTGCTTTATACCTAGCTTACAATTTTTTTACTGAACTTTAATTTAATTAGTTATATACCAGTCGCCACAATTTAAGCTGCGATCGAACATTTATTACCGGCTTCAAGAAGAGCGAAAAACCCAAGGTCATAATATATCATCACATTACACAATAACATTCTTTGACAGCTGCTGGACATAGGCCTATAGTTGATATAGGGTTTATTTCAAATCTTCCTTCGCTTTAGTTGATGTTATTTTAGCTGGTTACGGCCACGGCGGCCAGTCTCAACAAAGACCAGCCAAATACGCAAGAAATTTTATTATTGTGCACAAGTGTGTGCGCAAACACATGTGCACTCTCTGTCCTTCTCTTTCATAATCCGAAGGGATGGTTAACCGGCTCAATCGGGGAGATATCAGGCGCAGTGCCGACAGCTTTACGTGCTCTCCGAGACACGGGGGTTCAGACCCCAACTTCCAAACTCTGAGTTAATATTAAGTGTTAGTATAATCAGAAAAACCTATCACACTTTTGGCCCGACCCGGGATTTGAATCCGAGACCTCTTGATCGGCAGTCGCATACTTCAACTGCCTCGTTGGCCTAGTAGTTGAAGCCCTTCTTTTTTCACTTCTATTCTTAATCCGTGAGCACATCGAAAAAGACCACCAGATATCTCTTTTAAACATTATTCTTATTTTAAATACAGATGGGTATTAAAATTTTAGAATATTTATCACTGTATATTCAACTAGTAGTGCAAATTACATATATATAAATATATTATATGATTATTGCTGCCTGAAACTGATATTTTACCTGAAAGACGGAATGGAGGTATAATAGGACTGAATTGCTTATAGTTTAACTTTCGTAAGTAAAATGTCATTTTCAGTTTAAAAAAGGTAATCAGAGTGCTGGTTAGTTAAAGAGCCTTTGATCTACGCAAAACTCTTTTGAAAATAAATAAGTGTCAGAGATGTTTTATAACTATTTAAAACTATGTAAAATAAACACATACAGACAAGTGCAAATCCAAACACCTAACATGAAAAAGTTTAAAACCACTTCAACCAGGCCACGTAATTTTTTTATAACATTTTCATAGCCTATGTATCCCGGGTATTATTGAGATTCTATAAATACCTGATTTAGATAAATCGGTTCTATAGTTTACGCTGCCCTTCCCTTCGGCCGTAGGCACGTAACATATAAAATTGTCCCTTTAAAAAAAAAATATTTTAATGTTATTCGTAAGCCAATACATGCCAAGAAAAAATGGTAACAGAAATAAATGAGGTTAAAATGAAAGAAACTGAATAAAAAAAATAAGAAGATTAATATAAAAAGGTAAAAGAAGAAAAACAAAAGTGATTTAAAAGAAACGTATTCAAAATGGTCTATGAATCCCAAGCGTTTTATCCTGTATATAATCTACTTCTGACTAATAGTCCTAAGGGATAGTTGTCTTTTACTGTAGAGTAAACCTCGTTTAGAATTAACATTTATATATAATACTAGCCAACCCGGAAAATTTTATGCTGCCATATTTTTTTTTGGTAAATATTTTCTACTTTTCTCAAAAAATATTTTAGTAATTATGCCCGCTTGTATTTCGTACAGGTAGTGAAATCAAAATTTTTAAGGTTATTTTATCATTTTCTACTATACAAACCTTGTCCTAACAAGAACGAACACATAGAAGAAAGAATTATCCAATTTGGTGAAGTCCATATATTTGTCGCTTCACAGAATTAGTATGTACTTTCCTGACATTATCATTATTTCTTTTGTTGAATGTCTGCCTCAATGGATACCTATCTCTTATCTAACTTATAAATTGCTTAGGTAGCTCATTACTGCTGCAGGAATATGAATTTCATTCCAGTGGCTTTCCTCTACATTAGAACGTGATACGACGTTATATTATAAACATTAAAAGACTGGTATAGCGCAATACCTAAGAATATGTTTTCCTTGTATCAGGTTGAGCTGCATTTAATTTAAGGATAAGAAAATGTTAATGTGTAAATATTTAAACCATAACCTTAAAAAATAATACAATAATTTTTTACATAAATACGGATATCTAAGAAAAAAGAAGTTATATATATTCTCACTTCTATTTTTTCCACTCTTTCACAGGGGAATTACGGCTAATATCAATATGTACGACGATATACGACATACAACCTTCAAGAAAAGAGCTTACTCCTTCTTTAAAAGCCGGCAGCGTACTTGTCACGCATCTGGTGTTGACGATTACTCTTAAAAAAAAATAAAAAATTACATATTTTTTTCTATAGTTACATTATTTCATAACAATGTGGCATTAAGTTAAACGAATCACTATTTGTTTTTGTTTCACAAAATTCAATGTTTGATATTTTATAAACAGCTTTACAATAGTTTTAAATGTTCTCAAAAGAGGATTCGGAAATTATTCATATTGAAAATAGCATTTCCTCGCCAATACCGGAAACCAAAACATTTTATGCGCTTGTTCGAATTAAATTTAATAAAAACAATGTGTCCATTGATATTATTATACCTAAGTAATTGATGTTCTACCACAATGATTCATTCTTTATATTATGCCGTTATTTTCAATTTAATTACTAGATAATGCATGTTTATGTACATTTATAAATTTTATTTAAGTTCAATATTGATGTTCTTTTATTCGATTTCGATCACAGCGGTCACTATTGACGGAGACCAGCCAACTAAGAAAGATATTATAGGGCACAAGTGTGAGTGCAACAGAGTTCCCTCACTCTCATGAACCGATGGGACGGTTATCCGACTCAACAGAGGAGAGATTAGGCTCAACATTAGTAATAGAGAGTATTCGTCAGATTACATTCTCGTAGCAATCAAATACTAATAAAACGTAAAACTAGAATAGACTTTTCATTTGAAATTAATGTAACACATTATTGGTAGAATCGTTTAATATTCTACCTTTTTATTTTTAGAATACTTTCAATAATATGATGAATGAATGATTTGATAGGTTCAAAACACAATACAGTGAAACTCGGTCAACTGATTAATAAAACCAGAACACCGCGTAATGGTATTTAATTTCACCTATTGTGAACGCAGAGCAATCTATGCCAAGTACCTCTAAATGTCATGAGTAATGTTCCCAATGACATCACCCTCACGCCTTCTCCCTATCGAGGAGGCACATTTTTTATTTCAATAAATGCCAAATGTCTGTTACCAACACATATATCGTAGATACACTTTATATTTTAATGAAGGACTTTTTTATTCAGAATTAAAGAGATACTATTTTTCTCGCATGTTTTTTTTTTAATAATATTCTAAAATCTTAGCATCAGTTTATTGGTAGTTTAGATGAGTTGGATTTATGTAGGTGCATTCTTTTAAAAGTTAGTGCAATATAATCTATGTAGAAGATCACATGTTGTTTCAATCGAACATTCGATTAAATTAAATAATTGTGTACTATTGACGAACGATTCTGTCATTTTATTTATGGGTGTCAAGTATTAAAAAAGCAATAACCGATGCTTGTTTTGCAAAACAAACTGCAGCCATATTAATTTATTTTACAAAGTTGCTTTGTGTTACTTTTAACAACTTGTTCATAACTATATTGCACACAGAAAGTTATTTTATGGATGTAAAGGTACCAACTTTAATGCCGCGGTCTCGAAGTCAGCGGGTGCGGAGCAGTGGCTGGGGCTAGGCAATGTATGCTCGCCAGTCGCCACCGCTCTCCACGCCGCTGTTTTCGAAGCTACTTTCATATAATTTTCAGTTTCGCCGTTGATCCGCTCCCGCTTAGACTATTGCGTGTTTAAAGGTCATCGCATACTTAACGTATTTTGGAGCATTTACTAAAACTCCATCATTGAAATGTTTGTCTAACTGATACAGATTACTTATTATAAGTTAAGAGTCACTAATTTCCATTTCTCAGTAGAACTAATGAAACTTAATAAATATCGGAGAGCCAAGCTTTAACGTAATTGGAATAGTCATTGAGACTGATACCAGTGTTAAATAATTATTTCGTAGCTTAGAAGAATTAATCACGTAACCGGAGCCAAAACCCCTCTTCTCCCTGATATTGTGAGAGGACTTAAGGAGGGTAACGCATTGACTCTTAACTCTTGTGTTGTATTATTGCTGTAATGCCCAATATACTGACGAAGATCCCAGTAAAGGCTACAGATTGTAGTTTAACAAAAAAATGGCCGATGACAATTATTTACAGCCTGGTGACCCCTATACTACTTCCCATATCATAAAATGCAAGTCAATATTTTTGTAAATCTAGGATGTCGTCGTTCTCAGTTATGAATGTGTGTCGAGTTCTTAACCAAAAGCCCCTCACCATCGTCGAGTACTAAGCTCAAACTAAAAACGTGCAATCCGGAAAGTTGTGTCATTTCTATTAGAGCAAAGTTTTAAGGACTTGTCTGAATATGCTATTGTACTGTTGTTATTAAAATACAATATTTATAGTAATGTCTTTTTAGTAAATGTAACACAAACGTCTCTTAAAAATGAAGTTTCGAATAATTGAAAAGCTTCGAAGATATCGATCGTTTTACTAACTAGACACCCACAAAATTTTTTTCGAAGGAATTTTTGGATTTCTACCCCTAGAGGAGTAAAACAGGGGTTGAAAGTTTGTATGGAAGTTCGTTATTTTTTAAGTTACAAACATGAAACTTTATTTTTGGGCTACTGATTAAACATGAGTAGATGCGTGTTTAAGCGTTTTTGGATATTCTACCCCTAAGGGGTGCAATAGGGGTTGAAAGTTTGTATTGAAATCGGTAATTTATTACTTAGAAACATAAAACTTTATTTTGGGGCTACTAATTGATAATGACTAGATACCTATTTAAGCATTGTTGAATATTCTACCCCTAAGTAAGTGCAATAGGTGCTGAAATTTCAGTGTCACCATCTCTATCCATCCCGTCGCGTGGGTGTTACAAAAGGCGATTAATGGACAAACTACACAGCACATTGCTGCAAAGAAAAAGAAAATTGGAAACAAACAATACTAACCTATATGGTCAGCATAATATAGCAGTCTCTCTAAGCCGAGATCTTTTTTTTACCTGTGAAAACTCTCTCGGGCCTTCACCTCACCGGGCCTCACCGGCGGGGCGGTGTGTCGGAATTAAACCGAGAAACCAAACCACACAGTGTGCCACTCTGCGCCTGTGACGAGAGGCTAGGAACCGCTTTCTTACGCCATCTAGACCCCTCCCAGCGCCTGCCCGCACTAAAGCGAGCACCATCTACTGTTAAAACTCTCAAATTAGGTAACATACGGCACACGCGTATCTTCGCCTCCTCGCGACTGGCCTGTGAAGCTGGTGGAGGAAAAAACCCATCCCGACCATCCACGGCCACACTCAAGGCGGAATGAGGCGCAGACGGGCCGCCGCCCGGCTAGCCGGCAACGGATCAGGTCCGAGAGGAGATCGTCCTCCCGGACCTTCTCCGCCACCTCCTTCTGCGAGATGACTTTTTCGTAGAAGATCGCAACCGCGGTGAAACTGCTCTCACTACCGGTCATGGAGCGTACGATGGCCGGTAGCGAGAGATCTCCTCCGATGACAAAAGTGAAGGCCCGACGCTGCGGCGCCCAAACGGGTCACACCGCCAGCGTGTACTGGGCCGGGTCCTCACCGCAGTTGCAGTGGTGATAAGCCGGACTCAATTTCCTCCTGGCAACCGAGTAGAGGTACTTGCTGAAGCAATCGTGTCCGGAAAGCACCTGCATTACTCGGAAGGAAAGAGTCCCGTGCTGCCGCCCTGCCCACTCGAGAATGAACGGCTGGAGAGCCTCCACGGTGGCGAAGCCAGCACGTGGAGCCTCCAGCCGGAACGACCAACGAGCCATCGTGGCTCGACGGGTGGCTTCACGCCACTCGCGTACCTCTTCGGACGGAGTGCGACATACGCTCTCCGCCCGGAATTCAGCCAACCGTCGATAAACTTCGGCGAGCACTTCCGCGTCCAAATCCCACCGGGGTGTCCCGACCAAGGCGCATGCCACCACGGTGTAGTAACCGCATAAGACTCTGATCGTCAACACCCTCTGAAGCCTCTGCCAGAGGTGCGCCTTATTATATACAACACTATCGGCCAGACAACCCCTGTGAAGAGGCTTCTCATTGCGACGCTGGCTCCACCCAGATAGGGCAAGAGTCGCCCGTGAGTGGAGGCAGTGTCGAGCAGCTTGGGAGATCTCTAAGGCCAGAATTATGTCAAGCAGTGGATTATTAAGGGTTGCTAATGTTGATTTATATATAACGCGAATCATGCTTTGACACCAATGAGTGATTGGATCAACCTTGGAATTGGAAAATCAGAATTAAGCAACTCATTCGTTCCTTTTCACCGAATGAGTGAGATTACTGGAGGCCACTCAGAGGACTGTGAGGGTCTTACGATTTTTAACGCCCTACCATCGGCGACCGCCGGACAGGCACGGCCTGCCATGAGATCTCGCCTCCGTGGCAAGCCCTCCTAACACCCGACCTAGTGCTGGCTGACGGATGCTCCTCAGGGTTTTCACTCCTAGGAACACGACCTCGTTAAGCACAGGTCATAACTCAGAACTAGACCCGGGCGTTACTAGTAGGTCAACTCGTTAGTTAAGTTTGACTACCAAGTTACACTTCCAGTGACCCACCTGTAGTTACAAGCAGCGCAGCAAATTACTTTAACGGGACAAAAACCCTTAAAAGTTACCCCGACACCCTACGGGGCCTACAAGAAAAATCACGAGAGAGTTCCTATGATTCTTAAGACTGCCAGTGAAGATATAATAAAAACAAGAAAACGTTACAAAAAATATAACGCAAAAACTTTTGACAAAATTTATATAGCCCATAGTACCCGGACAATTATTGTGACCTCTGTTGCCAACTCATTCATAACACCAAAGTCAAAGTAGAGAATATCAGTTATTATAAATTTTTATTAATTTATACGATGCGAAGTTAATTGTTACTTAACCCTAACTTCTCTCAAAAATAACCACCAAATGACCAAACCACAGAAACGAAAATATACAACGTTCACTTCATGCTGCAAAGTCCTTAAAGGAAATACCTCTTCCTATGGTAAACACAACCAACATTTTTTCCCTTACATGTAAAGTGTCTTAAGCTTTATCGAGCGTCAAACATAAACTCGCGTTGTTTAACCTTATCGGGTGATTTAAGGATTGTTTTTTTGGGAAGCATTGTTCTAGCAGCTACCATTTTAAGGATAATCATGCAATTTGAAATTGTCACAAATGAGCAGTATTAATTTAATTTGTTCGTGCTGTTTGTCAACTGCAGACTTTGAAATTAAGAGCTATTAAACCTTGAATGTACACGTTCTCTTCAGATAATTCAATTTGCAGGGGTGACTCACCCAATTATAATATCAGCACCAACTCATTTTAAATGCTACTCAACTCTAATTTACTGTAATTTCATTCCAGCCTCCCATTTTATTCTTCGCATAAGTATTTGAGGTATAAACACGGAGTTTGATTACGTTTTTTAATACATATTTAAGCAAACGTTGGTGATAGAATTTCATTCAGAGTGAAATGAAATAAAAAGCTTTTCAAACGGCTATTAATATTCTGAAAGTTTTAATGGCAGATTTTTGTAAGAATTTTCCTAGACGTATTTCTTTGCTCCTTTGCTATGAGTAATTTTATCTCCAAGTGTATCCAATATATTTCTTTATTTTTTTGTGATCTAACCTAACACACTTAACACAAAGAAAGTACAAACAACTAACAATGGAGGTAATTTAGTAACAAACTCGTAAATGTTTATGTGATTGTTCAATAACTTAACAGAGCACGAATAGTTATTTACTTTCATGGGCAGTGTAAATGCTAAAACATTTCATATGGAGTAATACTATATAGTTCCGACAATGTGGACAACTTGGTAGTAATCAATCATACGTTATATAGAAATAAGATTTAAACTCTAGTTATGTCCCATATCAAAGATATTAACCATAACTATTAAAATAATCACATATAAGTACCGTTTAATTCAAACAAACATAAAAAACATTTTATCAAATGTTTTATTTAACGAAAATCTGTCATCTGTAAGGGTAGGTGTTTTATTCATAAATTTATTTACATAATGTTTTTAAGAATTATCACCATAACGGCGCTTAGTAGTCCATTTCTTTATTATATATTTCATTTAGAAAGAAGAATAGTAATATTGTGAATAAAATTATATAGAAATAAAACCCAAAATAGTGACCATCTAAACCTGACGATGGCGACTTGTGCTTACGGGAGTTTCCAGAGTACTCTTATGAGAAGAACAAATAAATTCCTTGCAAAATTCCTTAGCTTTTCCATTCCTAATGTATTGCACAGATAAAAATAATTTAATTATAGATAATCATGTATATATATAGACAATGGTATGTTAATAATAGCTCCTGAAATAAAAAATCCCTCCCTTTAGTAACTGTATGTATGCATGATATGCCATAGATATGTTAATGTGACAACGAAGTTGACCTTAAGACATAAATGATTAAAATATGTTGTTATAATAATATAAGCACCTTTCTAATTATTGATGAGATACACAAACTCATACTATCTTTCCAACCCTCTCTTCTTCTTCTCATTAATAAAAATCCATGTAATGGTGACTTATTTTGTTTAAGTCACTAAGGTTGTTCTTTGTAATACGAGGATAAACCAGTAGTGGTTTACATGAGACATCTCAGATTATAACGTTAAATTATTAGACCTATGTATATTAAAAAATATTGCCATCTAAACATCGATGTTCTAATACAATCAAGCACGGTTTTTTTCATTCACTTTGGAGAAATGAAATCTCATGAGAATGACTTTGAATTTCTTGTGAGGCATTCTTAGTAGCATAAGAAAAGCTATTTATTTTCTATTTTATAACCATGAAACAGAGTTGATATTTTATTGTTCACTTTATTACTGTAGTCGTGTCCCGGTTGAAGTTCAGACAAAAAAATCGCAAATATAATGTTAAGCGAAAATAACATGTGTGCACTGTCAACAGACAAATACTTACTGTATAACGCTTTTAATTACCAACGTAGTGACGTTAAAGTAACATATGTATTAAAACATATTTTTTTTGGGCAAACGAACATACGTATCGACTGACGGTAAGCGATTACCGCCGCCCATGGACACCCGTAACACCAGAGGCGTCACAAGTGCGTTGCTGGCCTTGGGGGATGGGGAGGAGGATGAGGGGAAGGTTTGAATTAAGGGCCTCCGGTATCCTCACTCACTCGGTGAAACACAGCGCAGGCACTGTTCCACACCGGCTTTCTGCGAGGCCATGGTATCACTCCGGTAGAGCCGGCCAATGCTTGCCGAAGCGTGGCTCTCCCACCATGGGAAGGTGACTCTCCGCCATATCAATGCTTGTGTCAAAAACTGACTTTCAAAGATAAAACAAACTTGAGAAACTAAACGGCCAACAAGGAGCTAACTGATACATCTGAAATAATATTATAACTTTTTTCATTTTCCTTTTCTATTACTTACACTCCTCACTTGTCTTTGTTGGACGTATACAACATTTGTAAAAATAACCGTGTACTTAAAGTTATCATTAGCACAACTTTATTCGAAGTAAAAACTTCTTCCGTTTCCTTTTACCCTTCTCAACATGGATTTATTGTTTGAAGGTCAGTTTGATCCTTATCTTGTCTCGTAATCGATCCTCTTAGATGTTACTACCTCAGTTTCAGTAACCAATTGGCAATATCTTTTGAAACAAAAAAAAGATTGAAGTCGTCATGTACCTCCAATTTCTTGTAGTGTTCTATTTGTACAACATATTAGGCAAATATTTTCTTGAATTCCATATTGTTTGCCCCGTAAATAATACGTTGCGCGTTCTTCTACGTAAATAAGCATAGTTCAACGTATAATTAATACAAAATAAATAATTATTTTTGCCGTTCTTTGTATATCTTCTTAAAATAGTATTAACATAACTTCTTAATCGGATTTTAACGTGGGAGAGCCACGGTTCGGCATACATGGGCCAGCTTGACCGTGATACCACGGCCTCAGAGAAAACCAGTGTGAAACAGCGCCTGCATTGTGTTTTACCGATTGAGTGAGGATATCGGAGGCCCATAATCCAACCCTTCGTCTACGTCAACGTCTTTAGATACACTAAGAAAAATGTATTATACACTTATATTCTAAAGAAATGTAGCAGCAATTTACTCCGCTCTACTTATAATATCCATAGTGTTACCGTCAATTTGTGTGCGTGCCACTTAGCATCTGATTAGCTCTAAGAGACTCCAAGATTTTAATAGTCAAATCGTAGTTGCCTTATTCAAATCAACTACAAAGTTTTGTATCTGCGTTGTAAAGACTAAATCTTATTTTTTGTACACAACTCCATCCAGTTCCAAACTAAGCAAATATTGTATTATGGGTACTAGGTATATATATATACATACAAAACACCCAAACTCCGAAACAAATATTTGCAGATCATACAAACATTTAGCTCGACCCGGGAATCGAACCCGAGACCACAAGCACAGCGGTCGCATACTGTGCTATCAAGGCAGTCAAATTCTAAGATAAGATTATAAGATACATACAATTTAATACAAGTTATTTTATACTTTTTACCGTGACTCAAGAATCAAAGTATCTCCATATTATATTTCATTGAAATCGATACAACATTTAAGCCGTGGAAACTTAACAGAGAGACAGACAGAGTCACTTTCAAATTTATAATATTAGTCATCACCCCATAATGTCCCACTGCTGTCCTCGGGTCTCCTCTTAGAAGAGGGTAAGCCACGTGAAATATTAATATGGATTAGCAAATAACATAATATTAGTATTAATAACCAAGCAGACTATTATTAATTTATTAATACCCTTAATACCGTTATTATAAAATAGACAAAGTTTCACTCGTTGTTCATAATCAAGTTTCATAATCAAGAAAATTCGTAATCTTAAACTCTTTTATAACAAAAGATAACCTAACCGCTTCGAGGCGTACCCTATTTTCGATGTTTATCTCTTTTACCTTCTACATTTTATACCATTATTTTATTTTATAGTACTTATTACCAACCAAATTTAATCGATTCGATTGTATCGAAGAATCTGATCCCGTAGTATTTAACACACTAAGAGACAGTAACTAAATTAGATCTAGGTGCATTTACTAACGTCTTATCAAGACCTACGTCACGTGAGGCTAAAATATTGTATGCACTCGTAAAAATACCGACATAATGTTGATATTCTTACGATTATATAATAGGTTAAAATAGTTACTTAAGCAGTAGAAGATATAAGCTCGGTTAAAAAAATGTTCCCTGTTTGTTGTTGTTAAATATTTATATGTTTAGGTTAAGATAGAACTGGCATGAACTGTGTTCAAAAGTTCCTTAAAAATAATAAAAAGATTTAAAAAAAAAAGAGACAGTTTCTATAGTTCTCGATAAAAGTTGCGATGTAGATATGGTTTTCTGACATGTATATCCAAATTTAAATGCTCACAGCATTGCTGAGGTGACGACCTTTTTAGGCCCGTGCTTAAGAAATATTTTAACTCATAGCTTTTTTTGCTTTTATTTTATTATACCAATGCACGGGCTTTGAATGAATGTAGGTATTTCTTTTTTTCTGAAAATCCCACAATTACTTTTTCAATAATTTTTCTTCTTCAGCTCATACGAAACATTTCTCTCGAATTTTTACTTTAGTTCACAACAAACACGTAACTTATTTCTGCCGTGTATATCTACAGTTAGTCATCCATTAAATTTTATGAAAAGATGTAAGCATTAATAAATTGAAGATCTACTCATAGGAGGTGCGAAAAGGTTTAAAATATGTTACAGTGTGAATCATGAAAAACCCTTATCTCCACGGTGTGTTACCGTCAATCGTCGGATTATATTTTAAAAAATTGCAAGAAGCCTACAAGCACAAACCATTAACTTTTTTCGGAATTAAAGGCTGTTGTATGTTATTTAAATGTGTGTGTGTGCAGACGGCAATTTTTCTAATTTATTTCTTGTATTGAAGTATACTTACGGCAAAATTATTTACTCACCTGGTTGGTGACTGTCATGAACGGGCTTGTACACTTTAAGTTTTATCATGACTAACCTACGAAATTCAAATCTATTTGTAATTGAAATTGCAACCTTCTGTAGAGTGCTAATTAACTGCGGTCTACAGTTGGTTGGTAAACCACAATATGTGGTGAAATATAGCAACGCTATTGATGACTGTCAAGACCAATTAGTTCTGATTAGTTAGTTCACCATCTATTTACGAATTCTAAACTTTTTTAAGAAAGACTATTTTACCATACGGCATTAGCAATATTTCAAAAAAAAAACAATTCAAAAATCATTATTTAATAGCTGAAATTAAACATCATCATTCTGTTCTTGTCACACAGAGTTCTGTTCCATATTCACACACCTTCTTATCTCAAAGAATGTTTTCAGTTCTTGCGCAATACACACTGCAGGGGCCTGAGGTCATGAGAATTAAAAGTTAAATATGCCACAACACTCCACTCAGTTTTCCAACAAATATTATACTGTGCAACCAGTAAGACCGTGGAACAGCTTGCTGGAGACCATCCGAAAAACCTTGTCAATTTTTTAAAACCTGCTGAAGAATTATTTTCTACCATTATGAATAATTTTGGTTTCTGTAAAACAGTTGATATTCCATCTCTATGAAATTAAAACATACGTACTTCGCTTTATGCATATAAGTATGCCTGAGAAAAAAATGGGCTTTTTTTAAATAAACTATTTATTATTATTATTTTAAATAATATATATAAAAGTTTGTAATTTTATGTATATATACTTAGTCTGGCCATAAATACTGTTATAAATAAAAATAAACAAAATATTACTTTTGAATTCGATATCTGCCAGTTTATTCAATCGTTCATTGGGTTTTCTAATTTCGTAAAATATTTTTGATATTAAAATGGAGTAAGGTAATAAAGAGAACCGAATTGCTGTGATTGCATTTCATAAAGTAAGTATGGAACTAAATACAATCTTTAAAATTCCTCCATACACGTGACATCAAATTTTGGTGTACCGGGCTATTGATAGGTACAATAAAACCTGCTCTATTTGTGTCAGAAAAAGATCTGGCCATCCACGTAGTGTTCGCTAAATACATTTCAAGATCCCGGTGCTATTCAAATTGTCTGCTTTAAAAATCGAAGGAAATTTAAATTGACTTGCAGAAAGATGCCATTATTCTTTAGATTAACGGGAAGGAATGCTCTAAAATAGCAATAAATGGAAGATTTTATTGAGATAGTGACATTTTTAAAAATTTACTCGGTCTGCACGTTCTCTTGCAATTTGTCTGTGATTAATACCGCACTTATTTAAGTCGTAGTATGATGTAATATACTCTAAGTAGATATAATAATTCATTACTTCATTCTATAAGTATGTCTATCTGTCATTTAGTTAACTAAGACAAATATTACAGATAAAAAGGTATATAATATGTGACATTGAATTGTTATTTATTTCGTTCCTTGTGTTGTTTTCATATTTCATTCTTTTTTATTTGTTTTAAACGTTGATCACCTTTACATTATACTCATTAACTCCACAAAGGAAATATTTAGATTTGTTTATTAAATTTTATTATGTCTGAATTCCTAAATATTACTGTTTGTTGTTATTGGTGAATTTCAAACCAATATTTATTTTCTTGTTATATTCTATTCCATTTCACTTTCTTCAAATACGCAAAATGAAATATTAATATTTTCTTCCAACAGATATAAAATTGTCCCAATCATACTTTCTTTTATCCAGTCCCTTTTTACGTTCAGCCGTCAGGTGCAGATACAGCCGCGGGTCATTAGGACTCGTAGACTTGCTACGACGTAGTACCTCTACAACTCTAATCACAATCGTCCCTCAATCAACACCAGTGTCACTTTCTAAACCCAACATAATACGAAAATATATTTTCAGCAGTTAGGATAACTTTAAAAGTATAACCTAATTACATGTTATGTATATTTATTTATAAAACTAAAATGACCAAAACGTGGGATGGTAGAAAATCCATAGCACTGTGTACAACCAACAAAAGATTTTTCGAAGAAAGTTTTGCTCCTCCCTTTGGCATTCATAATGGTATTACAAGCAGGATTCAAAGAAATGGGACGGAAAATCGTTTCGATGCGTAAATAATTGAAAGTTAGATGTAAAATTGGTATGGCTGGTTGTTGGTAGGAATTTCGACAGAAGCGGTATATTGGCCAGAGTGCTGTGCGATTCTGGAACGATTATTTGTTATAGACTTACATTAAATTTGATTGCTACATCAATTATCATTAGCTTGTAATTGATGATTACAAGCTGTGTGGTGATTTCGAAAAGAAATATAGCACACTAGTAAAACAATTACGACAACTTATAACTAGAATTTAACGTTTATTAATATACTAACACTAACATATACTCCTACTATGAACCTTGTCTGAATAAATAAAGATATTATTATATTTTTGTTCTTAATAGTATTGAATTAGTAAAAGTAAGAGAAGTGTCAATTATAATGAACATATATTTTGTCTATCACTACTGTCGTTAGTTTTAATAGCTAAAATTTCATGTTAAACTTTGATATATATCTCAGAGTAGGACGATGGTTTTAAATCATGCCAGTGGACATGCTCTCTCGAAGCTCAGTACCGGCCGTCCAATCGATAGCGCACTAATGAGCCATGACGTGCAATCGACAAGCGACATATGTGTATTGAATGTGTTCCGACAACGCAGAGCGCCGATCATCGTGCTCACTCATATACCAATTAGTGCTTACATACAAAAATTACAACAAAGATTATTTTATAATTCAATTAACTGAATTTTATATATGTACGCACTTAATATGTTGATTAATATAAGTTACGGTATGGAAATTAAAATCCACTTGCAAGTATGATGATTTCATGCTCCCTAGCCGTTAATTCTAAACTCTATTTTTGTATACGTGTTTGCCAACGTAAATTTACTCTGCCTGCTCATCAAACTCATTGCGATGGGCCTCCGGTATTATCATTCACTCGGTGCAACACAGCGCAAGCGCTGTTTCACACGGCTTTCTTTGAGGCCGTGGTATCACTTCGGTCGAGTGTGCCTCTCACACGTGTTTTATTGGTGAGTGTGAAACCGGAGGCCCAATGATGCAGAAGCATCACTCTGCCGCCATGGTGTTGGTCGCTATGTTACATTGTTGTATTGTCTTTTATTGTCAATGAGTATTGTGACCACCACTCTTGAATTTTACTCATGCTTTCCATCAGATTATTTTTGAAGCGAATTGTATATCGTGTTAAAGTTAAGGTTTAAATATTTGAACGTTGAAAGAACTTTTTGAGCTTTTGAAGCGAATAAATAGCGAATAAATCGAAGTGATTTTTTGTTAGAACAATTTCTTATCACTCTTTGACATTGTATATTTAAGTCTGGCAACATTCTTGTGTCTCCTGAGTTGTAGACTTTCATGTAAATAAAAAGAAATAGTGTACATTCACAGGTACTCATTTTTCATCTGATAACCCGTCATCCATATTATTGTTATATAATGTATGCTCAAGTTAATACAACAGAAGATATCAATTCAATCACAGTTTCAAAACAATAAATGTTCTTGATTACATTTTCTTAGAATATCCGCGGAATGAGTTTGAAAGTTCTAACAAACTTATATAATGAACAGTTCGGAGCTTTCACCTAACAGTTCACCGCAAACTTCTTCTTATTCAAAGCAGAGTTTTAGACTTTTCATTATTAAATTTAGTTCCTTAACATGTGCTTATAGAAATGACTATAGCAGAATCTTAACCGTTCATTTTTTTCCACACTGATATATTCTATAATTGAGAGTTGTGTGTAGTCTAACACAAATAAAAAACAGAAAGCAATTTAGTATTACAAATCCTGTGTAACGTCGACTATAAAGCTTTGATTTATTCTCATACCACATATACAAAAATAATACAAGTAAAAATGATTCTATTTAATTTGGATTGTTCAACAAACTAACTATTCAGGTAATGATTGACACAAAGCTAGACGATGACATGATCCTATCGTGCATACTGTTCTCCTTCATAATTTTAATAAAAGAACAATTACAAAGTACGAAGATTTTGCTTTCCAACTAAGCTATTATTAAGGAACAAATAATATTTCAGTGTCGTTGCCGTGGATAGCGCCCTCCCGCACGTTCTATCCCGCCTGTCGACGCAGGAACATTACTCAGCCACTATCTGATGTCGTCTGCTAATTGACTAGAAATACAGATAAACGCTATTTTTGTGGGCACATTAATCTTCAAATGGCTATTCTGAATTATTGATCGATCTCCTTTTTCTCTTGTTTTTCATAAAATTACTTTATATTGAATTAGGATAGTATAATAATATTTTATCACCGAAACACTGGCTTATGAAATGAATATTTTGAGTTTCTTGCTGTAAACAGAGTTCGACCAGAAACTACATTGTAACCCATCTGGAGGCACGGGCCACATGTTCCTCCAACACAAAAGGAGGATCCACCAACCAGGCGAGGTGATCATGCCTAGCGGGCCACTGCCATACGGTTGATGCTGGGAAGTTGTATATGTGTTAATCGGCGCGAGAACTTCTATTGCGCGATTTAGGATTGGTAGTTCCTTAGTTTTCTTCGTTGCTTCGTAGTTCGATGTTTCTTCGGTAGATGGCGCTGTCATATATTTTTTTGTTGACGCTGTATGTGGAAGTCGCCACAACCCACAGTACTAAAGGGTTCCAAAGAACTTATAACAATTTTTAACTCATTTACTATATTTATTAAGGTTACGTTAAATTTTATACCTATTTTGATTATTCGTATTACGTCAATTTTAAGTATGATATGTATCACCCATTATTTCAGAACTTAAAATTATGTATTGCATAAATTATATAATTCTTTCTTTAATTCAGTATATTACATGACTTCAACAGATTTTAACAGATTTTGGAAATGTAAATAAAAAATGAAACAAGCTTTTCCAAAGGCAAATTTTATTCATGGTCCAACGTATACACAATGAAGGGACCCTTTCAATGTAAAATTCCGCATTATTATATTCACTCGCATATATTACAATATTTACAAAATGGATACATCTGTTTTAATGAACACTGAGAGCGGTTAGCTACTCACGAGAAATACCAAAATGGCACCTAAGAGAGCTAATTGTCGCGTGAAGAGTAGGTTGCTGGTGCGACAAGCACCAGCACCGGCCGCGGCACGAGCACGGGCACTGCCCCCCGCCTCACCGCGACAACCTGCACTCCCCGCCCCCACACTGCTTAAACTACGCCCGCGTACTTTTAATGGTGAGATACAAAAGTTCTCTTCCGCGAAATCTTGTGTTAATGCTAAAGGATTGACCAACGGATCACGACCACACTCACATGGCAAGTGATTACCACGTATCACTATATTGTCCACTTCTAAAATAACAGCCTCTGGCGTCTCCAGCATGTGGTTTCCAGTTAGTTTGAATGTATTGACGCTATTGTTCTGGACTAGAGAGAGTTCTTCAATGCCGTCAACTTTATTATTACATATTTCTAATATGTCAACACGTTGTAGTCCATCAAATGCTCCAACTCGCATTACACCGAGATCAGACTCACGCAGTGCAAGACGACCGACGCGCACGAGACCACGAAAGGTATCTTGTAATACTGCCGGCAAGTCCATATATGCAAGTTCAAGTACACCAACTCCTTCGAGGCCTGCAAATGCTAGTGGTTCGATGGATCTTATTCCTGATGGAAGTTCTATCTGCGCAACATCATTGAGGCCAGAAAAAGCATGCGCAAGTATACGTTTTATTGGATTATATCTTAGAGATATTAGTTTTATAAAATTAGTCCCAGCAAAAGCATATCCCTCAATTTGAGCGATTCTGTTGTGGGTAAGAACAATTGATGTGATATTTTGCAGAGCTGCGAACGCAAAAGCGTCAACAGTTGTGAGTGGAGTATGTTGTATGTAGAGCTCGCGGAGACGGGGCAATCCTCGAAATGCAAACGGGCGGATGCGCGTGAGGTTGCAAGCATCGAGTGCGAGTCTTCTTAGCTGCCGTAAGTGCGCAAAGGCATCGGAGCGTAGCACACGAAGATCCGCGCGTGATAACGACAACTGTGTCACGCTGGGACTCAACGATGAGGGTACTCCACGTAAAGTAGCGCTGTTGCATACCACCTGCAACAAAAACATTGATATAAATAAACATTTCGAAATATAATTAAGTTTATATCCTTTCCAAATATTGCCAGGGCCTCTATTATAAACAACAATCGTATAAAGATGATTGAGTTATCAATTTCGCCCCGTCACGAACTAAGTATTATTGTCAGTGTTTGATCAGTCAATAAAATTAATCCTTTCCGAAATATCGTACGCAACGTATACGAACCAGATCTATATTTCGATTGAATTGTTTCAAACTTAAGCTTTACACATAATCGACCAAAACAAATATCAATTTGATTCAGCCCTATAGGTACAATCACATAAAGCGTCCATGACGGTGCTTCAATTTAATTTGGTAGATGCTTTACCAATTTCATATACGAGTATTAGCGACCTATTTATAGGTTAAATTGATTTATAACATTTTGAGCATATATATCGTAATAGGTAAAATAAGATTTTGGTTCTACATCCATATGCTAAAATACTTTAGTTGCCAAGGAGATATCGTCGAGTAATGTCTTGACATGAGATAAACTTTTTTAAGAACCACCGTCAGTTGAAGTGGTTTTGATCCTTAAATTCGGTCTTAAAAATGAAAATTAACAAAAACTTGCTTAACTTAACGTAAGAGAAATCTGAAATTAATAACTGGCTATCAGGAAAAAATATATTGATATTTGTAAGCAAAAATAAACACATTTTTAAATTTAGGGAAAAAATCTAAGACAAAAATGATGTTCTTTTCCAATTTGAAATCAGCAATTATTTGTTGAAAAAGTGCGACATTGCGAATTCAATCACGAAGATTACAAAGTATTCAATCTAATCCAATATTTCATTTCTCCACCTTAGCAAATAGCAAAAGGTATATGAGCGACTAACAAAAGACCTTTAATTAACTTGAAACATAAACTTGTCAGTTACTGTCGAATTATTTTAAGATTTTCTGTAAGAAATATATTTTCAAAACTTTTTTAATGAATATTAGGTATGTGAAAATATTCACATCCTTGCACATGACATAGGAACTCACCTCATACTTACACACACACTAATTTATAGTCTACAAGTTATAACAATTTTACAGAAAAAGAATTACATTTATCAAATGTTGTAATTAGTACTGGATTAGTACGTGGACTACACGGTTGGCCTAGTGGTTTCAGCGGTCGCCATACCGCTTCCTACTGCGCCAAGTGTTGTGGGTTCAAATCCTACATGGGACAACACTTTGTGTGATCCATAAATTGTTGTTCTAAGTCTGGGTTTACTTTGTGTCCGTTTCATGTATGTTTGTAAAGATCCCCGCGACACAGGGATTTATATTCCTAATGCGGGAGTTGTCCTTGAAAAAAAAGTACTTTACTGAAATATTGTTCTAGCAAATGTTATATTCTATTTAATTCTTCCACGTATATAAAATTAAATAAAGCCCTTGTAGTTGCACTATAAATAAATTCTGTAGCTAGATTTTGTTTGCTTAGAGGCTTAATTTCACTACGCACCTGTGTTTTTCAGAAATTCTTTTACATTATATAATGTTACGTCAACCCAAACTAAACTGTCTGCAAGTACATTAATCAAGATTATCATCATCTACCTGTCCTACCCCAATTTTCTTTGTTGTCAATGTATTACAACGTAAAGGGTTTTGTCTGGTTTCTTTTGGCCGGCCGCCTACCCTTCTTGGAAATGTAATCGTTTTTAGTGGATACAAAGAAAGAAAGCAAATTTGTTTAAAAGCAGTACATAAAACGAGTTAGCTAATTGTAAAAAATCACAAATTTCTGGTTAAAACAAGACTGAGAATGCAGTAAGTGCTTATACAAACTGAAACAACTGTCTATCCGTCCTGTTACTGGGCAACTAAAACAAGGATATCATATGTGATATCTATGGATGAAAATATAAGAGAAAACATATCTTTTTTCGCGTTTAAACAGCGTTACTTGTAGGTACTGATTAAAAAAGACATTTTGCAGTTTTATAATGTTTTACTATCTCTTTTTTAAACACGGTGGTACTAGGAAGATCAAGATCTAAAGCAAGTGTTACTATTTTTTATCGTAATCGACAAATCCTATCAAAGAAGTAGTTAAAATATCGTACTCTGAAACCAAAAGAAATTCACATGTTTCCTATTCAGTAGTGGTCATTCAGTGGTAGGAATTTGACCATGTCCTTCACTCCTCCTTTGCATAATTTTTAACTGTGCCAAGTTTCATACTCCTCCGTTGACAATATTTTCGTAAAAAGTAGTACTTTTTTTGCGTCACGGTACTATAATATTGCAGTAATTTAATGAAACACGACAATATCATTCAAATAAATACTTTTATCTCTTTCAAGTCAGATGTGAACTGCTAGAACAATATTATTTCATAAATGAATACAGAAAATAAATAATTAAATGGTTGGTTTATGCAAGGACTATTTTCCGCATCCTATTGTGCTTTACAGTTGTATTTAAAACACGCTCATAGGAGTTTTAGCAAGTTGAAATTGCTATCTTTTTTTGCTTTGAATAACGGTATATTCTGTATGACGAGAATAATTTATGTTGAAAACAATTAATAAGGGGATACGAGCAAATTAGCTTATGTTAATTTATTTGTGTATTAACTTATTAGGATCTTTTGGTCGGCATAATTGACTGATATTATCTGTCCTAAATAGTAGAATAAGTTAGTAGTACCTGGATGTCCGACCTTTGCTGGGTATTTATTTATGGTGAATTTTCTATAAATTAATACTAGCTAGATCGATGATAAATATACTAAATTTCATGAAAATCGTTGGAGCCGTTTCCAACAATCGATTATATATATATGTATGAGTTTTTTTTTACAATATTCGTTTTAATCACAAATTCCCGGTTTCTGTAGGTGAATTTCATTTTCTTACATTTGCAGTGACAGTAACATTTAATTGTAATACTTGAAACTATAGATTCTGTAAGTATTATTATACTAATTTTTTTTTTTGCCTTTAAAGTACTACTTTATAAGTTTTAGTAAGACAAACTCGAGACGTTCTTAAAAAAAAACTAAAGTAATAGATTTAAAAAATATATTATTCAATCTCTCAGTCTTTATTTCTGGTTAATTTTAAACACTTTTCTCTAACATCTAATATGAATAGTTCTGGTGTGGTATTTTGAGACCTAAAATATTTTTGCACTTTGGCAGCAAGCAGCAATAAATACTGAATGCAAGTATATTTTAAAGTTAATCTTGTCTTTTTTGACGTTGTTATTAATTTTTCCCCATTTTCCTAACCTAAATTCATGTTTTTTTCTAAAGTTTCATAGTTTACATAAATATACTAACAGAACCTGTAAATATTTATTTACTGTTCAAGCCATAATAAACTCTTAGAATGATAAACATGTGTGCTATAAGGGTGTCGAAGACCTATTTACTTAAACAGGCACACAGTAGTTTGTTTTCCTCATGAGTTAAATTCTCACCAGAGCCAAGGATGAAGTGGAATGTAGACTCGAACTAAATAGTGTTAGTTATTAAACGGTTATAGAACCGCCCCCTCCGAATAAAAGTCGTAACCGATGCTTCATAAGATTGATCTCAAACTGAATCCATGGAAACACTTTACCACGTGTGTTTAGATAAACGTTTTTTTTATAATGATCGTGAGATATGAGTTAATCTGCCAATATTTCAAAAGATTATTAAAGATTATTAAGATTGGGACATGCATCAGGCTTGAGACGGTATTTATTTTATATTTTGTTTGTGTTTTAATCCATCTCATCAATTATAAATTGAAGTTAATAAATTAGTCTCAGATGTTTAACATTAAAAACAAACATTTAAAAAATTCATTTTATGTTGAAATCGTTTTTGTCATTATTTCTACAATCCTCCTTTGATTACTATTTACCATATACCTTTTTGAATATTTTTAGAGAATATTTAATATATACCTGCGACTGCGATAAACAGATGCAGTGTGTCGGACAGGGCGGCGTTATGGCAGGTGAGAGTGACGGTGTATGCGCTCGCCCTCCACCGCAGAGCGCGCCCCATGCTGCCGCCGTCAGTAGCCAACGCACCGCCCATCTGTACCAACCAAGTTTATACTTCTATTATACCAGACACTATTTTCAGTAAATTTATCCTGAATCAACATACAAACAAATAGTTTGAGTTGGAAAACAAAACGAGGGATGAGAAAATGAGAAAAGCCTTGAACACAGCTTATCTTGTCTTAAGTAGGCAGATACGTCAGAATGAAATTTCCTACGATTCTGATGTTCATTTTAGGTTAGTTACATTGACTCCTAAGCCAGAGGTCATTACTTCGCTTCTCAGCCAGGATAAATATTATTTGATGAGTAATATACATTTGTCCTATTTCTGTGTGTAGTTTATCTTTAATATTAATTTAGTATCAGGCGGCCGTGTAAGGTTTGAGAAATGATTTATATTATTATCTCGTGTCTACTGAAGATTTATTTAAATTTATTAACCTATGCTTGATGGTTATGGCTATTTTTAACTTGGCTCTTTTTTAGTTAAAATATTTTAGACAGTTTTATTCTTCAACTTTCACGCACAAATGTCTCGGCTACCCAGTGAAACCTTATCACCTTCTTTTTACCGACCTAATTAACAATAAGGTTACGAATTAATAATAATCAACTAAAACTGAATAATATTGTTGGGTTAAGGCTCGTCAATAATTGTAAAATTGCATTTTGATCGAGCAATTGAATTTAATTTCTCTCTCCCTTAGTATTTACTACAAGAAAATTAAATTAAATTGGGACGAGGTTGAGTGAGATTGGTAGATAACATAGAATTTTCAGATGCACACATGCAGATTGTTATTTTATAAATGGAAGCAATAGAGCAATTAGTAAATCTCGATGGCTTAACAACATAATTATGCAGGATACATGTGAAATACACTCGTGCCCTAGCTATCTATTATCTCCATTACAGTTTCCTGCGCCTTAATATATTAGATTGATATTTCAAGTCTAAAAATAAGCTGAATATTTTTTTTCTCCTTGCAGAGGATAGATTTCTATGTTAACACTGGAGTAGCTAATAATAAGATGCGTAACTGAAGCCTAATTTGAAAATGATCCAACTGAAATCAAAAATAAAACTGTAAATTTTATCAGAAAAAATCTTCAATATTTTTTTTTAATCTTTTTCGAGGTGAGTAACTTAAAACGTGCCACTTAAAGACACACAGACATACGCACACACACACACACACATTATATGCGGATTTCAAATCTGGATTACAATTGCAATACAATTAAAACCTTTGCACACACAAACAATAGAAGCTGAAATTTATTCGACAGTTAACCGACATTTCTTTACATTTTTACTTTTCTTTTTTTACACGGCAACATATCAGACATATAAATCATAATGTATGAATTCAAAAAGTATTTATAAAACAAATCTACATTCAATAGAATTGTTGATTAAGTCAAGTTTTTTTACAAGTTTTCAATTCGTTCCTATGACAGTTTCAATTTATATTTCTTTCAAGTGATTAGTTTTATTTTGAAGAAAAAAACGGGATGCAATCCGGGAACGGCAGAAGTGAAAACTTGAATATTGACGTTGTGCATTGTTAATATTTTGTAATTGTTAGCTAATAATTTTTCACGAATTTTCATAATTATCAGTATAAAAGTACTTTCATTTATGTGGTAAAATACAGTATTCATTTATTACGCTGCCGTTCACAAACACGACAATTTATGGTCTACTCTCCCTTCATCTTATGAATTTTCAATAAGTTCACATGTCCTGATGCGTGATTAACATTTTTACCCATCACAAAAAGTGCACAGCACCGCTAAAGAAGTTTTCACTTCAAAAAAACTGCCGCATTTCATATTGTAATAAAGATAGATTAAATGAATACTAACATAGAATAGGATATCGGATGGCACTGAGAACGCGGTATGAAGAATATGCTTTTAAAAATCCCTTAGTTGACGACTTATACCTACTCATCACTGACTGACAAACTGACTGACTTGAATTCCTTTATTTATGGCTACCCTAACAATATCACACACACACACACGCACATATATAAGTATTATATTTTTCTTCTTTCTTCTTTAATAGCTAAATATAGTCAAATACAAAGGCGTTAAGGACATCATCATTAAGTTTTATATGTTTAGAAAACAGTAAGCTGTGCTACTGGAATATCTACTCTGACATTTGGAAAGGTACAACCTGCATTTTTCTTACTCAATATTATTATTTATCATATCTAACTTTAAAGCAAATCGTTGTTTAAAAAAGTAGATTCTATCTTCAGCTATTCTTAGGTATATATTACAAAAATATACATTTTGATGAAGTAATGAAGCGAGCAAGTAAAGTTTTCAACGTTTAAAAAATTCAAAATCAAAAACGTTTGTCCCTTTAGCTTGGTCTCATTCAGCATAAAGCCCTTTAAATCCACCACGGTCTATTTGACTTGGCGCAGACTTAAAATAGACTACAAAGTACCTAGTGCCTTTAAAGTGTTAACTATTATGTAAAAGAATCGCATTTATTGAAGATTTTTTAAGTAAAGTTCGTTATAAACTATAACTTTTGACCTTTACCAATTGAACTTTTATTAAATCTGAGTGATACAGAATTCAAAAATAAAAGTAAATATCGTGCCTAAAAAAGTGCATGTTTAAAACAACCCTTTTTGTATAATAGCCTCAAGGTGTCGATAGAAATATCAAAAATTTTAAAAGAAAAATATATATAAAGGGAACACTAGGAAAAGTCTTTGATGTACGTAATGAGGGTTAACTACGTATTTTGAGCAAAATAGCTCTTAAAAACGGGAACTGATAAAGAAAGGAGTACGAATTCGATATCTGATACGTATTGAAACTCTTGAATTACCTATAAATTAAAACTCGTTATTTAAAAAAAGTTCATAACTTAAAATAAAACTTAGTATTTTAATTCTTAATTTAATTAATCACTGACTACAAATAGACAACATTTTGCGACAAAACTCAGTTGATACGTTTGTTTATCTAACCGAATATTTAAATAAGATATTGAAATAAGTGGCACCGTACCTTTACTTAAGTATTCTTTTTTTATTAACGACCTTATAATGGACACATTGGAATTAATCTTCAGAAACTATACAGTTTCTCTTTAATTGGCTCCATTTTAATGTGAAAGGGTAATTTTATACTTTCAAAGCCATTTGTAGCAACTATATTTCAATTTAAGAAATACGACCTCAAACTCTTAACAACTTTCATTATAAATATTTTGATTCTTCATATAACAAAGGATGGCTCTCAGGCGGCAAAAATTGTATTGTATCCCAACTTGTGGTGAAATTAAGAGGCAGTTGAAGCGAAACCAATTTATGGACACCGACTGTAAGGTTAATCCATAAGCTTAAAGTCGCTCAACGTGCCATGGAGAGAGCTATGCTTGGAGTCTCTCTGACGGACACAATTCGTAACGAAGTAATTCATCAGGGAACCAAAGTGACCGAAATATCTCTGATAGTTAGTAGGTTGAACTGGCAATAGGCTCACATATTTTGCAGAACTGACAACAGCTGGAGTGTATGCGTGTTCTGAAGTGGAGACTGCATCTTGACAAACGTAAAAGTATGGAACGCCCTCTAACTAGATAGCGAGATGACTTGCATAAAAATACTGACCGCGACTAGATGATAAAAGCAACAGATCGGGCTCTGTTGTGTTCCTTGAGAGAGGCCTATGTCCAGCAGTGAACTGCAACGAGCCTATTATGAAGCGAAACCTTTACAACTAATTACTTGCAACTGTTGCAAGATGCTGTCTATGAGAATTATAAACGTTCGAATAGCCTAATAAACGTTCTTGTGAAACATTATATTTACGTGGACCTAGTTAATATCCGTAATATCTTAGATATTTAATCGCAAAATAAAAATTCGCATCCGTATTGTGAAATAATTCGGATCGAAAACAACGAAAACTGTTTAAAGATGGTGGTTTGTAGTTGTTACTGTAAAATAATAGTGTACATAAACTACCAACAGCGGCAGTTGCTATTTTTAGAACAGAGAAATGTATTCGTAAATTTTAATCGAATGAAAACAACTTTGAAACTAATTGGCGACGGACTCAAAGGGAGATAGTCAACAAACAACTTCTGTGTAACGGGAAAGTAACTGCCCTAGTTGTATAAAAACATTCGAGTTTGTTCTATTAAGGGTAAAATAATCGTTATTATAATTTCTTTAAAAGTTGTAATAATTCAGTAACAATAACAACAAGAAAATAGTAATTTCCAAACTAAGAAAAATACGTAGCAATTTTATTTTATTCTAAAACCATCCACTTCAGTGCAAATAGATGTCGCATGAGTACAGTTCGAAAAGGCACACTTCATATGTACCTAGTTATATTTGCCATGAGATCTAACTTGAAATATTTGTGAGTTCGTTCGTTCTGTTCAACTTAGCGATCCTGAGTTCTAAAGGTAGACTTAATGACGACAAACTACATTGCAACAGAAATTAAAATTCCCAGTAATACCCATTAGTATTACAGTAATTTCATATGGTAACAGATTTATAAGCCTCACTTTCGAAGTAAACATATGAATAAATAACACACCTGATGAAAAATTGCCTTATTAACTAGATGCACAAATGAATTTGATTCCAACCATGCAGATAATATCAGAGCTACTCGCTTGTAGTCGAAATTAATGTAAATGGACCTCACACTAACGACAGATTGTGTCGAGTGTCTGCTTACATTAGCTCTTAGACATAGATATCAACAGGCTATAGTCACATGGATTCTCTTGTTAGTCCTGTTAGATGTCCGAAAAAAATAATTTGTGGGAGAGCCACGCTTCGGTATGCATGGGCCGGCTCGGTCCGAGTGATACCACGGCCTCCCAGAAAATCTGTGCGAAACAGCGCCTGCGCTGTGTTTCACCGAGTGAATGAGGATAACGGAAGCCCATAATCCAACCCTTTCCCCAACCCCCAATGCCGGCTACGCACTTGTGACGCCTCTAGTGTTGCGGGTATACATGGGCGGCGATAATCGCTTACCATTTGGCGATACGTATGATCATATGCCCCATACTCCATAAAAAATATGCCCGAAGAATTATTCAACAACCTTTTTTATTATTTGTAATAAAATTACGTTTAAAATACTTATATACGTTACATGTGTAGATTTTACTAATTCTACTTTTTTGCGTAAAAACAAAAGATATAAGTGGTTTAAAATATACACATTATTATGAAATATTTATCTCTTACTTATTATTTAATGAGAGTTTAATTCTGGGGATGCTGCATACTAGAGGACAAGCTGTTTCTACTTTACTTTATAACTGTAGTACATTTTGTACTATTCTCAAAACATTCATTATAATATCCATGATATCTTTATTTCGGTACTAGTACCTCTTTGTAAATAAATCAAATAGTTCCATTTCTTTACCTGAGTTTGAGGATAGGGGCCATGGGCGGACGCAGGCGGGGCGCCCCGCCCGCCGCGCGCCCTCACCTCAAGCCCTCCATCACGCTACAAAGGCCTGTCAACAAATAAATAATTAAACAGTTCATTCAGAGATCCAAGTACTACTTAATCAACTACATGAGCTAATGAATTTATTAAAAAGGTATTTTTGCTTGTTACAGTTCGGTGAAGGATCTAATATTAAGAAAAGCTTATTTAAAAGTTCTTCTACAGAAAAACATCGTCAAACTTATAAACAACATTACTCTTGAATTTTAAGCTATCAATTCGGTATCTAAATATAACCATAAATATGTAAATTTCTGTGTAGTATAAAGTTTTGTTAACAAAATAGAATGGTGTTGTCCACAAACGATTCTATATATAAACTCCGATTCTCATAATTTCGATTAAATGTCTATAAATAACTTTAGTATTTAAATACACAGTGATTGATATTTAGTTGAGATGAAAACAGGACGTCGAATCATTATAATAGAAGACAATACGTTAAGACGTGCCAAATATGTATTGATTATATGTATTTCTTTTAAAGATATCTTCCCGCTTTAGGAATATACATTCCTGTGTCACGGGAATCTTTACAAACATACATGAAACGGACACAAAGTACACCTAGACTTAGTACAAAAATTTATGGATCACTCAAAATGTTGTCCCATGTAAGATTTGAACCCATGACACTTGGAGCAGTAGGGAGCGGTGTGGCGACCACTGAAACCACTAGGCCAACCGTGTAGTATTATCATTAGCAGAATTAGTTTAATGTAATGAAATGCAATTTTATTCTGCAATTAGGTGACGAAAAGACTTTTTTGAATAGTTCTTAACCTGACTAGCCCTGAGATGAAAGGACAAAACAAACTCTGGCGTTATCGTCTCTTTAAAAGTCTAGACAATATTCTTGAAATGCAAAATATCTCTCAGTAAAGAAAAAACAACTCTAATTATAATGTAATTTAAGTCGCAAGTATTATAGCTAAGGAAAAAAATTATGTCAATACATACAATTAAAGGTTAATCCTCATCAAACCATAAGTTATTTTGAAATCAAAATAAGAAATAACTAAACCTTGGGTCTACTCAGCATGCGCAGAATCAGCAGCTCAATCTCAGGCGGTTTTATAATTCAGATATTTTGCTATGGCATAATACCCTTTTGTATGTAACTTATATTTAATAGTATATAGATATATATATATATATATATATATATATATATATATATATATATATATATA